>CM067763.1:13518389-13878389 GCA_034642375.1 Vigna nakashimae
AGAGGAGAATAAGGATGAGGTAGAAATCTATGTTCAACATGTTCCTAGTGAGGCAGTGAGAATTAACTTTCTTAGTTGTGGTGAAGAGGCAGATTAAGGAAACATATAGGACATGGAGGAAGTGGCTGAGATTGTAGAAGACGGTGGAATGGGTCTGGAAGAAGGTGATGGTGCTGAGAAACATGAAGATGTTGAAATGGGTGAGGAAAACGAACAAGAAGGTTATGGTGGTAAGGAACATGAAGAGGTTGAAATTGGTGAGGAAGAGGTTGACTTGGATGATGGTGAGGAAAAAAAATATGTTAATTTCGAAGAGGGTGATGGTGGTGATGAACATGATTATCTTCATGAAGAAGAGGAAGGGAGGAATGTTGTTGAGGGGGAAGTAGAAGCTTCAGCTGAAGATTGTCTGGGTGAGAGTGAAGAAGAAAGAATGGCTAATGATGATGATGGGTTTAATGTTGAGAATGATAGTGTGGACCATGTTCGTAGAAACATTAATCCAGTTTTTGATAGGTGGAATGCAATGAAAAAGAAGAAGAAACGTGTGACTAGAAGAGGCAATGTTGGGGAAGGTTCATTTATAATGAATGAAGAAGTTGGAGATCATGACATCAATGAGGAATACAATAGTGATGAATTGGATTCAAATGTACAAAGTGATGAGGATGTGAGCTTCAAAAGGGCCAACTTTAAAAAGTTTAGAGAAGATGATATGAACAAGAACTTCAGATTCGAATTGGGGATGGAGTTCTGTTCATTAAAAGAGTTTAAAAATGCACTAATTGAGCATAGTTTATTAAATGGAAAAGAGGTTAAGTTTGTGAAGAATGATCTCAACAGAGTAAGGGTAGTTTGCAAAAACAAATGTGGCTTTCTTATTATGGCTAGCAAGGTAGGAGGCAAGCAAACATTTAAGGTCAAAACCTTGGTTGGACGACATAGATGTGGAAGAGTTTTTGGAAACAAAAGTGCAAGTGTAAACTTGATTGCACAAGTATTAGTAGACATGACAGTCAACCAAATCATTGATGACATTAAGAAGTCATTTAGTGTTGGTATAATTGCTTGGAAAGCTAGAATGGCCAGGCAAATTGCTTTGGATTCTTTGGTTGGTGATGGACAACGACAATATGGTCGCCTATATGATTATTATGTGGGGGAATTGCTAAGCTGTGGTTGAAAATGAATGCAAAGAAAGTTGGAGATGGTTTTTGACACTACTTTTGGATAATATTAATGGCAATGATTGTCAACGTTGGGTGTTCATTTCTGATCAACAAAAGGTATTTTAATTTTACTATTATCCTAATATTATTTTATAACAGTCACATTATTTACTATTGACCAACACATTTTGTGTTTTGTAGGGACTAATGACATTTTTTTTATGACATCTTGGATGGAGTAAAACATAGATTGTGCTTAAGGCACTTGTATAACAATTACAAGAAGAGATTTGGTGGAGGAGTGCTGATTAGAGATCTTATGATGGGGGCTACCAAGGCCACATTTCAACAGGACTGGGAAAAGAAAATGAGTGAGTTTAAAACTGTTAACATTGATGCTTACAATTGGTTGCTAGGTATTCCAACTAAGTATTGGTGTAAACATGCATTTAGTACTTATCCTAGATGCGATGTCTTGATAAATAATTTTTCTGAGTCATTTAATAGTACAATTTTACTAGCTAGAGACAAACCTATCATAACTATGATGGAATGGATTAGAACTTACATTATGTTAAGAAAGAAGCTTATGTCACTTATTATGGCCCTGAAATTGTTCCAATAAATGGCCAACAAATGTGGTCTACTTCTGGATCTGGTGCACTATTGCCTCCAATTTATAAAACACCTACTGGGAGGTCTAAAAAACTAAGAAGAAGGGAGGCAGATGAATATGTGAGTCATACAAAATTGTCAAAGAAGAATATTATTATGAAGTGTATCAGCTGCAATGAATTTGTTCATAATATAAGAACATGTAAAAGGATAAAGAACAAAAATAAGGCATAAAATCACTCTTTTACAACTTCATTTAATTACACATTGATAATTATTTTCACAACATGGATTCTAATGTCACTTACTCTATTTACAGAAGACAAGGGGCACTTCAAGTGCAGCAGGATCTGGTAGCAGGACGAAAACTTCCACTATAGGAGGTTCTCAAGCAGAAGCACCATCATCAACGTCACAAGGCGGAGGAACATCAAGAATGGGGACTTCTCAACTAGGAGGACCTCCAAAAACATCACAACCTGGAACATCATTCAGTGGAGTAGAACCTGTATCATGTCACCAAGCTAGAAGAAGAACATCTAGGGTCCCAAGCTAGTACCAGTTGAAGACTTACTGTAGCCACACGTTTATTTTAATGTATTTTGTTTTTGACACTCACCCACTTAGGGAACAATAGTAGTGGGTACAATGGCTACTTTAGTTGCTAGGGAACACCTTAATTACTATAGTACTGATTGCATAATTTTTTTGTTAATGGTAAGGGACCACTTCAATTGCTTTTAATGACTTTGAATTATTTTAAAACAATATTGATATGATTGTTAGCACTGTGTCTCTCGAATTTGAGTAAGAGTAACACTATTAGCCCTATGTCTCTCTCAAATTTAATCCCTGGAATTCAATTCCTGATTTCCTTGAGAGCTGCTATCAGGGAAATATCCAATTGTTGATGTAAGTCAGCAGGGTGCTTCAATATTGGATGAAGTATATACACATTTTCTTTACAATAAAAGTAAATGCATAATGTTAAATGTAGTACCTCTGATTGATAGTGTATTTCACAAAAATTAGCTCAAGTATCATCATGCATTTAAAGTCCAATTCTGAGATAAACTGAACTGAAGTGTAGAAATCAGATTTTTCCAATTGTGACCATGTTCATCTTTGTGTATTAAGAAGTTTACTAAACCATTCAACTGGAATTCAATTTTTGTTAAAAAGTGACTATATTACTCAATGATGCATGTTCTGGATATCAATATTACAAATCTTAATTTGGAGAATTTACTCAAGCACAATTTGGAGACAAACTCAAGTACCTCATTTTATTCAACCATAATTCTTAATTACAATTCATCTTCAACAAAAACATAACACAAAAGAAAATTTTTAACGTCCATGACAAAACAAACAACAACAACATCATTTTCCCAACTTTCTTCTCTTATTCTAATTTCCTTTTCAGCTTCTCATTCTTCTTCTTTAGATCCAGTACAAGTTTTTCATTTTCCAAACACATTTCAAGTTCTTCACGTTTTCTTTCAAAGCTTCCTTCAATTTTAGAAACTCCTTCATGATGTCATTCAAAGTAATTACAACTTGAGTTACTCTGCAACCAAAATAACACACCATTAATAGAAAATTCAGCACATGAACTCAAAGATTTAGTCACTTACTGCCCAATTTCTACATCTATAAAATAGTCTTCCTTTGTTCTTCATAGTAGTTGCCTTCAAAAGCAACAATGTTTCACCACAACCACACATTTTAGATGGTAACCGTGAAGATGATCCACAACTTTGCAACTTTCCCGAACCAATCGTCCTTCGCATCCAACCATTTCCTCCACTGTCACCTTTCATTTCACTACAACAAAGAAATCCCTTCATCAGCTTTCGTTCCTACTCAAACCCTAAATCCCCAATACTTATATTCACATGTAGAAGAGCAAAATAATACGTACCATCTTACCTCCTCAACAAGACAAACTCCAACCTTTAACTGAGATGACGAAGAAGCACCCAGCTTTGCCCCCAACTAAGATGACGAAGAAGAACCCAACTTTCGTAATCTGATTTCAATCACCCACACACGTGCCAATCACTTAATCTCATTCCACAAATTAAACAAGCAACGTGGCAGATACTTAAGATGGAAGCTGGCAGAAGACGTGGCCTCGCCGTTTTCTAGATCAACAAAAAGGTTACATCGTTCCTTTTAAAAAATAATATTACATGTTTCAATACTATGACTAAAAGCCATCAAAGTTTTGAGTAGGGACTAAAACCAAAAATCAATTATACTTAAAAGACTAAAATCATATTATAATTAGTTTATAATTTACATTTGACAAATAATATATTATTACCAAATAAAATATCCACCCAATTAATTAGACATAATTTTATTGTATGAGAAATTAGCTTGGATACCTATTTAAATAATAAATTAAAATTTAACTTTTTCCAAATTTGAATATTTTTATTTAAGTTCTTACTTTTAAATAATAGAAATTTAATTTAAACATTTTAAAAATGTAGGGAAAAATACTTCTAATTAAAATTTCATTCAAATAGTAAAAAATATAAAAAATACAACAAATAATTAAATTAAGAAATAAATAATATATTTCATGAAATTAGATACTTAATACCATAAAATACATTGAATTAATATGTCCTAAAGTGTATTTATATTTAATATATATATATATATATATATATATATATATATATATATATATATATATATATATATATATATATATATATAAAACGATGTTTCTATGGAAAAATTTTACTATTATTAAAGAATGACAAACTTTGATTACAACTATAGAATTAGAAAAAAAAGATAATAAACTTTTTTATTTGCATGAGTTCATTAGTATATGTAATAATTATTTTTGAAAACATTAGATCTATTAAGAATATAAATAATTATAAAATAACAATAATCTAACTTCACGCTATTATTCTAATAGCATGAGAGGTTTCTTTTTTATGGTGTGTTACATGTTTTCATAGTTAGAGTTTAGTTTAATTGAATCTAGATATGTTGTGTCAAAGCTAGGTTATTCTTAAAAGAAATTTAATCATAGCATAATCTATTAAATATAGTTTTGACTTGAACTAGACTATTTTAAAATTTATAAAATACTAAAACTATTAAAATTGTCACCTTAATTGCATTACACTTTTTCAATAAAATTTTGTCTTAAAACACTATAATAACCCGGAAGGGAGGTTACATATTCATAGTTTTAATTCACATTATATCTTAATACCTTGCTCGCACACCTTAAATATCACTTTTTCTCTAGAATATTTGGTAATTTTCTTAATGGAAATCGATGATAATATTGTTAAAAAAAAATTCTTTGATTTTATTTATTTTATTTCATACTCAAGTTGCAATAGTAAAAAGGAAGACATAAGATATGGAGGAAAGTAGTTAGACAATAAGAATGAAAATAAATCAACATTGTTTATTGATCAAGATTATTTTTGAAAATTTTGTAGAACATAATTTCTTCTATCAAATTTTTCAAAAGTTCTTCCCATAAATTACAGTTTTTTTTTTACATTCTTGCATGCATGTATTCATCACGTTATTTGTAAGATCATGAGCATCTGAAAAGAAAGTAAAGTTAATGGTTAAAATTATAAGCAATAGGAAAACTAATTGTCAGAGTTATGAAAAAAATTAATTAATAAAATGAAATCTAAATGAAAATGTAAAACTATAAAAACAAGTAAATATTTTGAGAAAGCGCGTACCTGTGTTGTAGGAAGTGGACTTCACTAAGTCACAACTAGTAAAACATTTATAAAAAGGATCAGAGGATCTATTGCAGTGTGATCGACAATCTTTAATGCATTTATCATATGATGGAGAAAATAATTTAGTCTCACATTTAACTGCACATTTAACATTGCATATAAAAGCATCATTTTTGCTACTTAATTCAGCATGTGTAAAACTAAAAAGAATCATGACCATAACTAAAATTTCAATAGGTTTTATCTCAACTTTTCTCATGTCTCTTTTCTATGTTTTTTAAGGATTTAAAATATGAATAGAAGGAAGAGTCTTTGGCATTGTTTTCCTAAAGATAACCATAAATTTATAGAGAAATACTTATTATACTTTTTTACATTCAAAAATAATTAGTCAACAGAATTTATTTAAAAATAAAAATATTAATAACTTATTTATTATTTTAAGATATAATTACATGTAAATTTTGACTATGTTTCATATTTAAAACCCAATATTTAAATATAGAAAGTTAAATACAAATTTATAAAGAAAAAAATATTATACTTTTCCATTCTTAAAAATATTTAGTCAGTAAAATATACTTTAATTGGAAAAATATTATTATGTTCTATATTATTTTATTATATATTAATATATCAATGAGTGTAATTTGTGACTATGTCTCATAAATTTTAAATATAGTGTTTAAATAATTTATATAAAAATTATATATATGTGTGTGTTTTTGTGCATATATGTATAAATTTAAATTATTTAATAAATAAATATTTAATGCAATATTAAAAAAAGTGTAAATATTTAATTTACGAGTGTTTTGTTCTAATTTATTTTAGAATTATTTGATGCGTGTGTTAATTTAATTCTTATTCTTTATTCAAAATGTTATTTTTATTTCTTTTGTTAAATTACAACCTTGTAATATTAGTGAAACGTGATAACGTATAATTGCTATAGTGGATAATCAATTCATATTATAATGATGTCATTTTATAGGGTCATATTGTCATCCTAATGATGTAAGAAAATAATATTTAAATTATGAAAAAATTATTTAGATAATATTTTTTGAAATGAAAATATGAATACATTTTGTTATGTAAAATAAGTAGTAATTACTTTAAATTTTATTTTCAGCAAAGTTGAGTGAAAATAACTTTTTGTAATACAATTGTGTAATATTTGTATAAACTATAACGAGAGGAATAAGTGAATACCAAAATTTGAATTTAAAATGTATTACAAAATAAGGAATAAGTGAATACCAAACTTTTTGTAATACAATTGTGTAATATTTGTAAGACAATTAATTGTATTCAAAATGATTTTACAACAAATTTGAATTATCTAAATTATATTTATAAAAATATATTCTAAAAGCATTTATCTACTTCTTTGTGTACTATATAAAGTATATCGATCGGAATTGATTGTCACTAAGCAGGTACTAATCGGTCAGTTTTTACGCTCTACAAATATACGACATTAATGATTTAAATTTTGGGTTTGATTACCTAAAATATATTGCACTAATGGTTAATCAATGCATGTCAGTGTCACAAGCTTTATAAGTAGACAACTGATGTCCAGGTAGAATGATCCTTTTCTGTCCTAATAAAATATAGACCTCTTTATGGAACATATCTGACTTGAGCGTCCGAGTGTCTCCTGCAGGTCAACAACCCCATTGGAGTGGATCACATTATTAGGGAAAATTGAAGATCAAAAGAGAGCATAGCAAGACGACTGACCCTCGGACCAATTGAACCGAAACATTTTGGGGCCCACCGTGGGTCCAACGACATCTCCTTGAAGCCCTCGACCTTGCTACTTTGGATCAACACGAGGTTTTGCGACAAGAGTAAAAAATTTCGTAATAATTCCTAAAGGCATGTCTTTTATTTTGAGAACTTTCAGAAACGTTCAGCCCTACATTCAACCTTGACAAGTTCTAATTTACATTATAATTTCCAAATTATAATATATATTTTTTTAACTGATATTTTTGTGAGTAAAAATATTATGCACAGGCGTTCAACCTTGTCAGGTTCAGGTTCTACTAACTCTTAATTTTAAATTATCAAATATTATGTACAGGATGATTCAGAGTTGCGTCCAACCTTGTTAGGTTCTAACCACTCTTAATTTTAAATTATAAAAATTATAAAATATTCTGCACATGATGGTTCAAAGCTGCGTTCAACCTTGTCAAGTTCTACCGACTCTTAATTTTAAATTATAAAATATTATGCACACAGAGTTGCGTTCAACCTTGTCAGGACTCTTAATTTTTAATTACAAAATATTATACACATGATGGTTCAAAGCTGCATTCAACCTTGTATTTTAAGTTATAAAATATTATGCATAGTATTATTCAGAGCTCCATCCGACCTTGTCAGGTTCTAACGACTCTATTTTAAATTATAAAATATTATGCACAGTATGATTCAGAGCTGCGTTCAAGCTTGTCATGTTCTACCGACTCTTAATTTTAAATTATAAAACAATATGCACACGATGGTTCAAAGCTGCATTTCACTTTGTAAGGTTCTAGCAACTTTTAATTTTAAATTTTAAAATATTATGCACAGGATGGTTCAGAGTTGCGTTCAACCTTGTCAGGTTCTACCGACTCTTAATTTTAAATTATAAAATATTATGCACACGATGATTCATAGCTGTGTTCAACCTTGTCAGGTTCTACCAACTCTTACTTTTAAATTATAAAGTATTATGCACAGGATAATTCAGAGTTGCGTTCAACCTTATGAGGTTTTAACGACTCTTAATTTTAAATTATAAAAATTATTAAATATTATGCAGAGATGGTTCAGAGCAGTGTTGAACCTTATTAGGTTCTACCGACTCTTAATTTTAAATTATAAAATATTATGCGCAGAGAGGTTCAGACCTCAACTTGGTCAGGTTATAATGACCGCTAGGAGGGAAGTCAGAAAAATGACTTTAGAAATCCCCGCTCAACGTAGCAAGTCAGAAAAATGACTCCTACCTCAGGACTGCTCGGGGGGAATTCAGAAAAATGGCTTCTGAAATCCCCGCTCAACGTAGGAAGTTAGAAAAATGACTCCTACCTCAAGACACTCGGGGGGAAGTCAGAAAAATGGCTTCAGAAATCCTTGCTCAACGCAGTAACTAAAAAAATGACT
Organism: Vigna nakashimae; assembly: GCA_034642375.1. Classification (NCBI taxonomy): domain Eukaryota; kingdom Viridiplantae; phylum Streptophyta; class Magnoliopsida; order Fabales; family Fabaceae; genus Vigna; species Vigna nakashimae. The sequence goes on from CM067763.1 coordinate 13,527,085, forward strand.
CCTGCCTCAAGCCGCTCGGGGGGAAGTTAGAAAAATGGCTTCATAAATCCCCGTTCAACGCAGGAAGTAAGAAAAATGACTCCTGCCTCAGCCACTCGGAGGAAAGTCAGAAAAATGGCTTCAAAAATCACTGCTCAACGCAGTAACTCAGAAAAATGACTCCTGCCTCAAGCCGCTTGGGGGGAAGTCAGAAAAGTGGCTTTAGAAATCTCCGCTCAACGGGGGAAGTCATAAAAATGGCTTCAGAAATCCCCGCTCAACGCAGGAAGTCAGAAAAATGACTACTACCTCAAGCCGCTTGGGGGGAAGTCAGAAAAATGGCTTCAGAAATCACCGCTCAACGTAGGAAGTCAGAAAAATGGCTTCAGAAATCTCCGCTCGATGCAGGAAGTCAGAAAAATGACTCCTGCCTTAAGCCGTGCGGAGGGAAGTCAGAAGAATGCCTTCAGAAATCTGCGCTCAATGCAGGAAGTTCGGAAAAGAACTCTTATCAATCAACTACTCAACAGGTTTAGCTTTGTCAGGTTCCAATGTCATTCATTATAAAAATAAATATTGAAGCGTTTACTTTATTTAAAAGCATATTTTTTGGAGTGAAAATCTCTTGTAGAGGAAAAAATTTCAAAGAGAACTCTTAGCATTTTTTGTTCAGCCTAAGTAACAAATCCAAATAGAACTCCTAGAGTTCGCCACTCGGTACATAGAGCAATGAAGACTTAAAACATCGAAGATAGACTCCCTAAAAACAATGTGAGCGACCTCTTTTAAAGCTCATAATAATCCCTATGCAGCTCTTTTAATAAAGAGTTTGTTCGGACTTGGGGGGCTTATGTATTATATGAAGTATATCGATCGGAGTTGATTGTCATTAAGCAGGTACTAATAGGTCAGTTTGCCTTACACTCTACAAATATACGACATTAATGATTTAATTGTTGGGTTTGATTACCTAAAATATATTGCACTAATGGTTAATCAATGGACGTGATTGTCACAAGCCTTATAAGTAGACAACTGATGTCCAGGTACAATGATCCTTTTCTCTCCGAATAAAATATAAACCTCTTTATGAAAGATATCTGACTTGAGCGTCGGAGTGTCTTCTACAGGTCAACAACCAATTGGAGTGAATCGCGTTCTCGGGGAGAATTGAAGATCAAAAGAGAATAAAGCAAAGAAGGACAATCGACCCTCGGACCAATTCAACCAAAACACTTTGTAATATTTTTTCTATAATAAAAATATTAAAAATAAAATATTTTATCACAAATTTTGTAAAATTATTTAGTTTTTTTAACATTGGAAACATCCAAATATATATAATATTTCAATGTAATTTATAGTATCCAAAATATTATCTTAAATCATTTTATTAAAATTCTCTACAAAATCTAATATTGGCTAGATATACTTAAATGATTATATACCGCTAGTAAAAAAAAGAGTTTCTAACGCGCTATATACGCTTCGATTTCGTAAAAATTGAAGCGTATAAAAACACAGTGGCAGTTTCGTAATAAGAGCCAAAGTATATGCCTTGATTCATAAATAATCGATGCCTAAAGGATTTATTGCCTCGGTTAAAAAAGAAATTGAGGCATAAAACCCTTCGCCAACCAACTACCCCATCTTCACCGCTGAGCGTAACTTTTACTGCTGAGCCGCATTCTGAAGCACCGCAGTCACCGTTGAGGGTGAAAACAACCGTTCAACGTCATTAAGAAGAACTGCAATTACCGCTGAGCGCAATTCTCCCGCTGAGCGCCATTTAATTGGGCTTGGGCCTATTTTTTGTAATTTTTAATAAATTATATAAGGTTTTAGTCGACCTAGGGCTGATATCTTTGGACCGAAAGAGGCGAAATCACACTTTCTTCACCCCTTGGAGGCAGATTTTGGATGCAGAAGCTCCTTTCTTCAAATTCTAGGTTTCTATCTTTCATTCTTTTCATTATTTTCATCTAGTTTCACCATGTCTATGGTGAACTCAACCTCCATTGTTGTTGGGGAATCGATGTATTGAATTGGTTCTATATTTTATATGCTTTGCTTCATTAATTGTTAGGGTTTTTCTTCTAAGTTTTATGCATGATTTGTTTAACTCATTCAATTGCATGATAATTGATGTTATCTATATGGACACATATAGGTAAATCTAGAACTGGGGAAATTCTCTCAGAAGCAATATTACCTAGACATAGGAATAGGAGGATCGATTGCCTTTAAGCTTTTGTGCGAATGTAATGCATGAATAATTGCTAGGGAGACAAGACATTATAAACTAGTGATTATGAGTAGGCTTTCTTCACCGAAACATCAGGTTTAAGGTAAATTAGAAAGTGACATTAACAGTAATGAAGAAAGATTAATTCTTGAATACATGAGAGTGGATAGGATAAGTCGGAAAGCCCGACAACATAATCATTCATCTTTTACATTAATCTCTTTTGCTTCTTTCATTCCAATTGATCAAAACTTGCATTCATGTTTATTTTCCGCAATTCAAACACAATGATTTTGTTTACAAGTGTAATTTAATCAAGAAATCACATAACTGTCTAGGCCGTGAGTCCTTTGGGAAACGATACTTGGTCTTACCTTTTTATTATTACTTGATATGATTCAGTACTGTTGTCGAGTGTTAAGAAGCTTTTGGCGCCATTGCTGGGGATTAAAAATTTGTTTATCAAGTTTTTGGCAACGTTGCTGAGGACTTGTGGTTTAACTATTCTATTTGTGTGATTATTGATTAGCTTTGACTTGATTTTTTCTTTTTCTATTTTTATCTTTTTATCTTTTTAGTTTATCTTTTCTATCTTTTTTATGCTAACAATTGTTTCTAGGGTCTTGTTTTCTTGTGTATGCAGGATACAATTCGGACTAGGAGCAAGAAAACAACAGAACCTCTTCTTGAAGGATTGGACGAATGTAGAAATAGGAGGAGAGTTTGAACTTCTAGAGAATTATTCCCTCCTCCAGAAACACTTTTACAACCCTCACCACAAAGGTCTGAACAAAGCATTGAAGATATGGCTGGAGAGAACAATGGTAGACGTACTCTAACGGATTACACCACAGTTGTGTGCCCTCACCACTTTAACAGTATAGCAAGGCTGAGGGTCAATGCTGCAAATATGGAGGTGAAATCGGCGTTGATACAATTAGTAAAGAGCAACCAATTTAATGGACTGTCTCATGAAATACCATATGAGCATCTAACCACATTCAACGAGATTTGCAACACTGTAAAGATCAATGGTGTGCCGGATGACGCTGTAAAGCTTAGTTTGATTCCTTTCTCATTGGGAGGAAATGCAAACCTATGGTTGAATTCTTTCCCGGAGGATATCTTTACTGAATGAGAAGTCGTGGTTTCAAAGTTTCTAAACAAGTACTTCGCACAATCCAAAACCAAAATAGGGAAGCAAGAAATTTCTTCTTTTAGACAAGGCATGAAGGAGACGCTAGGTCAAGAATGGGATAAATACAAGAGCTTGTTGAGAAAGACGCCCACTCATGGCTTTAACGAAGCAACAGTAGTCATTCTTTTCCTTGGAGGTCTTGGTTCACAAACTAAATTGATGCTAGATGCCTCAGCTGGAGGTAATATTAAATGCAAGACTCTAGAGGAAGCTTTTGAATTGATAGAAAACATGGATACTAATAACAACGAGATGCATAGTGATAGAGGAACTCCAATTCAACAGAAGGGAGTCCTACAATTGCAATCTCAAGATGCCTTGCTTGAACAAAATAAGATTATAACTCAGTAGTTGGAAGAAGTTATAAAGAAACTTTCTCTATTACCACAAGAGATACATAATGCTTCATTGGTTCAATGGCGGCAGCAAAGATGGAAACCACAACCTACTCCATTTGGGAAAACCACAAAGGTTGAGGAAACTTTCCAACAATTCATGAAGATGAGTGTATCTTATTGTAAGAATGTGGAGGTTGCATTTAAAATTATGAAAATGCATATTGGGCAATTGGTCAATAAGATGGAGAGTTGTGAGAGGAATGTAAAAATTAATCTCAAGGAAGAATGTAAGACCATTGTTACTAGGAGTGGCAAAGTATTAGAAGAGATAAAAATAGAGAGAAAAAAGAAAGAAAATGAGATTGAGAGAGAAACATATGAGTAGAAAGAGAGGGTTAAGAGAGAAAAAAAGAGAGAAGAGGTGAATGAGCGAAAAAAAAGAAAAGGAGAGAGAAGAGGTAGATGAGAGAAAAAAGAAAGAGATTTTGAAAAAACACTTCCTTATCCAAAGACTTATTCAAGGAAGGAGAAAGAAAAACAGCTAGAGCGGTTCATGGAGATGTTTAAAAAACTGGAGATTACCATACATTTCTCAGAAGCATTGCAACAGATGCCGTCATATGCAAAATTTGTGAAGGAACTCCTTTCAAAGAAAAGAAAATACATTAAGAAGGAGACCATTGAAGTGTAAGGTAATTGCGGTGCAATCATACAAAAATTACCTCCCAAATTTAAAGATCCGGGAAGTTTTACCATTCCATGCACCATAGGAGAATTGGAAGTTGGAAGAGCATTGATTGATTTGAGATCTAGCATTAATTTGATGCCCTTATCTATGCTTGAAAGGATTGGTGATTTTGAAGTCAATCCAACCAAGGTGATTTTGCTCATGGTGAATGGATCTTCCAAGAAAACCTATGGTGTGGTGGAAGATGTGGTGGTTTGCATGACAAACTTAAATTCTTGGTGGAGTTTGTGTTGATGGAGATGGAGGAAGATAAGAAGATCCCAATTATTCTTGGAAGACCGTTTATGAAAACGGCAAAGGTCATCATTAATGTGGATGATGGATTGATAGTGCTTCAAGACCGAGAAGAAAACGTGATATTTAATGTCTTCAAAGTGGAGTAGCAGATTCAAGAGAAGGAAGCTTATCATAAAGCTGCATGTAAGGATGCACCCATGACTAGCTCTAAAGCTGCAAAGTCGGTCATCAAAGATAAAAATTGTTTCTTGTCACAGGTTAGGGAAGAAAAAAAAGATGACAAAGGAAGGACGGTTTATGGCAACTTGATGGATGCACACTAGTGCAGAATTGACCTTTAACGTCACTCCATAGACGTCCGTCCACGAAAACTCCAACGTAAATAATTGACCGGTGGCATAAATGTAAATAATTGAGTGTGTAGACGTCCGTCCTAGAGGGAGCCGGACGTCTATAATATATTAGACGTCCGTCCCTCTCCAGGACGGACGTTCAAGAGGCTGACAGGGTGTGACCCCATCAGCCTCTTGAACGTCCGTCCTGGAGAGGGACGGACGTCCATATATAATCGACGTCCGTCCCCCTCCAGGACGGACGTTCAAGAGACTGAGATGTCAGTCTCTTGAACGTCCGTTCTGGAGGGGGACGGACGTCCATATATAACGGACGTCCGTCCCCCTCCAGGACGGACGTTCACGCGACTGACATCTCAGTCTCTTGAACGTCCGTCCTGGAGGGGGACGAACGTCTATTTTATATGGACGTCCGTCCCCCTCCAGGACGGACGTTCAAGAGGCTGACAGGGTAGTACAACCCCTCAGTCTCTTGAACGTCCGTCCTGGAGGGGGACGAACGTCTATTTTATATGGACGTCCGTCCCCCTCCAGGACGGACGTTCAAGAGGCTGACAGGGTTGTACAACCCATCAGCCTCTTGAACGTCCGTCCTGGAGGGGGACGGACGTCCATTATATATGGACGTCCGTCCCCCTCCAGGACGGACGTTCAGAGGACTGACAGAGTGGCTGGGGTGATAGTTACTTTCAGTCCTCTGAACGTCCGTCCTGAGGGGCGCGGACGTCTATAACATTATAGACGTCCGCGCCCCTCAGGACGGACGTTCAGAGGACTGACAGAGTGGCTGGGGTGATAGTTACTTTCAGTCCTCTGAACGTCCGTCCTGAGGGGCGCGGACGTCTATAACATTATAGACGTCCGCGCCCCTCAGGACGGACGTTCAGAGGACTGACAGAGTTGCTGGGGTAATAATTACTTTCAGTCCTCTGAACGTCCGTCCTGAGGGGCGCGGACGTCTATAATGTTATAGACGTCCGCGCCCCTCAGGACGGACGTTCAGAGGACTGACATGTAGTTGAATCGTTTTAGGGTTTCATCAGAATTTTAGACGTCCGTCTTGGGACGGACGTTGATAAAATTATAGACGTCCGAGCCCTGGGAACGGACGTTTAAAGCCCCGCGAAATTCAAATTTTAAATTCGTTACACGTCATATTAGTGGCGGGCCGGACGTCTATAATATTATAGACGTCCGGCCCATGTGGCTCGGACGTCTAGGTTTATTAAAATCGAAACCGCGAACCAGTCACTCGTCTTCTTCCCCGCGAACGCCGTCTCTGCTGCTGCGCCGTTCAGTTTCCAGGTTGGTTTTCTCACTTTTGGACCGTTTAAAATTACATTTAATCCGATTACATTGTTCTGTGATGAAATGTCTTTGATTTGAACCGATTAAAAATTGTTTTCGGTCCGTTTTTTTGCAGACTCTTGCGTGTTCCTGGACTCTTTTTGGACTGCGTGTTAGGCCGTTTGCTCCTCCACTTCCCTCCTTCGGATTTGGAATCTACTTTTCAGGTTAGCTTGTTGGTTGAAAATTTTGTGTATGCATGTATGTGGATTTTGTGTATGGACGTTTTTGACTGTAAAATGTGTATTAGTTATGTTATTGTGTTAAACGATTAATGCGAAATGTGTATTAATGTATGGACGTTTTTGACTGTTAAATTTTGTGTATGCATGTATGTGTTATTGTGTAAAATGTGTATTAGTTATTGCCATACATTGAGTGACACTTAGTTCCCGTTTGAAATTTAAGACAAACGATTAATCTTTTAATCGTTTGTGTTAAATTTTGAATTGTCCGATTGGACAGTTTGAGAAAATTAATTTTCATAATTTAAAACACTTGAACTGATGATTTTACGAACATAGTATGGATCGAAGATGGATGAACGAACGTCGCATGAGTGAAGAATATGACAAGGGTGTTTCACAGTTCTTGCAATACGTTGAACAAAATGCTAAGTCTGTCAACGGGACATATTTTTGTCCTTGTGTGCGTTGTCTTAATCAAATACGCCAAGACTTAGGCAATGTGCGTGACCATCTATTCATGTATGGCATAATGAGGACTTATACAGTTTGGACTTGGCATGGAGAAGTACTTGAGCAGCCTACCACGTCACGAGGAACAAATTATGTGGAAGAATGGATGAGTGACCATTTAGAGGACATGATACATGATGTCGGTGAAGATAATTTTGGAAGGGCTAATTTGTATGATACTCTTATTAATGATTCAGAGCAACCGTTGTCGGTGAATAACTATTTGTCCTTCGTGATAGGTCTCACTGGCAGCTGATGGTTATCATTCCCAAAGAATGTAAAATTATATGGTTTTGTTCGTTGCACAGGAAGATGAAAAATGACTTGAGAACCATGCTTCAAGGGTAAGTGTTTCTCCAAAAAATGACTTCAATTTGATGTTAACCTTCAACTTTTATGATAAAATAGTCATATTAATTATACTTTGTGTTTTCAATCTGTACAGAGTTATTGGTAAATCTCGTGGTCAATTGGTTCAAATTTTGTATCCAAAGGTTGTAAGTCATTTATAGTTTCTAATTCATTTATGTTATTGAATGATCTAAATTTTTAACTATTTAGTTTGTTATTTTAGTGTAACCAGCAGGTAGATTCATGGGAATGTGGCTTCTATGTGATGTGTTGGATTAAGACCATCATTCGAGCTGTCATTACAGATGACTGGAATGAGGTAATGATGTATACCTTCAATACATTACAAATCAAAATCATCTTCAACTATATATGAAACAATAATGAATCTTTCTTGAATTTTGCAGCGCTTCAAGACTACATCGCCTATTATAGAGGACACAATTAACCAGATAAGGCAGGAGTGGACCGCTTATCTTCTACAAAGATGGAGTTAGGAATAGTTATATTTCTTCTTGATTGAACATTGTTTGGTTTTAGTTTTATTTTTATGTTAATAGTTTGGTAGTGGATTGAACATTAAGTAGAATTTTGTTTATATAAAACGCATATTTATGTTATTGGAGAATTGTTCTGGGACATTTTTCTGTTTTTCAGGTGTGGTTCTATTGAAAAAACAAACAAATTTTTAAAAAAAAACGCCCACTAGACGTCCGTTAGTGTACAGTCGGACGTCTATAGACGTCCGTCTGTGCACATACGGACGTCCCACGCCCAGCCTACACCAAAAAAAACTCAGCAAGGTAGACGTCCGTCCTCAGACAGCAGCGGACGTTTATATGGACGTCCGTCCTCAGACAGCGGACGTTTATGACAAACGTCCGTGCTCAGGCAACGGACGTTTATAATAAACGTCCGTCCTCAGGCAACGGACGTTTATATAAACGTCCGTCCTGATGCAGCGGACGTTTATAATAAACGTCCGTCCTCAGGCAGAGCGGACGTTCATATAGACGTCCGTCCTCAGGCAGAACGGACGTTCATATAGACGTCCGTCTTCCCAGGACGGACGTGTGAGGGACGTCTACCGCATAGACGTCCGGCGCACGCCGGACGTCAAAAGGCCAAAATGTCGGACGTGAAAGACCGTTTCTGCACTAGTGGCACAATTCAAACTTTGTACACTGGTAAGATTCAAGAACAAGTTATGGGTTCTGAAAGATTTCAAAGAGAATGAAGTGATAGAGATTGAAGCTCCATATTCAAGGAGAGTTAAAAAGGTGGACTGAAAGCAATTGATGTGTTGGTGTGATGAAAGCAAGAGGAACACCAACATTGAAGAAGGAACATGAGCTTTATTGGGTTAAGCTAGTGACGTTAAAAGAGCACTTGTTGGGAGGCACCCTAGTGATTTGAGAACATTAATATCTTTGAATTTATTTATTTTGGTGATGTAATTTAAAATTTTGGAACATTGTTATATTTGGGTTTAGCATCTACTGATGGATGCTATGCTGGTGAGTATTTACTGAAGGATACTCAAAAGGTACACCTACTGAAGGGTGATGGTAAGATTTGCACATACTGATGGGTGCTGGAGGATTTTGGGTTAGGCTCATGACGTTAAACAAGGGCTACTTGGGAGGCAACCTACTTGATTGAGCAACATGAGTGGATACCTTACGTTAAACACACAAACATGAGCAACATTTCATTAGTGTTCATGAGAGAAGACTATTGATGGAAGGGAAGGCTGGGCGGATACCTAACTTTGCTCCACAAGAGCAATTGCAAAATAGAAACTGGGAGAAAATAGCCACATATCTTGCACCAACTAACATAGTAGTGGTCAAAGAGTTCTACACCAATGCAATGCGATTGGGTGATTATCCCATTCAGGACTATATGAGCTATGTTAGAGGAAAAACCATTCGGTATGATTCTGATTCCATTAACAGGTTTCTAAATATAGAATGGGCTGGTGAGGAGTGTTAGTTAGATCTGAACATGGAAGAAGGAGCAAATTTTTTATGATGTAGAAAGTGTGTAGTGTGTGCCTAAAGGGCACTTTCAGAGAAACAAGAATGGTGTAGTTGTGCATATCAGGAGAGCTGATCTAACTCCCTTGGCAAAGTACTATATGGCATTTTCTCATGCAAACATCCAGCCTTGTTCGCATGTTTCTGATATTACTGTCAGCAGGGCTTTGTTTCTGTATTGTGTGATCAGACGGATGAGCATTAACGTTGGCCAGGTCATAGATAATGAGATACAGGTGTGTGCCAATACTATGAACAACAAGGCACCTTTGGGGCATCCTTCCCTGATCACACACCTCTATGAGCTAGCTGAAGTAAATATTTCTACACCGCCAGTGGAGAGGCCTAGGAAGGCAATTGATGAGGCCTACTACAGACATTATTGTGGCGGAGATGAGGCAACTCAGCCGGTACCACCACGTCAGTCTTCTAGAAGGAGAGGACCATCACAAGCACATGGACCGCCTCATGATGCATAGCCTTTTTAGTTGAGGGACATGTATATGTCTCTGATGGAGGACAGGTTACAGTCTTTCCATAGAGGGCAGGTGGCCATAGTAGAGATGATCGTTGGGATGTATGATACACCCACAGGACATGGGTGGACCATGGATGAATTCAACAATGTGGTGGCATGGCCAGAGGAGCAAGCTTAGGCTAGTGGAGCTGGAGCAGCTAAAGCTCCAGCTATGGATGATGATGAGGATGATGATGATGACTTTGAAGATGCTGAGGAACAAGGATGGGAGGAAGATTCAGATGATAGCAGGGGTTAAGGAGGAGCAAAGATAGCATCTACTAGTGGATGTTATCACCTCTAGAACAGGATTTTTTTCTATCTTTTGTTTTGTATTGTTGAACTTATTTGCTTTTGTTCTTATAATAGGTTGTGATGTACTAAGTGTGAAAATTTATCTCCTATGATGGTTTGCTTTTGATTTATGCATGATGAGTATTGCTTGATGATGCTTGGATATTGATTAATGTTGAGATTGTGCACTATATGCTGATATAAAGGTGGTTGTTCCTAAGCTATGTGAACAAATGCATGATGTTGTGATTGTGATTATGATGCTAAGCAGGATGTGGTTGTGCAATGTTGAATGAGCCTATATGTGAGGTTTTGAACTCCAGAGTTTTTGTGAATGAGTGCTATTACATAGAAAGCATGAATGACTTTGCCCAGGTTTCTTTGATTGAATTACTTGCTTGTATGTGTCATATGATCAAGACCATTTGTTGTTAACTCTTTTTAGCCAAATGCATGATTTTAGCCCAATAAAAGAGAGCACAATGTGTTCTATCCTTTGAACCCTTAGCCTTGAACATGATAGAAAACCCTTTTTAAAAATCTTCACCTTGAGTTGAGTTAAAAATATCTTGTGGTATTGATAAAGGTTCAAGTTTGGGGTAGTTGGGAAGTCTAAAAAGGGAACATAAAAGGCATTGAGTTAAATGGTAAGCACATGAAAATCAAAATTAAAAGGAAAGAAAAGAAAGAAAACGAAAAGCTCAATGCAAAGGAGAGTTAGGAATAAGTAAGAATGGTTATGTTTACATGAGTAACTCTCTTAACTCAAGTATTTTGTGATCCAGGAAAACCAATTTTCTTCTTAGCTCAGCCACATTATAAGCCATAGAAAAGTCCTTGTGACGATGCTTGCCTTTGAGTGTGTTTAATTGTGGTTAAATGAAAGACAAAGTTGATTCATGAGACATTGTGATAGTAGAGTGAATGAGTGACCTTTATATACACTTGTGTGATTGAGTAAGACACTTTATCTAGTGAGGAATAATTCCATGAGCACATGATTACATCTATGCTTAGTCAATTGATCATTCACGAGAATAACATTTGTAAGATACTATGTTATTATGTGAACACCACAATGAGCTTGATTAAATCAAAGCATGTGTGCATCTTGACTGAATTCTTTTTGATAAGTTGATTTGAGTAATTACTTGTCTTCAAAGAAAGAGTTTTTGAATGTGTTGAACCATTGTAGATTGGTGGAAGACTGAGTTACATCTTGTTTGCTTGAGGACAAGCAAAGTTCTAAGTTTGGGGTTGTGATAACGGTTGAAAAAACGTTATTTTTATACTTAATTATGATATTAAAAACAACCTTTATGACTTAGAAACTAGCTTGGAATCATGTTTTTGCTTAGGAAGAGAGTTGGATGGGTTTTATGTTTGGTTTTCCTTGTTTTGGCCGGAATTAAGATGAATTAGATGAAAGAAGTTGAAGTAGTAAGGAGTTAGACTCAGGAAAGGAAGTAAAAGTATACAAAAGAAGAGCCGCAGTCACCGCTGAGCATAACTTTTACCGCTGAGCGGCATTCTGAAGCACCGTAGACACCGTTGAGGGTTAAAACTATTGTTGAGCGTCATTCTGAAGAACTGCACTTACTATTGAGCGCAATTCTGCCGCTTAGCGCCATTTAATTGGGCTTGAGCCTATTTTCTGTAATTTTTAATAAACTATATAAGGTTTTAGTCGACCTAGGGTTGATATCTTTGGACCGAAAGAGGCGAAATCACACTTTCTTCACCCCTTGGAGGCAGATTTTGGATACGGAAGCTCCTTTCTTCAAATTATAGGGTTCTATCTTTCATTCTTTTCATTATTTTCATCTAGTTTCACCATGTCTATGGTGAACTAAGCCTCCATTGTTGTTAGGGAATCAATGTAATCCTTTGAAACTCTCATGTATTGAATTGGTTCTATATTTTATATGTTTTGCTTCATTAATTGTTAGGGTTTTTCTTCTAAGCTCTATGCATGCTTTGTTTAACTCATTCAATTCCATTATCATTGATGTTATCTATATGGACACATATAGGTAAATCTAGAACTGGGGAAATTCTCCCAAAAGCAATATTACCTAGACATCGGGTTTAAGGTAAATTAGAAAGTGGCATTAACATTAACGAAGAAAGATTAATTCTTGAATACATGAGAGTGGATAGGATAAGTCGGAAAGACCAACAACATAATCATTCGTATTTTACCTTAATCTCTTTTTCTTCTTTCAATAATTGATCAAAACCTGCATTCATGTTTATTTTCCGCAATTCAAACACAATGATTTTGTTTAGAAGTCTAATTTAATAAAGAAATCACATAACTGTCTAGACCGTGAGTCCTTTGGGAAACGATACTTGGTCTTACCATTTTATTATTACTTGATACGATTTGGTACACTTTTCGAGTGTTAACACTATCACGGCCTGGAGACACTGTAGCTGTGGATTTCATTTTGGGAGGAAGAGCATACGGTCGGCCCAAGGGAAACTGATACTTGGAGCGTCCAGCAAGAAGCGGAGCAGCAACTCCAGCAGAACATGGTCAAGGCCTGCACATCCAACAAGGCACACACGTCTAGCGGGTTTGGATTTAATTCAGTCCAGCAAGGCTTGGGAGCAGGTCAGTTTTTGGCCAGAAGAAGGAGCAACTACACGCGCAAGGTGTCAGGGCCTGCTTGCACACGGAAGGCACATTTTCAGTTCAAGAGGAATGAATAAAGTGTTGTAGGGGATATTAAAGTGAGTTGCCACCGAGGAGGAGAAGCGCATCCCGAATGGAGGAGGAAGCGGTAAAGAGAATGGAAGTTCAACAGCCACCTTGAAAGGATTCACTTCCCTTTTCTTTGCTGGAGAAGGCGCTTATTCACGTCTGGTTCAGCATCCAACTGTTAGCAAAATGATGAAGATGAAGTTTTGATGATGTCCAATTCAAGTCAAGAACAACCAAGACTCATGAAGAAAGATCTTTGATGACTTGTATTGCTATGGAAAGCTTTTGTAATAATTATGGTTTAAGTATCTAGGACTTATATAAGTTAGTAGTTCTATGTATACATTCAAAATTGATGTAAAAATAAACCAACAGCAAAATTCTGTGCAGTGTTAATCGATTAACAGAGGGTGTTAATCGATTGTTCCAGAGACGAATGGCGAAGCACAGCATTTCAGTGTTAATCGATTAACAGAAGGTGTTAATCGATTAACGTTAATCGATTAACAGAGGGTGTTAATCGATTAACAAAGTGAACGTTTGAAAAACTAGCCGTTTTTAGAGACGTTGAAGTATCCGTTGGGTTGTTAATCGATTAACCACTGTAGCTAATCGATTAACACAGTCAGAAAGTCTAAAAGCGAAAATGGAGGAGCCTTTGGATGAGTCTATAAATAGACTCTCATTTTCTCTCAACTACAACTCTTCCCTTGTGCTCAAGTACTCTGAACTCTTGTGAGAACTCTGTGAAATTGGTGAAGCTAAGGAAACTCTTGTCTGCAAAGTCCTGAAGTGGTACTGCGGTGACAGAGGAATAACTTGATCATCCTTGGTGTGTCTGAGGAAGTGTCTGGAAGAGAATCATCCTTCGTGAAGCATTCGAAGGAGGTGATCATCCTTTGTGAAGATTCAAAGGAGGTGTAAGTTCATCTCTTGTGGTTTCAAGAGAGGTGGTAATTTCTAAACTGTTACAAATTGTTTTTCTGTGTGACTAATATTTGTAATAGTTTTGTGATAGTGAAAAAGGTTTATCTTATTTGAGATAAGCGACTGGATGTAGGATCCTAGTGATCTGAACCAGGATAAAATACCTGTGTAATTTTTTTTTCTTTCCCTTACTCTGTTATTTACGTTTAATTATCTGCTTAGTAACAAATTAAGAGAAAAATATTAAAAAGGGATAATATTTGAATATAACCAATTCACCCCCCCTCTTGGTTTGTTTCCACGCTAACCATTCCGCTGCAGCCGCTCTGACACCAACCTTAAGAGCTTTTTGCACGTTTTAAGCTGTTGTTTTTGTTGAATGAGAGAAACACACTTTCATTTTGTTTTGGATGTTTTCAATTTTTTATTCCAACAGCTAGAACCAAACATCGAGAAGCAGATTTCAATTTTTTATTCTAGCTTGAAGTAGTTTACTTAGTTTATTTTATATGCTACCATGTGTTTAGGTTCCTTTACTGTTCATATTTTTCTTGTCTTTGCATTGTTGTCGAATGAATGCCATTGTTGACTGCTGCAAAATGGCATTTTACTTCTAGCTCAAAAGTTGCAATCTAATAGCATTGAATGAGTTTTCTTGAAGTTAGTTCTCGCTACTTTAATTTGGTTCAAACATTATTTTGTTGCATTAAATTTTGATTTCAGCTACTGTGCTTCAAAATTGCAATTTACATTTTATTATTAGTTGGCACGTTGTTAACCCTCGACAAGTGTAACAAAATCGTATCAAGTAATAATAAAGTGGTAAGACCAAGTATCGTTTCCCAAAGGACTCATAAGCCTAAACAGTTATGTGATTAGTTGATTCTCTTAGACTTGTAACGGATTCTTGTAGATTTAAATATAAATACTAAAAAGTAAATATGGATGCATGTATTGATCAATTGGACAAAATAAGCAAAACGTGATTAAAATATATGGATGATTATGTTGTTGGGGTTTACCAATTCATCCTATCTACTATCATGTATTCAAGAATTCATCTTTCTTCATTAATGTAAATGCCACTTTCTAAATTACCTTAAACTCGATGTCTCGGTAAAGAAAGCCTACTCCTAGTCACTAGTTTACAATATCTTGTCTCCCTAGCAATTATTCATACATTACATTTGCATAGAAGCTTAAAGGCAACCAATCTTCCTATCCCTATGTCTAGGCAATATTACTCTTGGGAGAATTTCTTCAGTTCTAGATTTACTCATATGTGTCCATACAATAACATCAATGATCATGCAATTGAATTAGTTAAACAAAGCATGCATAGAGTATAGAAGAAAAACCCTAACAAATAATGAAAAAAAGCATATAGATTAAAGAACCAATTCAATACATGAGAGTTTCAAAGGATTACATTGATTCCCCAACAATAATGAAGGTTTAGCTCACCATAGACATGGTGAAACTAGATGAAAAATAATGAAAAGATGAAAGATAGAACCCTAGAATTTGAAGAGTGGAGCTTGAGCATCCAAAATCCTCCTCCAAGGGGTGAAGAAAGTATGATTTTGCTTCGTTCTGGCCAAAGATACTAACCCTAATTTGACTAAAGCCTTATATAGCTTCCTAAAGATTACAGAAAAGTGGCCCAAGGCCCATAAAAATGGCGCTCAATGGTAAGCGCGATTCTCCAGATTAGCTCTCAGCTGCAGTTTTGCCCCTTAGCGGTGATTGCGGGTCTTCAAAGTGTCGCTCAGCGGTAAAAGTGGCGTTGAGCGGTACTTGTGGCTCTTCTTTTGTGTACTTTATCTTCCTTTTCTGAATCCAACTCCTAGCTAATTCACTTCTTTCATTCAATTCATCTTAAAACCTGCAAAAACAAGGAAACCAAGATAAAACCTATCCAACTCTCTTATTTCCAAAACTTAAACAAAAACATGATTCCAAACTTAGAGCATAAAGGTTGTCTTTAAGATCAAAATTAAGTATAAAAGTAACAGTTTTTCAATTGTTGTCACAACCCCAAACTTAGAACTTTGTTTGTCCTCAAGCAAACAAGATGTAACTTAATCTTTCACCAATCCCTATAATGGTTCACCATATTCAAAACTCCTTCGCTCAAGACTAGTAAATACTGAAATCAGCTCAACATAAAGACTTCAATCAAGATGCATACATGCTTTAGTGTTCATATAATCACATAATATCCAACAAATGCTATTCTCATGAATGATCAATCAACTAAGCATAGATGTAATTATGTGCTCATGAAATTTTTCCTCAGTAGAAAAAGTGTTTCACTCAAACACACAAGTGTATAAGAGGTCACTCATTCACTCTACTATCACAATGTTACATGAATTAACTTTGCCTTTCATTTAACCATAATCAAACACATTCATAAGTAAGTATCATCACAAGAATTTTTCTATGGCTTATAATGTGGCTGGGCTAACAAGAAAATTGGTTTTTCTGGATCACAAAATCCTTGAGTTAAGTGAATCATCTAAACACAACCATTCTTCCTTGTTGCCAACTTTCTTTTGCATTGAGGCTTTCTCTTTTCATTTTTTTTCTTTCCTTTTTCTTTTGTTTTTCACGTGCTTAGTGCTTAGCTCAATGCTTGTTATTTTCCCTTTCTAGACTTCCCAACAACCCCAAACTTGAACCTTTATCAATACCACAAAATATTCTCAACTCAACTCAAGGTAAAGATTTTCACAAAGTGTTTTCAAATCATGTTCAAGCTTAAAGGTTCAAAAGATAGAACACATAATGCACTTTTTTAGTGGGCTAAAATCATGCATTTTGGCTAAAAAGGGTTAATAACAAATGGCTTTGATCATTTGACTCATACAATCAAGTGATTCAATCATAGTAAACCTGGGCAAAGTCATTCATGCTTTCAATGTAATAGCATTCAATCAAAAACTCTGGATCTGAAAAACCTCACATATAGGCTCATTTAACCTTCCACATGCACATCCTGCTTAGCATCATAATCACAATCACAACATCATGCATTTGTTCACAAAGCTTGTGAACCACCACCTTTATAAGCATATAGTGCGCAATCTCAACATCAATCAATATCAAAGCATCATCAAGCAATACTTATCATCATGCATAATTCACAGGCAAACCATCATAACAGATAAAGTTTCAAACTGAGTACATCAAGCCCTAATCTAAAAATAGAAGCAAATAAGTTAAAGAATTTAGAACATTGGGTTGCCTCCCAGTAAGCGCTTGTTTAACGTCACGAGCCTGACCCAAAATCCCCCAGCACCCATCAATAAGTTCAACCAAACATAGTATCCTTCAGTAGATACTCTTCCTCTTGACATCCTTCAGTAGATGTACCCTGTAACAAGTTTATAACTAAAACAAAAATACCAAAAGTTCATAATTACATCACCAAACCAAAAATAAAAGTTCTTAAATCACAGGGTTGCCTCCCAGCAAGCGCTCTTTTAACGTCTGTAGCTTGACCCAATAAAGTTCAAGTTCCATCTTTAATGTTGGTGTTCATCTTTCTGTGATCACACCAACTCATCAGCTGTTTCCGATCCACGTGTTTGACTCTCCTTGAATATGGAGCTTCAATCTCTATCACTCCATCATCTTTATACTCTTTCACAACCCACAACTCGTTCTTGAATCTTACAGGTGTACCAAGTTGGAGTTGTTCCTCCATCAAGTCATTCTGAACCTTCCTTCCCTTGCCATCTCTTTCTTCTTCCCTAACCTGTGACAAGAAACAATTTTTTCCTTTGAAGCCCGGCTTTGCAGCTTTTGAACTAGTCAAGGGTGCATGTTTACATGCAGCTTTATGACTAGCCTCCATCTCTTGAATATATTTCTCCCCTTTGAAGACATTAAAGATCACCTTCTTTGCTCGGTCTTGAAGCACTATCATCTCTTCATCCACATTGATGATTACCTTTGCCGTTTTCATAAATGGTCTTCCAAGAATGATTGTGACCTTCTCATCCTCCTTCATCTCCATTACCACAAAGTCGACCAGGAATTTTAATGTGTCAATGCACACCACAACATCTTCCACCACACCATAGGGCTTCTTTAAAGATCCATCTGTCATTAGCAAGGTCACCTTTGTTGGCTTAACTTCAAGATCACCATTTCTTTCAAGCATAGATAAAGGCATCAAATTAATACTTCACCCTAAATCAATTAAGGCTTTCCTTATTTTCTCCTTCCCTATAACGCAAGGAATAGTAAAACTTCCTTCACTTTTGGAGGATGTGGCTTTTTCTCAATAACACTGCAATCTCCCTTTTCATCTACAAATTTCTTCTTTATGGAGACTTGCTTCATATGCTTTGCATTAACTGGAATTTGTTGCAATGCTTCATTCAAAGTTATTGAAATCTCCAATTGCTTGAAGATATCTTTAAATCACCCATATTATCTCTCTTTTTCAATCTTTTAATTCCCCTTACGGTAAGGAAGAATTTTATCACTTTTCTCTATCTTTTACTCTCCCTTCTTCTTATCTTTCTCTTTTCTCTCATCCTCACCTATTATCTCTTCTTTTCTTTCAACTCTCTCTTTTCTCTCTTATTTTTCTTCTTTTATTACTAACTCAACCCCCTTTTTTTCTTCATCCACCCTCTCATCCTCTACACTTACAATAACTTTGCACTCTTCCTTAGGGTTAACCTCAGTATTAGCACCAAAATTCTTCTCAGGCTTCTCCTTTAAATCCTTAGCCATTTGGCCAATTTGGATCTCCATATTTCTAATTGCAGCTTCAGTACTATTATGGTTGGAGATGGTCACCGGAATAAATTGTTGAAGAGTTTCTTCAAGCTTTGTTGATATATCATTTAATGCAGATATTTGTTGCCAAATTGATGGTTGTTGTTGTGGTCTATTGAATTGTCCAGCTTGTCCATTCTGACCTTGACCCATGCTTGGGTGTGATTTCCACCCTTGGTTGTAGTTCCCTGAGGGTATGGAAATTGATTGGCCATGAAATTGACATCTTCTACATCATCCACTGGAAAAACGCATTCACCATTGATATGGTCACCACCACACAGTTCACAAAGTTGTTGTTGAACCTATGCAACACTCTTTAGCTCCTTTGGCAGCTGAGCAAGTGTCTTTGTCAAATTCTCCAACTCTTGAGTTATGATTTTGTTATGTGCAAGAAAGGCATCATTTAGTTGCAATTGTAGAACTTCCTTCTGTTGAATTGGAGCTCCTCTCTCATTATGCATCTCGTTGTCATTAGTAGCCATGTTATCAATCAATTCAGTGGCTTCCTCTAAGGTTTTGCATTTGATATTGCCTTCAACTGAGGCATCTAGCATCAACTTGGTTTGTGAACCAATACCTCCAAGGAAAAGAATGACTATTGTTGCCTCGTCAAAGCTATGAGTGGGTGTCTTTCTCAACAAGCTCTTGTATCTATCCCATGCTTGACCTAGCGTCTCCTCCATGCCTTGTCTAAAAGAAGAGATCTCTTGCTTCCCTTTGTTGATTTTAGACTATGGGAAGTACTTGTTTAGAAACTTTGCAACCACGACTTCCCATTCAGTAAAGGTGTCCTCCGAAAAAGAATTAAACCATAACTTTGCAATGCCTCCCAATGAGAAAGGAAACAAGCTAAGCTTTATGGCATCATCCGGCACACTATTGATCTTCACAATGTTGAAAATCTCGTTGAATGTGGTAAGATGTTCATTTGGACTTTCATGTGATAGCCCATTAAATTGGTTGCTCTTCACCAATTGTATCAACCACGGTTTCACCTCCATGTTTCCGGCATTGACCCTTGGTCTAGTAATGCTATTAAAGTGACAACGGCCAACAACATTGGTGTAATCTGCCAAAGTACATCTACCATTGTTCTCTTCGGCCATATCCTCAGTGCTTTGGTTGGACCTTTGTGGTGAGGGTTGTAGAAGTGTTTCCGGAGAAGGAAATAGTTCTCTAGCAGTTCGAATTCTCCTCCTCCTTCTACTTTTGTCCAATCCTTCAAGAAGAGGTTCCGAATTTTTCTTGCTTCTAGTCATAATTGTACCCTGCATACACAAGGAAAAAAGTCCCTAGAAAGAGTTATTAGCACAAAAACATGGAAAAGATAAACTAAAAAGATAACTGATGAACAAATTTTCAATCTCCAAAAACGGAGTCAAAAACTTGTTAACTGTCGGCAAGTGAAACTGAATCGTATCAAGTAATAATCCTGGTAAGACCAAGTATCGTTTCCCAAGAGACTCACGGCCTAGACATTTATGTGATTTATTGATTAATTAAGACTTGTGAACAAATTGTTGTAAGTGTCAAATGCAAAAGACTGAAAAGTAAATAT
This sequence comes from Vigna nakashimae, assembly GCA_034642375.1. Taxonomy (NCBI): domain Eukaryota; kingdom Viridiplantae; phylum Streptophyta; class Magnoliopsida; order Fabales; family Fabaceae; genus Vigna; species Vigna nakashimae. Next base: position 13,547,421 of record CM067763.1, read on the forward strand.
GTATGCATGTGATGATCAATGGGCAAGAAGAAACAACACACGTGAATTGAAATATATGGATGAATATGTTGTTAGGGTTTATCAATTTCATCCTATCCACTCTCTTGTATTTAGGAATTCATCATTCTCTTCATGAATGTTAATGTCATTTTCTAAATTACTTTAAACCCGATGTTTCGGCGAAGAAAGCCTAATCATAATCACTAGTTTACAATGTCTTGTCTCCCTAGCAATTAATCGTGCATTATAGTGAACGGAAGCTTAAAGGTAACCAACTATCATACTCCTATGTCTAGGTTTGTTATATACTATTGGGAGGGATTCTCTAGATCTAGATTTCCCCATACATGTCCATATCGACAAAACCAATAATCATGGCATCGAATGAGTTAAACAATGCATGCTTTGAGCAAAGAGGAAAAACCCTAACTATTAATGAAAGAAAGCATGTATCTTATAAAAGATCTTGAAGAACAAATTCCATTACATGAGAGTTTCAAAGGATTTACATTGATTCCCCAACAATAATAAAAGTTTAGTTCTCCATCATCATGGAAGAGATAGAAAAACACGAGAAAGAGAAGAGGAGAGTCGTCACCATCTCCTATGTCTAGGTTTGTTATATACTATTGGGAGAGATTCTCCAGATCTAGATTTCCCCATACATGTCCATATCGACAAAACCAATAATCATGGCATCGAATGAGTTAAACAATGCATGCTTTGAGCAAAGAGGAAAAACCCTAACTATTAATGAAAGAAAGCATGTATCTTATAAAAGATCTTGAAGAACAAATTCCATTACATGAGAGTTTCAAAGGATTTACATTGATTCCCCAACAATAATAAAAGTTTAGTTCTCCATCATCATGGAAGAACTAGATGAACAATGGAATGAAAGAATGGAAGAGATAGAAAAACCCGAGAAAGAGAAGAGGAGAGTCGTCACCATCTCCAATTTTATCCCTAAGGGGTGAAAAGTGTGCTTCTGCTTCCTCCCAGCCAAAGATGACTGACCTAGGTTAACTAAATCCTTATATAATATTCTAAAAAATACAGAAAAGTAGGCCCAAGCCCAAAAAAGTGCCGCTTAGCGGTAAACACCGCTCAGCAGTAATAGCGTGTGACCACTTCTTCCCCTCAACGGTGCCAACGGATCTTTGAGAGTGCCGCTCAGCGGTAATTGGCGTTGAGCAGTACTTGCAGTTTCTTTTCTTTTGCGTTTTTTGTGTCCTTTTCTGATTCCATTATGTTCCACTTCACTTCTTTCATCAAATTCATCTCAAAACCTGCAAAACCAAGGAAATGAAGCATAAAACTTGTCCAACTCAGTTATTTCCAACAATTCAACAAAATCATGAGTTCAAGCTAATTTCTAAGTCATAAAGGTTGTAATTGAAGTCAATTTTTAATATAAAAATAACATTTTTTCAATTGTTATCAATAACAAGATATGTCAAAACAAAAAAAATAAAATAAAAATAAACAAAAAGATAAAAAGATAAAAGGATAAAAATCAAGTCAAAGCTAATCAATAATCACACAAATAGAATAGTTAAACCACGAGTCCCCGACAACTGCGCCAAAAACTTGTTAACCCTCGGTAAGTGTAACCGAATCGTAACAAGTAATAAAAAGTGGTAAGACCAAGTATCGTTTCCCAAAGAACTCACAGGCCTAAACAATTATGTGATTAGTTGATTATCTTAGACTTGTAACGAATGATTGTGGATTTAAATGCAAATCCTAAAAAGTAAATAAGAATGCATGTATTGATCAATTGGACAAAAGAAGCAAAACGTGATTGAAATATATGGATGATTATGTTGTTGGGGTTTACCAATTCATCCTATCCACTCTCATGTATTCAAGAATTCATCTTTCTTCATTAATGTTAATGCCACTTTCTAAATTACCTTAAACCCGATGTCTCGGTGAAGAAAGACTACTCCTAATCACTAGTTTACAATGTCTTGTGTCCCTAGCAATTATTCATGCATTACATTCGCATAGAAGCCTAAAGACAACAAATCCTCCTATCCCTATGTCTAGGCAATATTACTCTTGGGAGAATTTCTCCAGTTCTATATTTACTCATATATGTCCATACAAATAACATCAATGATCATGCAATTGAATGAGTTAAACAAAGCATGCATAGAGTATAGAAGAAAAACCCTAACAATTAATGAAAGAAAGATAATAGGTTAAAGAACCAATTCAAAATACATGAGAGTTTCAGAGGATTAAATTGATTCCCCAACAACAATGAAGGTTTAGTTCACCATAGACATGATGAAACTAGATGAAAAATAATGAAAAGATGAAAGATAGAACCCTAGAATTTGAAGAGTGGAGCTTGAGCATCCAAAATCCTCCTCCTAGGGGTGATGAAAATGTGATTTGGCTTCGTTTTGGCCAAAGATACTAACCCTAATTCGACTAAAGCCTTGTATAGCTTCTTAAAGATTACAGAATAGTGGCCCAAGGCCCATAAAATGGCGCTCAGTGGTAATTACCGCTCAACGGTAAGCGCGATTCTTCAGATTGGCGCTCAGCTATAGTTTTGCCCCTCAGTGGTGACTGTGGGTCTTCAAAGTGCCGCTCAACGGTAAAAGTGGCGCTGAGCGGTACTTTCAGCTCTTCTTTTGTGCACTTTTTCTTTCTTTTTTGAATCCAACACCTAGCTACTTCACTTCTTTCATTCAATTCATCTTAAAACCTGCAAAAACAAGGAAACCAAGCATAAAACCTATGCATCTCTCTTATTTCCAAAACTTAAACAAAAACATGATTCCAAGCTATTTTCTAAGTCATAAAGGTTCTCTTTAAGATCAAAATTAAGTATAAAAATATCAGTTTTTCAACTGTTATCACTCGTGCATTTTATTATTAAATGTATTTTCCTTGCTTAAAATTGGTTCAGGCACTTTTTGCAGATTTTCTTTTAATTCTCGTTGGTTTGTGTTTTAATATTTTAGCTTACGTGTTGCATTTGAATAGCACACCAAATGTTTCTTTATTAACTGTTGCATTTTAATTAGTTCACACATCTTGTTTTAGGACCGTTCAATTTACTGTTTTCGTTCATTATGCTATCTATTATGTTCGGTTGTGATAATTTAATTGTGATGTTAGCTTAAGTTAGTTGGGTTGGTCATTAGTGATATTACATTGTTTCTTTCAGATTTCCTGGACTGTTCTTGTGTTTATTCTGCTCTGGCTAGCCTTTTATGAAATTTGATTGTGTTCTTGCAATTGGTATACGCTTAGTTGCTCAATTGGTGATTGCATCTTCGCTTAGTTGATCAATCTATATAAAACACATTGGATAGAGTGGATGTATTGCGTTCGCTTAGTTTGCGGTTATGATAGCATGATGGGTCTTCACTTAGTTGATTGATTGATGTTGGATTAGAGGTTAGAGTAGTTTATTCATGAGACTCTTGCACTTTAACTGTCATGTTGTTGCTCTGATTTGGCTCAATATTCAATTTGTTTTGTGCTTGTGATTGGGTATACACTTAGTTGCCTAATTGGTGTTTAATCTTCGCTTAGTTGATTAGACTGCATAGTGCAAGACTGATTGGATTTGTGCATTGCATTCGCTTAGTTTGCAATTTTGAAGACCGAATTAGGCTACACTTAGTTGGGTTATTCGTGTTGGATTTGAATTAGAGTAGTGTGCACTTGTCGTTAATCTGTGATTGAAAGCATAGTAATTGAGTTAATGACCTACCATTTTAATTATGTGTTTACATCCATGTTTATACGTGTTTTGATTTTGTTTCATTTGCATAAAAAAACTCTTCACCAACCCCCCGTCCCCTCCACTTCGTGTCTGACCTAATTCTTGAACCACATTTGGTCCTTGAGAAACGACCTAGGAGTCACTTCCTAGTCTATACTACATTTTAATTGCACATTAAATTTGTATCAGGTGCGACACGGATCATTCATCCTTGAGTTCTGCATTTTCACAGCATCTACTTTCCTACAAAACAACTTAAATTTTTTATGCACGTACCCATTTGAATTTGGGTCCTTGTTTGTTAGCAGATAGATGTTCCTTGGGAATCCACTTATATTTCACTTTTAGAACTCCAACCTTCCTGTAGTAACAGTTTCTAACAGTGTGCCCTATGTTATTACAGTAAAAACATCCATGTGTAACAAGCCTACTGATATCTGTAAATTTCTTTGTATCTGTTATGTTACTCTGAGCTTTGTAGCCAAAGCCTTGTCTGAATACATCTCTTCTAGAGGCCTTTAGTACAGTATCTAAATTGTCCCTGCCTTGTGTGAATTTTGCTAACATGAAGGTCAAGTAATGAATCTTTTCAACCAATACCAAACAGTTCTGGCATTCTTTTTCATCATGTTTTGACTCAGCATCACTCTTCTTTGCATACTCTAATGCATCATTTAATTTCTTTTCCAGTCTTTCATTCTCCTTAACCAGATTGTTGATTTTGTGCTCAAAGTCTCTTCTTTCATATATAAGTCAATTGACCTTATATTGTTGTCGCACAACCTCTGCGTGAACCTCTTGAAATGCATCACACAACATGTCATATTTGACTTCTACAGGTTCATTTTCGAATTCCTAATCATTGTCATAATCATTGATTGCAGATCAAGCCATGAAGCAAATATTTGATTCTTCATCACTTCAAGAATCTGTATCACTATATTCCCAAGCTATATATGCACTTTTCTACTTCTTCCTCGTGTCTTGAGGAAATCTCTTGCTTCCTCTTTGCTTGATTTTCAAATATGGACATTCAAGCTTGATATGTCCTTCTTTGCCATACTCATAACACATAACAAAATTTGATCTTGTAGCTTTCTTTCCTTTGCCATAACCTGCATGGTCAGTAAGTTGACTCTTGTTTTTCATATATCGATTAAACTTTCTTATCACCATGGTCATTCGCTCATTGTTGTCAAGTTTAGTGTCTGATTCATCCTCAGATGGTACAATCTTTAAGGCTTTTTCTATTTGTGGCTTTCAAGGCTATAGACTTCTTTTCTTCAATCTCTTCCTCTTCTTCTAGCCTTCAAAGTTCAAGCTCATGTTCCCTTAACTTGCCGAACAAGGTAGCCATATTCATGCTTGTTAGATCTCTTGACCCAGGAATCGTTGTGTTAAGACTTCAACAAGTGTACCGAATTATATCAAGTAATATAAAATGGTAAGACCAAGTATCGTATCCCAAAGGACTCACGGCCTAGACATTCATGTGGTTTCTTGATTAAATAAGACTTGTAAACAAAATCATGGTGTTTATAATGTAGCAAATAAATATGAATGCATATGTTGATCAATATACTTGAAGAATGCACAGGTGATTGGTGTATAAAATATGGAATGATTATGTTGTTGGGGTTTCCGACTTATCCTATCCACTCTCATGTATTTATGAATTCATCTTCTTCATTAATGTTAATGTCACTTTCTAATTTACCTTAAACCCGATGTCTCGGTGAAGAAAGCCTACTCTTAATTACTAGATCACAATGTCTTGTATCCCCAACAATTAATTATGCATTACATTCGCACAGAAGCTTAAAGGCAACCAACCCTTCTATCCCTATGTCTAGGTAATATTGCTTTTCGGACAATTTCCCCAGTTCTAAATTTCCCCATATGTTTCCATATCGACAACATCAGTAATCACGCAATTGAATGAGTTAAAAAAAGCATGCATAGAGCGTAGAGGAAAAACCATAACAATTAATGAAGTAAAGCATTTATAATATAAATCCATTCAATACATGAGAGTTTCAAAGGATTACATCGTTTCCCCGACAACAATGGAGGTTTAGTTCACCATAGACGTGGTGAAACTAGATAAAATATGGAAAAGAATGAAAGATAAAACCCTAAAAGTTGAAGATTGTAGCTTCCGTATTCAAAATCATCCTCTGAGGGATTAAAGAAGTGTTTATGCACCTCTTTAATATCAAAAGAAATTGGCGCTCAGCGCTATCTGCGATTTATGTGCTACTTTTCCAGCCTTTCCTGACTCCAACTCCTTGCTAGTTCAACTTCTTCATCCAATTCATCTTAATTCCTGTCAAAACAAGGAAAACAAAGCATAAAACCAATAATACCACCTTCAACTTTCTTATTCTCACAAGTTAAGCAAAAACATGATTTAAAGCTAGTTTCTAAGTCATAAAGGGTGTTTTTAATATCAAAATTAAGTATAAAAATAACGGTATTTCAACCGTTATCACAACCCCAAACTTAGAACTTTGCTTGTCCTCAAGCAAACAAGATATAACGCAATCTTCCACGAATCAATACAATGGTTCAACACATTCAAAAACCTTGTCTTCCAAGGCAAGTAATTACTCAAATCAACTCATCAAACATAATTTAGTCAAGATGTACGCATGCCTTGATTAAAATCACTCATCATGGTGTTCACATAATCACATAATATCCAACATATGTTATTCTCATGAATGATTAATTAACTAAGCATAGATGTAATCATGTATTCATGGAACTATTTGTCACCAGACAAAGTGTTTCACTCAATCACACGGGTGTATGTAGAGGTCACTCATTAACTCTACTTATCCCAATGTCACGTAGAACAAAATTTCCTTTCATTTACCACAATCAAACATACTCACAGACAAGTATCATCACAAGGACTTTCCATGGCTTGTAACGTGGTTGGGCTAAGAAGAAAACTTGGTTTTTCAAGATCACAAAATCCTTGAGTTAAGAGATTCATTCATAAATTTATCATTCAAATGCAATCTCTCTTTAGACAATCCAATCTCACTCATTCCCAACTTTCCCCTTTTTGCATTGAGCTTTTCTTTCTTTGCATTCTATTTTCTTTTCTCTTTTTCATACTTGCTCAATACTTAGCTTAAGGCTTTTCATTACTTTCTTTTTCAATTCTCTCAATCAACCCCAAACTTGAACCTTTATCAATACCACACCATGATTCTCAACTTAACTCAAGGTAAAGATTTTCACAAAGGATTTTTATAATTTGTTTAAGGCTTAAGGTTCAAAAAGCGTAGAACACTTCGTGCTCCCTTTCATTTGGGCTAAAATCATACATTGGCTAAAAAAAGGGGTAATAAAAAACGGCCTTGAACATATGACACAAGCAAGCAAGTAGTTCAATCATAGAAACCTAGGCAAAGTCATTCATGCTTTCAAAAGAATAACAATCATTCACAACAAATACTCTGGAGTTCGAAACCTCACATATAAGCTAATTCAATGTTCCACATACACCAAATACACATCCTACTTAGCATCATAATCACAATCATAACATCATGCATCTGTTCACACAGTTTGGAAAACAACCACCTGTATATCAGCATCTTGTGCAACATCTCAACATCAATCAATATCAAAGCATCATCAAGCAATACTCATCACACACAAATCAATATCAAACCATCACATCAGATATAACTCTCAAACTGAGTACATCAACACCTATTCTAAAACCAAAAGAAAAATAAAGTTCACAAAAATAAGAAGACTAGTTTAGAAAACTGGGTTGCCTACCAGGTAGCGCTTGTTTAACCTCACGAGCTTGACCCATGAATCCTCTAGCATCCTTCAATGGATGCATATCTTTCTCACCAACACCCATCAGTAGGTGTGTATAAGCATAGCATCCTTCCGTAGATACTCTGTCACTTAGCATCTATCAGTAGATGTTATGCCATAGATGTTTCATAACAAAATAAAACAATGTCCTAAAGTTTTAAATTACATCACCAAAATAAACAATAACTCAAAGAAATTAATGTTTTTAAATCACTGGGGTGCCTCCCAGAAAGCTTTTTTAACGTCGTTAGCTTGACCCAATAAAGCTCAAGTTCCATCTTTAATGTTGGTGTTTGTCTTGCTTTCATCACACCAATTCATCAATTGCTTTCGATCCACCTTCTTGACTCGTCTTGAATATGGAGCTTCAATCTCTATCCCTCTATTCTCTTTAAAATCTTTCACAACCCATAACTTGTTCTTGAATCTTACAGGTGTGCCAAGTTTGAATTCTGCATCCACCAAGTCATCATGAACCATCCTTCCTTTGTCATCTTTTTCTTCTTCTCTAATCTGTGGCAAGAAACAATTTTTACCTTTGATGACCGGCTTGGCAGCTTTAGGGCTAGTCACTGGTGCATCCTTACATGCAGCTTTATGATTAGTCTTCTTCTCTTGAACTTGCTGCTCAGCTTTGAAGATATTAAAGATCACCTTTTCCTCTTGGTCTTAAAGCACTATCATCCCATCATCCATATTGATAATTACATTTGTCGTTTTTATAAATGGCCTTCCAAGAATAATGGGATCTTCTTATCTTCCTCCATCTCCATCACCACAAAATCCACCAGGAATTTAAGTTTCTCTATACAGACCACAACATATTTCGCTACACCATAGGGTTTCTTGGAAGACCCATCCGCCATAAGCAAAGTCGCCTTTGTTGGCTTGACTTCAAGATCACCAATCCTTTCGAGCAGAGATAAGGGCATCAAATTAATGCTTGACCCTAAATCAATTAAGGCTTTCCTTATATTCACCTTCCCAATGACGCAAGGAATAGTAAAACTTCATGGATCTTTCACTTTTGGAGGAAGTAGTTTATCCAAAATAACATCGCAATCTCCATGTTCATCCATAGTCTCCTCATCTAAATATCTCTTTTTTGTGAAGAATTGCTTCATTTGCTTCGCATAAGCAAGAAATTGCTGCAGTGCTTCGGTCAAAGGTATAATAATCTCCAATTGCCTAAAGATCTCCTTAAAACGCTCATATTGTCTCTCTTTATCTATTTTTTTCACGCCCATTAGGATGAGGAAGAACTTTTTCAATTTTCTCAAAATTTTTCTCTCCCCTCTTCTTTTTCTTCTTTTTGTTCTCAACCTTACATATTCTCTCTTCTCTTTCTTTTCTCTTCTCTAACTCAACTCTTTTTTTGCTCTCTTCCACCCTCTCATCATATATGCTCGCAACAACTTTAGACTCTTCCTTAGGGTTAACCTCAATGTTAGCCCCAAATTGCTTTTCCGCTTTGTCTTCCATCTTCTTGGCCAGTTGGCCGACCTGTATCTCCAAATTTCTTATAGCAGCTTCAATGCTCTTGTCATTGGAGATAGTCACTGATGAGTAAATATTTTATTCACTACACTTAGCTTAATGTGCTAGTATTAGTCAGGGAATTGTGCTTAATTGTCCAGTATTTTCCCGTTTTTCACAATGGTGCTTAATTTGATAGATAATTCTTATTTTTATTAAATTTGAATTATCTATAATTAATTATTACTAATTCTAGGAAAATTATTGGGTAATAATTTGTCATATTTGGAGGGCATATGGCTGCTGCATTCCGAGAGCAAAGTTTTAGATCAATTTATTTTCCTTTTAGAAAATTGATGTCCAGTTCAAATTACTTTTGGGTAATGATATTTCATTTGGTTTTTAATCACTGGTCAAAGCTCAAGTCTCACGGCTGGAAAGCAAGCAAGACCATGCACATGGTCACGGTCCATTGTTTTTCTTTGAATGAAGTGTTGTTGTCCAGGACATGAATCAAAGAAGGAGGCCACCCATGTCAAAAGAAACTTATTACTAAAAATCATAATTGTCCATGGTCTGCAGAATTCTTTCATTTCTTCAACCACAATTATTGGCTTGCAACCAGCTCATCCACACCAGTCCAATTAAACCAGCAGCAGCTGCCATGCCCAAGCTTCAACACCTTCACGGTCAGCACCAGCAGAGGAGTTACGTGCGGTCCAACAATGGAGGAAGCCATCTAGCTTCCACACTGCAGCAGCACGTTGGTGTCCAGCAAACTTTCACGTTCAACTCCACCACTTCCCACACATCCAGAAGAGTGGACAAAAGCAGGAGCAACCAGCAGGGGAGGAAGGACTTCATGGTCCAGCAAAGCAGTTGAAGCAGTACACATCTGTCACAGCTGGAAGAGGTCCATACTGGATGAGAAGAAACGGTGATGGCTGGAAGCAGCTCCATCAACACGGTCCAGCAGCTTGGTTGCACAGCATGGCACATGAAGTGAAGACACACACGGTTCAGGACAGCAGAGAAGAGTAGTGGATGCTGCAGCATGAGTAGAATGGTCACGTGAATTCTGCACCACTTTGCATTAATGGAAAGCACATGGTGTAATGGTCATGGCATGGGAGGAAGTCACGTGTGCCTTTAATTTTGAAAGGAAGTGGGCTGCCACATTTATGAATCACTCACGGCCTAAAGGTGCTACAGGAATATTCTTACTTTGTAAAGTATATGGAAATGCACATGGGAGACCACAAGCAAGTTGTCAGACGGCATGGCACCAAAGTAATGTGCAGAATTTTGAAGTCCTCCAAGTCTTAAATTGTTATTCTTAGATATAAAGTTGGTTTGAACGGAAGAAGTGCTGTCATGACCCATGATAAAAAAATAAAAGTGCAGAATTTCAGTGTTAGCATGTGAAAGTAAATAAGCATACGGAAGGAATAAGAGTTGGTGGAGTCACGGCATTTGTCCAGCAAAAATATCACGGTTGGAAAGCATAAAGGCTCCCACATTTTGGAATCAAGTGGCAATTATGAAAGTGGAAAAGCATGGAGAATAAAATGGTGCTATGATGACATGGAAAACCACTTGCAGACATTGGAAAAAAATCAGCATTAGCATTACTGAAAGTTGTGGCTTTCACGTGAAAAGCAAAGAGGGAGAAGCCAAGAAATTGTGCACGTCTGCTGTACGGGGCATCATGCCCATCACGCACTCCATCGAGCATGGGAGAAAGGCACTCACGCTAACATAAGGGCCACCACTTCATCACTTACTCACATGATCAAGCATGTCACGGCAGCTACCATTTATTTCTCTGAACATGGCTTAAAAAAGATAAAATAAGAGAGAAAGAGTGAAATGGTGTCACGGGCTTACAATATAAGAATATTCTTTCTTCTAAAAGATATGCATGCACTCAAAGTATGGGGAGGAAACACTTCACGTAAAAAAAAGGGGGAGCTAAAGCTTTCAGAAGAATTGGCTTGAAAGAACACTCCACACGGTTTCTAGCAAGAGGGAACGCCACCTAATTCATGAAGACAAAACACATGGAGGAAGTCACGGGGTCTTTGGAAGCAGCTCACGGATTCATTCTTCACCAGCTCCTCACGGTCCAGCAAACATCACAAGACCAGAGAAGAAGGAAAAGCCGTGAAGCAACAGCACATGAAGACCCACGGCCTTGGCCCACATAGAAGGTGAAATTGTTCGTCACATCTTTGAGTAAAGTCAGCAAAGGCCGTGAAGCAGCAACACATGTAAAATGCTCACGGACGTGGACCAGAAAAGAGCTCACGGACATTCATTCCTCACGAGCTCCACAGTCCAGAAGCAATCACACATGGAGTACGTGATGACAAAATTTCAATCATCTTTTGGGAGTGAAGTGGTGGAACCAGAAGGGAGGGCCCTTACATTTTGTTTTGGACCGTCAAAGGCACACAGATACGGCTCTTACCACAATAAAAGGAGAGCTTTGGACAGATAGTAGATAATAGAATTAGGAGTAGGAGTAGAGTAAGTAGCAAGAGCTTGGCTTTCATTTTTCCCCCTCCCCATTTGGGGAGGTTTTGGGTTTGTATACCAGTTTGTTTTCCAGTTTGTTTTTCTGTTGAATTTTAATTTACAGTGTGTTTTTCAATCAATGTTCTTGAACTTTATTTTCATCTGCCAATTACCTTGCAATTTACAATTTCATCTGTACGTTTTTTATCAAATCGCTGTCATTTTCTAATTTACTGTAAGTTTCTGCTCAATTCAATTTCATCTCAGTTCATGCCTTATTTCAAATTGCGCATTTTAAAATTCTGTCAAAAGTTTATTTGTTTTGCAATCTAATGTTTCCTGAATTTATCGTTTTTGTTTTTACCGTTTTCTGAATTCTACTGTTTCTGCTATTTACGTTTTTCAGTTTTAATTTTAATGCATCGCTTGATTTACATTTTCATCAACTTTATTTTCACTGCATTTATTTAATTTTCTGCATCAAAACTTTCACAACCCCCCCCCTCTTCGTGAAAAATCTAAGACTGAACCACCAAAATTGGTCCTTGAGAGACGACCTAGGAGTCACTTCCTAGTACTGTACTGCATTAATTTCGTAATCAACTTTTGTGAGCGGTGCGATCCGTTCATCAGTCACCTACATAAATTGTTGAAGAATGTCTTCTAGCTTTGCTGATCTCTCATTTAGCACAAATACTTGTTGCCATAGTGATGGTTGCTACTGTGGTCTATTAAATTGTCCTACTTGTCTAGCTTGTCCATTTTGACCTCGACCCATGCTTGGGTGAGGTTTCCACCCTTGGTTGAAGTTTCCTTGGCGGAATTGGAATTGATTGTCTATATAATTGACATCTTCTTGGTCCTCCACTGGAAAAGCACCTTGACCATTGATATAATCACCACCACATAATTCACAGAGTTGTTGTTGAACCTGTGAAACGTTCTTCAGCTCCTTTGGCAACTGAGCGAGTGTCTTTGTCAAATTCTCAAATTGTTGAGTTATAATTTTATTTTGTCCAAGCAAGGCATCTTGAGATTGTAATTTTAGAACTCCCTTTTGTTGAGGTGGAGCTTCTCTTTCACTATGCATCTTGTTATCATTAGTACCCATGTTCTCAATCAATTCAAAAGCTTCCTCTAGAGTCTTACACTTAATACTACCTTCACCTGAGGCATCTAGCATCAATTTGGTTTGTGAACCTAGACCTCCAAGGAAAAGAATGACTATTGTTGCTTCATCAAAGCCATGTGTAGGCGTCTTCCTCAGTAAACGCTTATATCTATCCCATGCTTGACCTAACGTCTCCTCCATGCCTTGCCTGAAAGAAGAAATTTCTTGCTTACCCTTGTTGATTTTTAACTGTGGAAAGTACTTGTTCAGAAACTTTGCAACCACAACTTCCCATTCAGTAAAGCTATCCTCCGGGAAAGAATTCAACCATAGCTTAGCATTGTCTCCCAATGAGAAAGGAAACAAACTAAGCTTTATAGCGTCATTCGACACACCATTGATCTTCACAGTGTTGCAAATCTCGTTGAATGTGGTCAGATGTTCATATGGACTTTCATGAGACAGTCCATTAAATTGGTTGCTCTTCCCCAATTGTTTCAACGCCGGTTTCACCTCCATATTTGTAGCATTGACCCTCAGCCTTGCAATGTTGTAAAAGTGATGAGGGCCAACAAAATTAGTATAATCCACCAGAGTGCATCTTCCATTATTTTCTCCAGCCATCTATTTAGAACTCTGGTCAGATTCTTGTGGTGAGGGTTGTAAAAGTGTCTCCAGAGAAGGAAATAATTCTCTAGATGTTCGGATTCTCCTTCTCCTTTTACTGTCGTCCAATCCTTTAAGAAGAGGTTTCGAGGTTTTCTTGCTTCTAGTTCGAATTATACCCTCCATACATAAGAAAACAAAACCCTAAAATGCACTTTTAAAACAAAACAAAACAAAAATACACTAAAGTAAAAAAATCAAGTCAAAGCTAATCAATAATCACACAATAGAATACTTAAACCACGAGTCCCTAGCAACGGTGCCAAACACATGTTAAGACTTCGGCAAGTGTACCGAATCATATCAAGTAATATAAAATGGGGCTTAATTACCTACTTAGTCCCCATGTTAGGAGGTAATTTTCTGTTTAGTACCCAGTTTTAAAAATGTAGGCATTTGGTACCTATGTTTTGAAATTTGTATCAATTCAATCCTATCCAGTTAATGGCGTTATAATTGATGCGAGAAATTAAGGATGTTAATGAAGATGCATTCAAACATTTGATAGCTATTCCACCCAAGCTATCATTAACGTCCTTAATTTCTCGCATCAATTATAACGCCGTTAACTGGATAGGATTGAATTGATACAAATTTCAAAACATAGGTACCAAATGCCTACATTTTTAAAACCAGGTACTAAACAGAAAATTACCTCCTAACATGGGGACTAAGTAGGTAATTAAGCCTATAAAATGGTAAGACCAAGTATCGTATCCCAAAGGACTCACGGCGTAAACATTCATGTGGTTTCTTGATTAATTAAGACTTGTAAGCAAAACCATGGTGTTTATAATGGAGAAAATAAATATGAATGCAAATGTTGATCAATTGACTTGAAGAATGCATAGGTGATTGGTGTATAAAATATGGAATGATTATGTTGTTAGGGTTTCTGACTTATTCTATCCACTCTCATGTATTTATGAATTCATCTTCTTCATTAATGTTAATGGCACTTTCTAATTTACCTTAAACCCGATGTCTCGGTGAAGAAAGCCTACTCTTAATTACTATATCACAATGTCTTGTATTCCCAGCAATTAATTATGCATTACATTCCCACAGAAGCTTAAAGGCAACCAACCCTCATATCCCTATGTCTAGGTAATATGTCTTTTGGAAGAATTTTCCCAGTTCTAGATTTTCCCATATGTTTCCACATCGACAACATCAATAATCATGCAATTGAATAATTTAAACAAAGCAAGCATAGAGCGTAGAGGAGAAACCCTAACAATTAATGAAGTAAAGCATTTATAATATAAATCAATTCAATACATGAGAGTTTCAAAGGATTACATCGTTTCCCAACAACAATGGAGGTTTAGTACCATAGACATGGTGAAACTAGATGAAAAAATGGAAAAGAATGAAAGGTAAAACCCTAAAAGTTGAACATCGGAGCTTCCACATCCAAAATCTGCCTCCGAGGGATGAAAGGAGTGTTTATGCGCCTCTTTCTATCAAAAGATATCGTCTCTAGGTCGTCTAAAACCTTAAATAGTTTATAAAAGTAACATAAAACAGTTTCAAGCCCACGTTGTCGGCGCTCAACGCCCCAAAAGGGCGCCCAACGGTGGTTGCGTCACTTAAGTGACGCTTAATGGTGGCACTCAGGCGTGTGACAGAGGAACTTAGCGCTCAGCGGTGGCGCTCGACGTGTGACAGAAGAAATTGGCGATCAGCGCCCCAAAATGACGCTCAGCGCTATCTGCGATTCTACTATGTGCTACTTTTCCAACCTTTCCTGACTCCAACTCCTTCCTACTTCAACTTC
Source organism: Vigna nakashimae (assembly GCA_034642375.1). Classification (NCBI taxonomy): domain Eukaryota; kingdom Viridiplantae; phylum Streptophyta; class Magnoliopsida; order Fabales; family Fabaceae; genus Vigna; species Vigna nakashimae. Next base: position 13,562,568 of record CM067763.1, read on the forward strand.
TTCATTCCTGTCAAAACAAGAAAAACCAAGAATAAAACCAATAATACCACCTTCAACTCTCTTATTCTCACAACTTAAGCAAAAGCATGATTTCAAGCTTGTTTCTAAGTCATGATTTCGCTCGATATTCAATATGTTTTGTGCTTGGGATTAGGTATACGCTTAGTTTCCTAATCGGTGTTTAATCTTTGGTTAGTTGATTAGGTTGTATGATGAAGAGCTGATTGGATTTGTGCATTGCATTCACTTAGTTTGTAATTTTGAAGACCGGATTAGGCTTCACTTAGTTGGGTGATTCATGTTGGATTTGGATCACAGTAGTGTGTAATTATCGTAAATCTGTGATTGGAAGCATAGTAATTGAATCAATGACCAATCGCTTTAATTTTGTGTTTACATCAGTGTTTATATTCATGTTTTAATTTAGTTCATTTGCATTCAAAAACTGTTCACCAACCCCTCTTCACTACACGTTTGACCTAATTCTCGAACCACATTTGGTCCTTGAGAGACATCCTAGGAGTGACTTCCTAGTCTATACGACATTCTTATTGCACATCAAATTTTCATGGGGTACCACCCCCATCAAATTTGGTTAATAAAATAAGCATATATAAATCATAATCAATTCAAGTACATGACAATTTAGAGGTTATATCTTCCCCAACAACAAATAAGGTTTAGTTCTCCATTGTCATGGAGAATCTAGATGTACAATGGAATAAGAATAAAAGATAAACCATAAAATTCGAAGAGGAGAGCTTCTGCATCCAATTCTGCCTCCAGAGAATCGGAAAGTGTGAATTTGCATCCCTTCTGGAAAAATATATCCACTCCAGAACATGCAAGTCCTTAAATATAACAGAATTGGATAATGGGCCAACGTCGTCAGCGCTCAACGTCCCTACTTAGGGAACTCAAGCGAGCTTGCGAGAGAAGTGGCACTCAACGCCCCAAGAGGGGTGCCCAAGCGTTAAGCGATACTCGAAATATGGCACTTAGCGTCCCTAGAAGAGTGCCCAGGCGTGAATGCGAGGCTTCAGCGCTGAGGGCCTCAAAAAGGGCACCCAGACGTCAATGCGAGCCTGTGGCACTGAGGGCCCCAGGAAAGGGCGCTCAAGTGTCATGCGGTCTTCTATAACCTTCTTTTCTGGTGCTTTTTCAGTCCTTTCTGGGTTCCAACTCCTAGGTACTTCAACTTCTCTTCCAAATCATTCAAATATCCTACAAAATCAAGGGAATTAGTGACTAAAATCATAAGTTCTAACCTCAACTCTCTTTATTCAAAACTTAAACCAAGAAAAAGAGATTAATGATGGACGAGCGGCCGAGAAGATGACGATAGAAGCTGTGCGAGCACGAATCAAACCTCCTCGAAGCTTATCCGACGAAAAAATACGCAGCGAAATGTAAATGAAGCTCTAGATTGAGAGCAGACTTGAAGGAAACCGAGCGAATCGAAATCGATTGCAGAAAACCCTAAAATCATGGAAAAGAGAGAAAACTCAAATTGGACTGATTAAATGGTTCAAACACAATCGGTTCAAAAGCATTTAAATGGTGAAAATGGAGGTTTGATCGGTAGAAATCAAAGAACAAATGGTAAAAAGGGTTTCAATCCGCTAAAGGAAGGAAAATGGTCTGAGAAGGAAGAAACCCTAATGTGTGGTTGGAGATTCAAAAAGAAGAACGAAGATGTGGTTATGTGATGAAGAAGATGAATCAGTGAGAAATATAACCTAATTTTAATTGTCGAGACACGAGAAGAGGCTGGCGACGAGGAGACTCTCGAGTGGAAGAATGAGATGTGGTTTTGCAAGATGGAGAAATGCTCTCACGAAAGAGAGAATGTTGATGTGGGTGTCTAATGCACGAGAGAAAAAAACCAGTGATGTGGAATGAAGGAGCTTATGCATGCAATTGTAGCTGCTGAGGCGCGCCACGTAGAGGAAGTGGATTAGTGTAGAAGCGACGTCGTGAAGGAGAGAGAAATATGTGGAGCACCGTGGAAATCAAGGAAAATGAAAATGGAGACAGTGTGCAAGGAAGGTGGCTAGAGGGAGTCTTTGGACTCTCTAACATGTGACTTTCAAGAGAGAATTATTTTTGAAGGTCAGAAAATCAAATCCTCATTGAGCTCAAAAGTGTCAATTACAATAGAGAAGCTGGGTATTTATAGTAACCCATGCTCCGTACAAGATAACCTGTGAAAGGTAAAAATACAAAAGAAGGACTATGTCGGGAAAAATTACATCATACCCTCCTCTTAAAAAAAAGATTTGTCCTCAAATCTGGCATCACCTTATGAAGAAGCTCCACACAGTCTTGGGAGCAGAGCCATGAAGTGGCCTTATTCCTTTAGATCTACTTTTCTTCCTCTTGGATCAAACACGAATCTGCAATACACATCAAATATATCTTCAATTAATATCAATCCAAGAAAGAATTTTTCTTTAAAAACAAAAGAATAAGAACTTCTAATAATTTGATTTGTAATCTTTCAAAATTTTAGAAGTCCAAATTCAATTTTGTCTCTAATTAATTGTTTTCTTAAACATAACAATAACTCAAGATTTGAATTGTCATATTTTGAAAATGTTTTCATAGAATATATAATGACAATTGGTTTGAAAGAGAAGTCAATATTTGAAGAATAAACCATGATGAGAAAAGAACTAAAGATTTGGAAACCTTCCCTTTTAGATTCCATAGTCTTGGAAAGAATAGAATTTGTTATCAGCAACAATTTCTCCTTTTCTTTCTTCTCTCTTTCTTGCTTTTCTCTCTTTCCTTCTTCTTTCCTCTCTTTTTTTCTTCTATCATTTTCTCCTTTATTTTTCTCTTCTTCTCTTCTTAATTCCTCTATTCTTCTCTTTTCTCTCTTTCTTCTCTTCTTAATTCCTCTGTTCTTCTCTTTTCTCTCTTTCTTCTCTGTCTCTTCTCTTCTTCTTTCCTTTCTTCCTCTTCTTTTCTCTCAATCTCTCTTTCTCTTTTCTTATCCTTGATCTCTTTAAGTCTTGCCCCAAATTCTAATTCTCTACGAAGAAACCCATGATCATTTAAACTCTCAAGAAATAATTTTCCATCATCAATGCAATCCCTAATTAGTTCTAGGTTTCTTTTAATGCTTGAAGGCACAAAATTTTTTCTCATGCAAGCTTTTAAATCATGTCAATCACGTATGGAGGACTTTCTACCTTTCCTAACATGATATTGTCTTTCATCCCATCACTCACTTCCATGCTCTTCTAACTTAACGAGATATATTCTAAGAACATATGACTCACTCTCTCTGTAAAACCAAGGATTTATTTTATCAATTTCTTTTTCCCAAGCTAGGTATGTTAATGCACCTATGTCTTTACCAAAGGATGGAAGATTCCTAGCTTGATTAAACATTTCATCACAATTTTCTATGCAAGGTGACCTAGACGACCTATAACAAGACATCTTTGCTTTAAAAGTTTTCTTAATCTAAAGGGTTAAAAGCTTCCACTTAGACAAGTCCCAGGTAAGAGAGGTGAGTCATAAAGATTGCTTAAGTACCAAATATTTCCTTTCCAGAAATGTCTTACGTTACTTACTATTTGCCCTTTAAACTAAAATCACCTTTAGAAACAAAGTACACAACTCACAAACAAACACAATCAAAGACAATTACAGCGGACTCTAATGACCCCTATGAGATACAAAAATCAAATCAATATTAACGTCTACTCCTATGGTAAAGCTTGTAGCTTTGGCTAACAAGACACATTCACCTGTCTGGTTGTGCTAAATTTAAAGCAAGTAAAGTTGCCAAGAGTTTGAAAGAGCACCAAGGAGTCTTCCAAAACACTTGGACTTTATAAAAGGCCTTTTTACAAAACAAGCTAAAGCTAACAGTAGGCTAACACAAGCCTATTACAAACAAATCGAAGAAAACAATTACAAAAGCAAACAATCCTTTGCTACGGTCCTATTCATCCTACAGGAAAATAACGTGCCCAATCTGGCTTCTTGACATCTTAGTCTTGGTTCAACTTTGTTGCTTCTGCAATCAATGCTTTTGAATCTCCTGGCCAGTATAATCCTAATATCACAAATCACAATTGGAATCAATGCACCTTATCTACACACAAATAGCAAGAGAAAATTACACAGGATAAAAAAATTCCTCCCTTTCTCTCAGATTAGTGCAGTTGGTGCAACAAAAGATCCTTGTTGCTCTCAATTAATGGTCTACACTTATACTGCACAAACAATTCCAAATAAATCAGCACATCAAATTATTCTAATCCTAACGATTGCAGACCATACAAAACAATTTAAGCATATCAGAAGCAATTTGAGATAAAAGAAACTCCCTTCAGTTTAGATGGCTACTACTGTTTGCTCAAGCTATACTCATGCTCATTCTAAACTAATCTCAACTTCTATTGTACACCCTCCACTGGTTCATTTCTGCACACAAAATCAAACCCCAATCCAACAAATACAAATAGGAATGTACATTAACCAAATTCAAATATATGGAGTTCAATCCTTAGTCCAACTGATTAAACAACCACCCCAAGCTAATCAAATCAATGGAGAAAGATTAACATGATCCAATGTAGAAATTGGCAGTTAAAACAGTGTTGATTCAGAAATGAAGAAGCTCAAAACTAATTTAGAGCAGCATTTGCAATTCCTGATGCATCTACCAAGTTCCCATAGGTCTTATCAAATCAAAATCAGCATTCACATTCAAACAATTAATATACCAATGATTTCAGCAAACAACTTATAATCTAAAATGAATGCAAGAGCATATTAAAATGAAAACAATCAAAATTGCTCTAGGTTGATCATTGATAGGCTATCGTTGAAGTTATCAAATTAATACTACTTTTGGCAACTTTAGTATTGCCAAGTAGTATCTAAGAAAGTAGATAGGGTTAAAGTAACCCTGAGTCGTCTCCCAATGAACACGGAATTGCTTTTGAATATCTTACTCTTATGCTATGCAATGCTTATGAATAAAAATGATGTTTGGAGAATGTTTAAAGAACAAATAATAAACTTTAAAACAGTTATGATTAAATAGCCTATTTCCACTACTTTTCCAAGATAGATTCGTCATCGGTTATTCACGGATAATTGTTCAATTGATTAATGTTTAAGTTTCAAATTAATTAAAGTACATTCTCAATTAATTTGAGGGCGATCATGCATTTAACCAAAGTAAATTCTCAATCAAATGCAAAACCTTTCTAGATTATTCACAATAAATTCAATCAAAGTACATTTTCAATCAAATTCTATTGTGTTTAATCATGTTTATTCTTAAATCTCCTAACCAAGTTAAAAGTTAATCAGTCAAAGTAAATTCTCAATTGATTATAGTTGAAATTATTACTACCAACCAAAGTACATTCTCAATTGATAGTAAAAACCATTTAATCATATGAAAGTTCCTAAATTAAATCAAAGTAGATTCTCAATTAAATGTAGAAACCCTAGAACTCATATAATCAATATGCATGTAGATTCAAACACATTATGATGCAAAAATCTTTACTTTTAACAAGATATAGAGATGAAAGACATAGAGAGAGAACAACTTAAATCAATAATTAAAATAAACAATTGCTTTAACTGAACGTAACCTCAAAATCCATAATGGAATTACAACAGAATAGCCCTAGATGCTTAGCTCTCCATGAATGGAGTTGAAAACAAGATGAAAGAAAAGTGAGAGGAGTATGAGAGAATGAATGAAGTGAAGTCCCCTTTTTTGCCTCCCTTGGGTCTCTTTATATAGGCTTGATTGGGCTTGGACTCTGAATAGTTTGTTGATAAGATATTTTCTGTTGATATATTATATTTCCTTCAAATACTCATTAGATTAAATCAGTTTTAAAGAATATTTGATAGATATTAACTTAATTATCTTATATCATATATCTTCCAAATAACTAAAAGATTTAGATAATGATAAAATTATTAGGAACATATTTTTTGTTGATATTCCCAAATTAAATTCAACAACTGAATTTTATCTTTTAGATTTTCTAACTTTCCAAAATTGCACAAATACGCTGAAATTTCCTCTATTTGCACTTTAGCCCCTTTTGAATTTTCCAAATAAAATCTTATTTTGGGCCTTGAATTGCCATTTGGACGAATAAAACTTATATTCTCAGCTGCATAAATAAACATTAGAACATCCAATAATAATTTATGCGCTAAAATTCACTTTTTACGTCTCTTTATTTTCCAAACCCAACAATTCCAATCATCAAAAATTCACTTAAAATAAACCAATTAAGCACAATTATCCCATCAAAAATTGGAATTTTAAAGCATAAATGTAGGCATAAATATGCACTCATCACACCCCCACACCTATCCTTTTGCACTCCTGGGCAAATTTGATTAATTCCAAGACTTTTTTCTGAATCATTTTATTTCATATTTGCATTTGGATCAAAAGAATGAGCATCACCAAACATAGATCAATCATTTAGGCATTACTTTGTCATGGACATGCAAATAGAATCACTTTATTCTTCACACATGAGTTAACCTTTTTGAATTCCCAAGAAAATCAAATATGAAAGACAACACTCAAGTCAACATGTATATATTTCTCCTCAACTCTCTCAAGTGTTTTTGGCTTGTGTTTACACTCAAAATACCCATGTAAGTAGACACCCTTGATATTTAGCAAGACTCTAACATTCACACACTTTAGTAAACATTCAATTATTGATCATGAGGGCTTTTTAAGATTTTATTGAGGCCAAGGCAAAGGTAGGGAATTTTTATGGAATTTCTGAGTTTTTGAAATTGATATAGAAAGAGTAATGACATTTGATTTCAAAAACAACTCTATTTCTTGCTCTTTTAAGGAAGATTTTTTTTTCTTTATTTTTTAGCTTTTTTTTTCTTTTTAAAACTCTAACTTTTTATCTTCCTTTTTGCCCTTTTTATTATTTTGTGGGTGAGGTACTGACTCACACATTTATTCATCACTTTACTTCTAATAGAATCCATTACTCCTTCTTCTTTCCTAAGGTAAAGAACATGATTTTTCTTCTTTTCTCATTTGACAATGACTGAAAACAAGCAAAATAGGCTTAAGGCTCAAAAGGGGTTCTAATGGATTAATGTTAGGACAAGTTTATTTGGCCAAGTAGCTAAAACAAGAAATGCCTCAATCATATCAAATCATGCATATTCTCATTAGTTGCACAACACAGAATCAAGCTAACTATTACAGTATCAACGAAACATGGACAAATCACACAAGAAAAATAGGTATGGCACATGGTGGTCCATCCTTAACATTAAGTCCAAAACTCACATGGTTCAAATTTCTTTCACAAAATATTTAATCAGGAAATTCTCAAGTCAACTCAATCAGCAAATTATAAAAGCAATCCACTCATATCAACATGACTAATTTTTTTTCTCTCTTGAATTCATGATCATTCAAGTTACTGATTCAAACTCTCAAATGCAATGCAAATATTTATTAAAAACAAACAAAATAGGGAACAAAATTAATTGTTTCCCCACACCCCCACACTTAAACTATGCATTGTCCTCAATGTATGCCTTATATATAAAATGCAAAGAAAAAGTATGAGGGAACTTACCTCCTTCATGGTGGAAGGAATGCTAGTAGGACTTCATTGGAAAAGTCATCCTGGATAGGAATGTTGTCTTTTCCCTTTTCAATCCTACTAAGATGGTCAACTACTACATTATGTGACCCACTTCTGTCTTGAATAAGAGTCAACTTGTCCTTCTCGTTCTTAACCATTGTGATTCCATATTTCTCGGGAACCACATGTATAGGGCCTACCCAAGTGCTGTCAGAATTTGAATGTATAAGACCTGTTTGTAACAACTTGATGTCCTTTTTCTTTACAACCCCCATCAGTTGAGGATTCAGTCTTCCTTGAGGTTGTCTCACTGGTTTAGCATCCTCCTCCAAATGTATTATATGCATGCAAAAAGAAGGGCTAATACTAGGAATATCTGCTAAAGTCCAGCCTATTGCTTTCTTGTGGTCTCTGATAACCTGTAATAGTTGTTTTTCCTGCTCATTAGTAAGCAATGCAGATATAATAACAGGGAACTTCCCATCCCTCTCAAGATAAGCATATTTCAAATGGGATGGTAAAGGTTTCAACTCCAAAATGGGTGGATGCACCACAGATGGCAAAATTTTACTGCCTAAGGTAATCTTAGCCACCTCAACATCAGACTCGGATGCCACTGAGGTAACATCTATTAATATCGCGTCCTCAATATCACCTGCTTTACAGTTTCCTTTTTCGTCTAAAATTAGGGACGACATATTTGAAAAAGAAAAATTGTTTACAACATCACCTGATAAATCAATACAAAACAAAGAATGATCTTTAATCTGGTGCTTTCCAGCTTCCAACACGTTGAACCACACCTTCTCGTCTCCTATCTCCATTGTCAATGATCCTGCATGCACATCTATCTTGGTTCGTGCTATCATCATGAAAGGTCTTCCCAAGGTAATAGTTGTTGGACTGATTCCTTCATCATCCTTCATGTCCAAGATATAGAAATCTGCAGGAAAAATTAACTTGTCTACTCGAACAAGGACGTCCTCAAGCACACCTGCAGGGTTAACTGTGCTACGATTGGCCAGTTGAATAACCACACCAATAGTCTTAAGAGGTCCCAAAGATAGAGAAGTAAACATTGATAAAGGCATTACATTTATGGAAGCCCCTAAATCTAGCATGGCATTGTCAATAACACAAGGAACAGAAAACATACCTAGATCCTTACATTTTCGCGGTATTTCAATATGTGTCTGAATCAAGCTTGACACATTTCTTCCCAAATTCACAACCTCATTATCCCTAAAACGCCTTCTATTTGTGCAAATTTCTTTCAAAAACTTGGCGTATTTAGGAATTTGCTTAACAGCATCTAACAAAGGAATATTAATCACCACCTTCTTGAAAATATTTAAAATCTCTTGGTCTAATTCCTCCATTTTTTTGTTTCTCGGCTTCAATCGATTTGGATATAGAGGAGGTGGAGAATAAGATGAAGAAGAATTTTTAGAAGAAGAGTGAGAGGATACTAACCTGGATTTATCAGTGGTAGTCTCAGGTGATGGTTCACGTGATCCTCCATTGTCATCAATTTGCGCTCCTTCTTTCTCCTTATCTTCATCCTCTTGGGCTCCTTCAGGGCCTTCTACCTCCTTACCCGTTCTCAAAGTAATAGCACTTACATTTTGCAGGTTGATCACTGTTTATGCAGATAATTTATTTGACTCCTTAGTCTCTAATTTTTCCATCCTCTGGGTCAACTCTGCAATTGATTTCTTGATTTCTGAATTTTGCTCAAGTATCATTTTCATGAAATCTTGTAGTGACATTTCAGGTTGAGGTTGTTGCCTTTGTTGAGGTGGAACATAAGGTTGTCTGTTTTGCTGATACCTATTGGAGGTTGAGTCATGATAATTCTGGTATGGTCCATTTCCTCCAATCATGTTTGCAGCAAAAACTTGAGACAAATTTTCCACAGTGGTTTCCACCAAGCTAGGACATTCATCAGTATAATGGTCAGTTGAAATGCAAATTCCACACTTCTTAGCAATTTGTGGAGTTGAGGTTTTAAACAAGCTTACAATCTGATCGAGTTTGCTTTCTAGCTTATTTAATCTTTCATCTATCTTTTTCGCATCAACTGCACCATTTTCAATTTCATGCACTCCCTTCAACAAAGTCACTGAATTTTCTCTTGTTCCATACTGTTGATTGTCTACTGCCTTCCTTTCTATTAGATCTATACCATCTTCTGGTGACCTGTCTAAGAAAGATCCTCCGCTTGCAGCATCTGCCCATGACCTATCAGTAGGACCTAAGCCTTCATAAAAGCTTAGAATAAAATCTTCCATTTGGAGTTGAGGGCATGAAGAACATAGTTTCTTGAATCTTTCCCAATATTCACTAAGATTCTCTCTATCTCTCTGTCTTATATCTTGAATTTCTCTATGGATAGCTGATTAGATGCAAGAAAATACTTCTCAAGAAAGAGTCTTTCAATAGTTTCCCAATTTGTAATTCGTGTAGAGAGATAATACCACCAATCTTGAGCTGCTCCTTGAAGAGTAAATGGAAAAGCTCTCATTTTAAGGCAATCTATTGTGATCCTGGGAGATCTAAAATTTTCACACAACATGTGAAATTGTCTTAAGTGCTTGGGTGGATTCTCCCTTAATAACCCATTGAACTTTGGTAACTCATTTAACAGATCAAGTCTCAACTCCCACTCCTCATTAGGGTTTTCAATGTTACTTCGGATGGCTGTATTGTGGGAGGTGGCTAACTGTCTGATGGTTCTTTGTGCCATATTGTTTGGGTTAGGATCAGGCAAAAGATTGGATGGTATGTTTGTGATGGGAGATAATGAAGGTGATATGACTTCGGATGTAGGAAGTGTTCCCTCAGTAGAACACCCAAATTTCAATCTTCTCCGCAGCTTACGCAAATTCCTTTCGACTTCCGGGTTAATTTGATAAAATTCTCCCGGGTTAGCTCTGGTCATGCACTACGTAATCTGCTTGAAGTTGTTTCTCTTGACTTCTCTTTTTCTTTTGTTCTTGCTTTAGAGAAAGATTTCAAATAAGATATAAGAGAGACTTGGTGGATCCACTCCCAGGAAAGAGAGGTGTGTCACAATGGACAACTTAAGTACCAAGTCTTTCCTACCCAGAGTGTATTCAAACTAGCCTCAAGTATTTCTCAAAAGAAATTCCTAATAAAAACAAGAACAAAGATTTTTCCTAAAATAAGAATAACTAAAGGCTACAAATAACTCAAATTAAATTAAATGTATGTGTGTTAAATAAAAAAAAATAAAGATAAAAAAAATGAAAAAATAAAAATAAAAAAAAATAAGAATCAAAATATTTAAAATACTAACCGTATTCCCCAGCAACGGCGCCAAATTTGATAGGCTATCGTTGAAGCTATCAAATTAATACTACTTTTGGCAACTTTAGTATTGCCAAGTAGTATCTAAGAAAGTAGATAGGGATAAAGCAACCCTGAGTCGTCTCCCAACGAACACGGAATTGCTTTTGAATATTTGACTCTTATGCTATGCAATGCTTATGAATAAAAATGATGTTTGGAGAATGTTTAAAGAACAAATACAAAACTTAAAAACAGTTATGATTAAATAGGGTATTTCCACTACTTTTCCAAGATAGATTCATCATCGGTTATTCACGGATAATTGTTCAATTGATTATTGTTTAAGTTTCAAATTAATTAAGGTAAATTCTCAATTAATTTGAGGGCGATCATGCATTTAACCAAAGTAAATTCTCAATCAAATGCAAAATCTTTCTAGATTATTCACAATAAATTCAATCAAAGTACATTTTCAATCAAATTCTATTGTGTTTAATCATGTCTATTCTTAAATCTCCTAACCAAGTTAACAGTTAATCAATCAAAGTAAATTCTCAATTGATTATAGTTGAAATTATTACTACCAACCAAAGTACATTCTCAATTGATAGTAAAAATCATTTAATCATATGAAAGTTCCTAAATTAAATCAAAGTAGATTCTCAATTACACCTAGAAACCCTAGAACTCATATAATCAATATGCATGTAGATTCAAACACATTATGATGCAAAAATCTTTACTTTTAACAAGATATAGAGATGAAAGACATAAAGAGAAAACCGAGAGCAGACTCGAAGGAAACCGAGAGAATCGAAATCGATTGCAGAAAACCCTAAAATCATGAACGAACCCTAGAAAAGAGGGAAAACTCAAATTAGACCGATTAAACGGTTCAAACACAAGATTGATCGGTTCAAAAGCATTTAAACGGTGCAAATGGAGGTTTAATCGGTAGAAATCAAAGAACAAATGGTAAAAAGGGTTTCAATCAGCTAAAGGGAGGAAAATGGTTTGAGAAGGAAGAAACACTAATGTGTGATTGTAGATTGAAAAAGAAGAATGAAGATGTGGTTCTATGATGAAGAAGAAGATGAATCAGTAAGAAATATAACCTAATTTTAGTTATCGAGACACGAGAAGAGGCTGGCGACGAGGAGACTCTCGAGTGGAAGAATGAGATGTGGTTTTGCGAGATGGAGAAATGCTCTCACGAAAGAGAAAATGTGGATGTGCGTGTCTGATGCGCAAGAGAAAAAAACCATTGATGTGCAATGAAGGAGCTGACGCATGCAATTGTAGCTGCTGAGGCGCGCCACGCAGAGGAAGTGGATTGGTGTAGAAGCGATGTCGTGGAGGAGAGAGAAATATGTGGAGTACCATGGAAATCAAGGAAAATGAAAATGGAGGTAGTGTGCAAGGAAGGTGGCTAGAGGAAGTGTTTGGACTCTCTAGCATGTGACTTTCAAGAGAGAATTATTTCAGAAGGTCAGAAAATCAAATTCTCATTAAGCTCAAAAGTGCCAATTACAATAGAGAAGCTGGGTATTTATAGTAACCCATGCTCCTTACAAGCTAACCTATGAAAGGTAAAAATACAAAAGAAGGACTACGTCTGGTAGCATTACATCAATTAATTAAGTTTCTAAGTCAAAAAGGATTCATTTAGTATCAAAATTAAGTCAAAGATAACGGTGAAATCAACCGTTATCAGCTTTCTATTTTAAAATTTTCAAAGGGCCTGATGTTAAAAATGACTTTATGCACACCTTTATAAATACTAGATTTGAAAACTTGTGGTGCACTCATTACCTCTTGAACTGGAAAGTTAAAAACCCTAGACTAATAAAGATGTTCCCGAATGATATTCAGAAATGGCTTCTTCATCATCATCATTAAGAAGAAAGGAGAAGGTTGCCCGAATTACAAGAAACGCAAATCCATCTAGATGGATAAGTGATGAAGAAATTCATGATAAGTTTTTAAACTGGAGAGAGATAAAGATCGTTGTTCCTAACAAGTTTCTGGACCTTCAACTGTTCAGGAAAGAAGGGTTTTATTTTCAAGAATGGATTACAAACCAAGGGCTGAGTGAATTTGTCCAAATGAGAGGCGACTGTTATCCTAATATGGTAAAGGTATTTTACAAAAACCTGAGTGTTGAATGGGGCCATTTAATCAAGAGTGAAGGGTGTAAACATCTATATTGATGACAATGTCTGGTTACAAGTTGTTGGGCTAAAAGCTGAAGGCTTACATTCTCATGTTCGTGATTCTGACTCAAATATTTGACTGACAAAGAGAGCTATATATAGGGATTCCCTGAGACATCCTGGAAGGTACAATATGAACAAATTGTACCTACACAATGGCTTGAACAAGGAGGAGAAAATGGTCGCATATGTCCTAGCTTGGCTGATACTTCTCGGAAGACTTGTACATGACCGAATGACAACAGAAGATGTGTTTCTGTTGAATGCAATAAAAAATAGAATCCAACTAACTAGGTTGTGGTGCTAAAAGACCACATAATTGCTACAGGAGTCAATTATGCACATAATTTGCTATATGGAATATTTATCAGCAGGGTTCTAATACTCCAAGGAGTAGATGTTTTTGAAGAGGACAAACTCTTGTGCAACAAGTCACACGAAATTGATGAAGCAACCTTGACTGTTATTGAGATGAAGAAGTCTATGAATGGTTGGTTCTTCAAATGAACAAACTATTGTCACAAGCTTAGGAAGTTCACCTACTCCTCATGAAGATGTTATTGCCTTCACTCCACAAACCGATTTTGAGAAGTATGTTGTGGAACAATATAGGAAGATGTCTGAAAGATCTTTGAGGATTAAAAAGACTTTGTGGCTATTACGCCATCTTTTGGAAATATAATTGTCTTAATGTTGTTAAAAGTCTATTTATGTTGTTGTATGTGGCTATTACGCCATCTTTTGGTTCTGATTGTACTTACCTTTTAATATCGATGAAATTATCTTTTGGTAAACAATCTATGAATTGTGAATGAATGTTTGGATTGATTGAATCGATTAAATTACTTGTTTCATATTCATACTCATTTTGTGATATTATTGCATTGTTCATCGACTAACGCTCAACCTAGTTGAGAAGAAAAGTTTATGCAGGTCTGCTGATTGATTACTCAATTTCAACAAAAACTTCAGTACACTCTTGAACTGAATCAATTAAGGAAGAATAATAATCAATTATTTTTCTTCAATCTGGTTTGAAGTTTCTTAACTATTGAAACATTTCTTCTGATTTCATGTGTTCATTCATTGAAAATCTCGTATTCTGAAATCCGCTGTGAGTCTATTTGAGATTATAAATGGTTACACTCAATTGTATTAGTTTCAAGTTGTATCTGCAATGCTCTGATATATGTAATTTTTTTTATATACATTGCTTGAAACTATTTTGAATGATACATGATCTGATATATCTCTATCATGCTATTCTTATACTAGAATATGAAATAATGCCTATTGATAGGGGGAGCTTGATATTCTAATACATAATTGTTCACATGTAAAGGGGGAAGAAATTCAAATCATGAGAAATACATTTTGCTGACAGGGGGAGCAGCTTGAGAACAATATTTATTGATGTATCTCTGCTTGTGTAAATATCTCTGTAATTCATTAATATATTATGAAATAATTCCTTTTTTGCTCATGCCCAAAGTTGGAGAGATATTTGAGACAATTGAATTTGAATGTGTCTGTATGTATCTGTTTTAATCTGTTTGAAAAAATTTCTAATTATGAACTGTACATCAGGGTTGTTTTATTGATCATGGTTGTGCAACATCAAAAAAGGGGGAGATTGTTGATAGGGGGACCATATGAGTGTTGAACCCACTCCCTGATGTACATGGAAATCCTCAAAGACACAAATCTTGTCATGTCACTACATAAATATGTCACTACAGAAATATGTTTCTATGTGATGAAATACAAAGTTGAATATGGAAATGCTTATTGTTGATAAATGCATATGTTGACATGTTGTTGGTTCTACATACTACTGCTTATGATGTGTTAAAATTTTTGTATGCATATTGTATGTTATATGAGATGAAAACCACAAGCACAAAAGCATATATGCATGACATAATCGATTACAGTTTTGTTTTAATCAATTAAGGTCATCAGACAGCTTATGTTTTGAACTGTGGCAAAATAGCAAGTTTGAATCGATTATATTAGTTGATAAATCGATTAAAACTCATGTCTTTGCATATATCCTTTTCAAATGTGCTGTGAGTTTTTGAAGAGAAAAAGTTTTCAAAATCTGTTTAAGTGTTAAGCCTAATCCATTACACATTTTATGTAATCAATTAAGTCTGTTATCTTTTGAAAACTATTTTCAGCTTAGTCATAATTGCTATAATGGTCATATTTTAAATATGTTTGACTAGCATTAAATGCAAATCAATTACATTAATTGTGCATTCAATTAAGAGTCATGTTAGTTGTAATTTTGTTACACCTGGTTTTTATCTAACTGATTACATTACAAACATAATCTATTACTTTATGTCTGATATGATGAAAACTATAAATTTAAGCATTGCTTGTAATTGGAAAGACTTTTAATCATTTGTACACTTTCATATCTGATAGTTTTGATCTGAGAAAGATTTAGAGATTACACAGAAGCTCCAAGAATCAAGAAACAAAGATCTTGAAGAAATGTGAAGGATCCTTGAGAGGAAATTTGAGAGCTTAACTAGTAGATCTTATTTGCTCTGTTGAGGAGTATTTGCTGTTATCATAAACGGTTCCTGCACTTGTTGATTGTGTTGTGTCCCTAATCATGAGCGACACGATGAAGATTGAGGAGCTCTTGGACTTTGAGAGGGATTTCTCAAAGGGTTTCTATAGCAAGAACGTGTGGTTTTGTGTGTGTAGGTGTTTTCGTTTCTATATTTGATTATGAGTGGAAAATGTGTTTACATTGTGAAGGTGTGTTCACTATAAAACCTTTGGTGTAATAATCAAATCATTATAGTGAAATATCCTTCAATCTAAAGTTGATTGGAAAGGTGACTGGTTTAGGCATTGAGGCCGAACTAGGATAAAAACCTTATGTTTGTACTTCTTTCCCTAACTATTTTACTGTAAACCTCATATGCGTTTATTTACATCACAACAAAGTTTAAAGATCATTCTAAATTTGCAAAAAGATTTAAAAGTATTCACTTTTATAAATCACCAATTCACCCACCCCTCTCTTGTTGTGAGAAACAAGTCTCTTTAATTCTAACAATATCGAATATTTATAATCCAAGCAATCATAACAATATATGTAGATAAATATCTCAATTATATGGTAGCATCAAATTTGATTGTGTTGCAACAAAAATCGCGATTAAACGACAAATAATATAAGTATGGGTTTAAAAAGAAGTTTTTGAATTGCCATAATAGTTTATTATGGAAAATATATGGAAAACCATAAAATAAGATATGTTATTAGCACCCTAGTATGCATGTCCAAAAACACTACCTTTAATTAAATGTACGAAGTTGATGTAGTTTTCAAAATGTTTAATTTTTCCCAAAAATAACACTATAAAGAAAAAAAATTATTTTATGGGTCCAACAATTATTGATCTTGCTCTAACATATTCTAATTCAAAATGAGAAATTAGGATTGCATAGTTCTTTATAGAAAAATTGTTTGGAAATTATTATAAATTGTTTTAGATTTTTGGAAAATGAACCCAACAAGAATTGACCTTTAACTCCTACATATTTCCATTCATGATGGAAAATCAAGATCACCTAGTTCTGACACTTTTTTCATTAAAAATAACTAGTGCAAAAATTACATTTTAACTCACACAATAGGCTTCGTTTAGAAGAAACCGAAGTGTTTCAAAATGCGGTAGAATTTTTGTAATTTCGACTAATTATATGCCTCGGTTCAAGCGGAACCGAGGTAGATAACCCATATTACCTCGGTTAAATTAGCAACCGAGACCCAAAACACTACAAAATTTTGTCTGTCCCTTTGCAAAACAGACTATTCACCTGACACCTTTCTGAAAAGGAGCTACTACCTCGGTTCTACACAGAATCGAGGCGGTAAGTGTTTTATTGCCTCAGTTAAAAAAAGAACCGAGATAGTATCTCTTTCGATATTTAACTTCTCATAAACGTAAAATTTTGGAACCTAATGTTCATACTTCTTCTTCGTCATTTCCCCCTTCTTCCTTTCAATTTTCTTCTTTTTCTTTGCAGTTTCCTCTTCTTCTGTCAAGCAAAGCTCTTGGTTCATGCCCTTCATTTCTCTCACGCGAAGTTCCTGGTGTGGTCTCCATCTTTGTTGCCTCCATTTCTGTCGCGTGAACTATGTTATTTGTTGTTGTCACTGATCGTTCATCGTCGCCATCGACCGTTCATCAATGCCTCCGACTGTTTGTCCCGTCTTTGGCCGTTTGTCTCCGCCTTCAGCCATTTGTTGCCATCATCGGTCGTTAGTCACCGTCTTTGACTATTTGCAAAGCCATGGTTCGTTTCTCCTTATTGTTTAATATAAAATATGAAAACATTAGACTATCATTTTAATTTCATTACATTTTATTATGTTAAAGTGATGAATTTTATTTGATCTGTTAGCATTTGATTTCATTAGTGAAGTAGGTTCTGTGGCGTTGAAGTGGTAAACAATGCATCATAAACTTAAAATTTGTCCATTGAAGATAAAAAAACAAAAAGAAAAGTGATTTTGGATAGGGAAAAGACCCTATTTTGTGAAAAGACCCCCACATACTGTCTGGGTTCAAAACCAGCCAAGGCAAAAGACCCCCACATACTGTCTGGGTTCAAAATCAAGGCAAAAAGTCTACCCCTTTTTACCTCTCCAGTATATTCTTAAGACTTCGACAAGTGTACCGAATCATATCAAGTAATAATAAATGGTAACACCAAGTATCGTATCCCAAAAGACTCACGGCACTAAACAATCGTGTAATTACTTAACTAATTAAAACTGAAAAGCTATTTTGTTGGTTTTTAAATGCACATGCAACAAAAAGTAAATATGAATGCAAATTGATCAATTGAGGCTTAACACAAGAACAAATGAGTGGTGTTGATGATATGAGATGATTATGTTGTTGGGGTTTAGATTTCACCTTCCTTACTTTCATGCATACAAGAATTCATCTTCTTCATTAAATTGTTAACGTTACTTTTTAAATTACTTAGAACCCGACCCCTTTGCATAAACATCCTAACCTTAATTATTAGACCACAATCCCTTGCATCCCTAACAATCAATTCTGCATTATGAATAGAAGCTTAAGACAACCAAACATCCTATCTCTATCCCTAGGCAATATTTCTTTTGGGTGAAATTCTCTAGATCATGGTTTCTAGGTATTTCCCAATAACAAAGAAATCCAAACATCATGCCATGAGTGATCAAAACATAACAAGCATTGAGTAAAGGAGGAAATCACTAACAATTAATGAAAGAATCATAAAATAACACAACAAATTAAAATACATGAATGTTTAGTGGTTACATCTTTCCCAACAACAAATGAGTTTAGTACTCCATCATCATGGAGACCCTTGGTGTACAATGGAGGAATGAGATAAAAAAAAAACTAGAAAGAGAAGAGGAGAGCTCCTGCATCCCCAATCTGCCTCCAAAGGGGCGAAAAGTATGTTTCTATGCTCCAACCATCAAAAGATACCAACCCTAGCGCGAGAAAGTCCTTAAATAGATAAAAAATTGTCCCATAAGCCCAAGTTGTTGGTGCCCAACGTCCTAACTAAGGGCAAGCAAGCGAAACTGCGAGAGAGGTGGCGCTCAGCACCCCTCAGAGGGCAGGCAGGCACTCAACGGTGTAGCTAGCTAGTGCTCAACGCCCCTAAAGGGGCCCTCAACCTAACTAGGTAGCGCTCCAGGCCCCTGACCTAGGGCCCTCAGCTTGACTTTTCTGCACTGCATCTTTTTCACCTTTTCTGCAATTCTGCTTGCTTCTTGTGGTTGGTTCAGCTCTATACATTGTTGGAGGTTCTTCCAAGCACATTATTAGTTGCAAAATAAAGAGATTATAGATGAAATTACATCAAAGTATCCCAAAACACAATTATTCATAAAACTAAGATAAAAGAGAGGATTAAGCAAGTTTCAAGTTAGAAAAGAGTTGATTTTGTATCAAAATTACATCACAGATAATGGTAAAATCAATCGTTATCACAACCCCAAACTTGAAAATTTTCTTGTTCCCAAGAAAAATGTAACTTGGCTAAAACAAAATAATCACACTACAATGGTCAAGCACGTCAAAAAACATTTTCTTCTAAAACAAGTAAATCACTCATGTATACTCATCATAGAAAGATCAGTCAAGATATAATTATGTCTTAACCAATCAAGCTTCAACTGTGGTGCTCACATAACAATGAATACACAATAGATGCAAAACCATATGAGTGATCAACAACCAAGCAGAATGTTAACCTATAATGCATGGAACCATTCCTCACCAAAAAAGTGTTTTACTCAAACTCAAAGGTGTATATTGAGGTGTTGATGTCTCTTTCACTATACTATCACAATGTCACATAAATCAACTTTGCCCTTGATTTAAACATATCAAAACACATTCCCATGCAAGTTATCATCACAAGGTCTTTTCAAGGCTTGTATCGTGGTTGGGCTAAGAAGAAAAATTGGTTTTTCTGAACAACAAAATTCCTTGAGTTAAGAGAGTACACAATTTCCTTCACCATTCAACATTAATCTCTCTTTATATTTTTTAACTTAGAAATCACTTCTTAACTTAATCCCAACTTTTAATCATTTGAGCACATCCTTTCTTTTCTTCTCTTGCTTTTCTTTTCTTTTACTTTTCTCAATGCTCTCTTTTTTTCTTTTAATTCTTTTTATTTTCAAAAAATTCCAATTTCCCAACAACGCCAAACTTGAACCATTCTCCTCTACCATACAAACATACTTAACTCAACTCAAGGCAAGGATTTCAAAAGGATTTTCATATTCAAGCTCAAGGTTCAAAGGGTAAAACATAATTTTTTTTTCCTTTGGGCATAGGGTTAACTATTTGGCATTAGCTTAAGGAAAAAGAATAGATGGCCTTGATCATTTGAAACAAGCAAGCAAATAGTTAAACAGAAAAACATTGGCAAAATCAACTATGATTCCAAAGCAAAAACATTCAATCAACAATAACTCTGGAGTCCAACCCCTCACCGGTTAATTCAAGTTCCACAATTTGATAAATATTTTGCCCAGCATATTAATCACAATTGAAATCATGCATCTGTTTTTAAAACAACTATGAGCAAAGACCATCTATGCTTAAAAGCTAAACAATCATTAACTCAACAAGCATCTCAAAACAATTAAGCCAACACCAGATAATATTACTCATCACAACCAATTCAAACAGATTATCACTAAACCATTGCAACACAATTCATTAAGTCAAGTACATAAGCAAGCTAAAATAAAAACAAAATAACAAAGTCCAAAAAACATAAACTAAAGAAAGAGAAAAATCCTGATCTAATAGGATAGCATCCATCAATAGATGATGTCAATAGCACCCATCAGTAGATGTTGTTATTCACCGCCCTTTTCCATAGCAGCATCTATCAGTAGATGTTGTAGCATAGCAGCATCCATCAATAGATGTTGTAACAGCATCCATCAGTAAATGTTGTCAGTAAATCTTCATCATCCTCTTCCATAGCAGAATCTATCAGTAGATGTTGTCATTCATCATCCTCATCATAGCAGCATCCATCAGTAGATGATGTCATCTGAGTCCTCCTAGCATCCATCAATAGATGTTGTCATCATTTCAATTAAAGGCATCTGAATGTGCCACCTCCCCCACTAGCTTGGGCCTGATCCATGGGCCAAGACATGCAATTGTTATTCAGAAAGGATGACATTATTTCAGAAAACGTTGCTTTTTCAAAAGCATGCGGAAGCGTTTAATCAAATTTGTTTTCTTAAAACACAAACACATATGATACCTTTTACTTAAAACTCGACATTCAAAACAAATTGAACAAAATATTTTCATCCTCCAGTTACACTGAAGAAATAATAAAATTATAGTCCAAATAACATTCAATTTATTCAAAACATTCAAAATTCCCATTTAAGGTCCCCAATCGCAAATCCACGCATTATACTGCTTTATCTTCCTCTGTCTCATCATTTGCTCCCGTCTAACATCACGCATTATATGATCATCGCATTCACTAAAAAAAACATGGTAAGCTAACTGAAACAAACATATAATCCATTCACAATCCTTTAATAATACATCCATAGTATTCAATACAATTAAGCACACCCACTAAACATATTATCACAATATCATTGTTCAACAAAATTACTTTTCCACTTATCAAAGTATTACAACATGACCTCATTCGACTTACTTACCAAAGTAGCATAAACAAAGTTCTTCTGTCTACTTACCAAAGTAACGCAACAAGATAACACTGTCTACTTACCAAAGCATCATAGTATAATTACTCCGCCTACTTACCAAAGCAACGCAGTTTATATTATTCTCTTTATCTCTTTATCCATCTTGTCATCCTGCCTATTTACCAAAGTAGCACATATCACCCTGCCTACTTACCAAAGTAGCATAGATCACCCTGCTTACTTACCAAAGTAACCCAGATCCAACATCTTTCTGCCTACTTACCAAAGTAGCGCAAACCACATCCTTTTGCCTACTTACCAAAGTAGCAAACCAACAAAATTACACTTTCATAACAGATTATTCATATTCAACCAATAATCTCAAACCAATCATGCTCAACAAGCATGTAATAACCAATTAACGTTTCCCAATTCAATTTTGTTTACTTACCAAAGTAGCACAGATTAACCAAATTACATTTATAACATATCGTTCATAGTCAACCACAATCCATCTCATCCAATAATCTCAAACCAATCATGCTCAACAAGCATATTGAAACCAACCGACATATATCAAATTCAATTATGTCTACTTACCAAAGCAGCACAGATTAACGAAATTACATTTTATAATATATCATTCACAATCAACCATAATTCATCCCAACCAACCATTCTAGACCAATCATGCTCAACAATCATACAATAATCAATCAACATAATATTAATTCAAACATATCATTAATTCATTCAGACTACTTACCAAAGTAGCGCATACCCAAGAGAATACACATCTCCAAATTTAATTCATCCTTAATCATATTTAATAAAGTATATTCACATACATTGCATTCCATACATTTCCCAACACACCATTCACAATTAAACTCAC
The DNA here is from genome assembly GCA_034642375.1 of Vigna nakashimae. Lineage (NCBI taxonomy): Eukaryota > Viridiplantae > Streptophyta > Magnoliopsida > Fabales > Fabaceae > Vigna > Vigna nakashimae. The sequence goes on from CM067763.1 coordinate 13,584,861, forward strand.
AATTTAATTATCCTCAACCATACTTAACAAAGTATACAAACATACAACTCATTTCCACATCTCTCATCCCACCATTTAAAATCATATTCACTATTTTCTTTATGGCATCCTTGATTCCCCACATTTAGGTAGCTCATACAGCTTGGAGACTGATGAGTCAATATTTTATTCACTTCACTTAGTTTAGTGTGCTAGAATTAATCAGGGAATTGTACTTAAATGTCTAGTATTTTCCCATTTTTCCTAATTATGCTCAATTTGATCGGAAATTTGTATTTTAATTAATTTGGAATATTTGAGCTTATTATTTTCATTTTGGATTGTAGGAAAATTTTGAAAATACAATTTGGGACATTTGGAGGTTAAATGAGATGGAGAAGGGGGTGCTGGAAGAAAGAAAGCATTCACGGGCTGCAAGGAGGTGCACGCTCATTTGGCCTTGAAAGCAAATTGAAGAAGTAAAGCAGCTTGGAGGGGTGACGTCCAAGTTCAACACACGGTCCAGCTGATCCAGCAGCTTCACGTCCAAGCAATCCAGCAGTGTGCATTTGAAGACAGCAGGCTTCAGGCATCCAACAAAATTGGGGGTGTGTCCAGCACACTTGGAACCACGCGTCCAAGAAGAGCGAAAAAGCAGAAGCAGCAGGAGGTCCATCTTTGGAAGCACACAGCAGCCGCTCATCCATCAGCTATGGCATCTTCACAGTCCAGCAAGCAGCACACGTCTAGGGGAGTGTGGACAGCAACACACGGCCCACACTTTGTGCATCCAGCAAGCAGCTTCAGAACGCGTCAAAGAAGTGAACGCTGATTTCATTTATTACTCTTTTGTTTCATTTATGCTGCACGGAGAATGATGGTACAAATGGAGGGAGAACCACCGATTAGTTTGGCTTTCTTTGCTTTGAAGGAGAGTAGTAGCACGTAGAGCAGGGGGAGATGGATTACGGCTAGCTTGAAGACACACGGTCTTGTGCATACGGTTACATCCGGAAGGCAAAGGTCCAGCATCCAGAGGGCACACGAGGGAGAGTGGTGTCTGGTTTTTAGGGGGATCACATGTCCAGCCGCCACCCCAGGGGACTAATTTTCATTTTATTTGTTTTTGGCTGGAACGTTTTCTTTTGAAAAAAAGAATGTGAACACTGCACTTGCCAGTTTTTGTTTTTTTGGAAAGTTCTTGGCTTTGAACATTTTTTTAGCATAAATGAAAGGCGCATTTTGTTTATTTTTAAGAAGAAAAGCTGCACGTTCAAAAAAAATGAAGTAGATTAGGTTACGGAGAGAGAGAATGGAGCGGTGCTGAATGAAGAGGTAATGGGAGACAGTGAGCACACATGGAGGGCTACGGTTGAAGAGAGAAGGTAGTGCACGGGAGAATGATTTTATTCTATTAGAAGGCACACGGTGCATTTCATTTGGGAGAAAGAGGTTAACACGTTTTGCTGGAAGAAGCGTTACTCCAAAGTCTTCATTTCAAAGCATTGTTTTATTTATGGAGCTATACGGTGATTAAGCATGGATGAAGTTTTATTTTCTTTCTTTTAGAGAACTCTCGGTTTTCATTTTCTTAGAGAATAGGATGTTGTTTTAATTAGAAGAAAAGGTGGCCCACGCTGATTTGCATTGTGCAGTCCCTAAGGAAACTTTTGGTTCAATCCTTTTACTATTCAATGTTTGTTTTTACTGTTGCCATGATGAATTACATTTAATTCTTAGCTCTAGGATGCATTCACACGTTGATTCAGGGGAGGCCCACATTGCACTGGGAAACTTTGGTTCAATCCTTTTATATCATATGCATTTAGCTTGGAAGCATCATCTTTATTTCAACTTACTGCTCACGCATTTATTCTAGTATTTCTTCCGCATAAATATGCATTCCATCTTATTTCAGTTGCATTGGGCTTCAAGGGGTGACGCTTTGAAATTCAATAGTGTTAAATGAGTGTTCAGATTCCATCTTATTCCATCTCTAATGCATTTAAATTAGTTTTGGCTTTAAGAATGTTTAATTTATTGTTATCATGTTGTCTGTTCTGTTCAGTTTATTTATCTTCTTGCATTTCCAATTTCCTCACTTGTTTTAGAAACCGTTCAGTATTCACGCTTTGTTAATTCATTTCACTGTTTTCAATTATGTTTGGTTGTATTTAATTTCCAGTCTTAATTTACATCATTTTCGAATCACAAAAACACTTTCAAAACCGCCCCCCCCCCCCAATTCGTGTTTGACCTAAGTCTCGAATTGCATTTGGTCCTTGAGAGACGACCTAGGAGTCACTTCCTAGTCTATACTGCATTCTTTTATGCACAACTTTTGTGGGAGGTGCGACCCTCTCATCAGAGACCCTTATCAACAGTTCCAAAAGACATTTGGAACCCCCAAAACTTCCAAAAACAACTTCTACAACGTATAGGTTCACCCAGGGGTGCTCGTTGGGCGCTGGAGCGCGACCTGCAAAGAAACCAATGGTGCTAGCGTGCCATGACAGCAACCAGATTCGCGTTTTTCACCCAAATGACAAATTCAATACTTCTAACATGTTTTCAAACATATTTGGAGTCTAATATCACTCCACAATCAACCACAAATATCATAAACATCAACCCATCCATTTACTCATGCAAAATCAACTCTTAAAGTGCATAACCTTATATTTTTCTGCACAATTTTCCCAACTTTTAATCACTCAAACAACTCCAAAAATGAGCCCAATCCATCCCCAAATAGTTTACACACATTACCCATTCATCCATCATCAAAAACATATTTGAAGTTGCATCATTGATAACAATTGAAAAACTGTTATTTTTATACTTAAATTTTACTTTAAAGACAACCTTTATGACTTAGAAACTAGCTTGCAATAATGTTTTTATTGAACTTTTGGAAATAAGAGAGTTGGACAGGTGATGCACAAATTTATGATCACCAAAATATGATGTCACAAACTTGTTGAACAATCGGCAAGTATGACCGAATCGTTTCAAGTAATAAACTCGGTAAGACTAACTATTGTTCTCCCAAAGGACTCACGGCTTAGTTTAGTTATGTGATTCATTGATTAGCTAAGACTTAAGAACAAAATAATTGGATTTTAATTATGCAAAAGACGAAAATAAACATGTATGCATGAGGTTGATCAATGGCAAAACAAAATACAAGCACTTTCAATGAAATATATTGATGAATATGTAGTTGGGAGTCAATTTCATCTTATCCACTCTCATATATTTTAGGAATTCAACATTCAAGTCCTCATTGTTAATGCCACTCTCTAAATTACCTTGTCAAGAAGGCCTATCCCCAATTACGAGTTCATACAATTCCTAGCATTCCTAGTAATTAGTTCTTCTAGTACAGGAGCTTAACGACAACCAATATACTATTGGGAGTAATTTCCCGGATCTAGACTTCCCCGTACGTTCCCGTATCGATAAAACCAATAATCATGCATTGAATGAGTTAAACAAAGCAAGCATTGAGCAAAGAGGAAAAACCCTAACTAATGATGAAAGAAAGCATAACTCTTAGATTAAGATGCAAGCACAAATTCCATATATGAGAGCTTCAAAAGATTACATTGATTCCCCAACAAACATACAAGGTTTAGTTCACCATATTCATGGTGAACCTAGATGAACAAAAATGAAAGAATGAAGGATAAAACCCTAGAAAGATGAAGAGGTAGCCTAAGCATCAAAGATCCTCCTTCGAAGGGGTGGAAGAGAGAGTGTTTGCTTCGTTTCTGCCAAAGATACAAACCCTAGGACGTCCTAAAGCTTATATACTATTCTAAAATTACAGAAAATCTAGGCCCAGGCCCATAAGTGTGCCGCTTAGCGGTAAAGTACCGCTCAGCAATGAGTGCATGAGTAGTTTCTTCCCCTCAGTGGTTCTCCCATGAACTCCTGAGTGCCGCTCAGCGGTTCTCCCGTGAACTCCTGAGTGCCGCTCAGCGGTTCTCCTGTGAACTCCTGAGTGCCGCTCAGCGGTAAACTGCCGCTCAGTGGCAGTTGCGGCTTCTCCTTTTGCACTTTTTGATGTCTTTTCTGATTCCATCTCTCTCCTTCTTCACTTGTTTCACTAAATTCACCTTAAAACCTGCACAAAAACACTGAAATCAAGCATAAACCTGTCCAGCTCTCTTATTTATGAAAATATGAATAAAAGCATGATTTCAAGCTAGTTTTTAAGTATAAAGGTTGCTTTTAGTATCAATTTTAAGCATGAAAATAACAGTTTTTCAACTGTTATCACAACCCCAAATTTAGAACTTTGCTTGTCCTCAAGCAAACAAGATGTAACTCAATCTTCTACCAATTCATATGATGGTTCACTCATTCAAAAATCCTCTTTTTCAAGATAAGTAAAAACTTCAATCAAACTTATGACCAAGAGTTCAATCAAGATGTGCACATGCTTTAGTGTTCACAAAGTCATTTAAATTCCAACAAATGCTATTTTTCATGAATGATCAATCAATTAAGCATGGATGTTCATGTGTTCATGGAATATTTCCTCACTAGGTAAAGTGTTTCACTCACACACAAGTGTATAAGAGGTAATCACTCATTCACTCTACTATCACAATGTCACATGAATCAACTTTGCCTTTCATTTTACCACAATCAAAAACATTCACAAGCATGCATCATCACAAGGACTTTTCAATGGCTTATAATGTGGCTGGGCTAACAAGAAAATTGGTTTTTCTGGATCACAAAATCCTTGAGTTAAGAGAATCATAACAACACAATTATTCTTATTCTTCCCAACTTTCCTTTGCATTGAGCTTTGCTTTTTCTTTTCTTTTCTTTTCTTTTCTCTTTTTCTTTGCATATTCTTAGCTCAATGCTTTTCCTTTTTCATGTTTTCCCAACAACCCCAAACTTGAACATTTAGCAATACCACACAATATCTTCTACTTAACTCAAGGTAAAGATTTTCAATCAAGGGTTTTCAATTTATGTTCAAGGCTAAGGGTTCAAAAGATAGAACACAAAGTGTTCTCTCTTAGTGGGCTAACTTTATGAATTTGGCCAATAAAAATAAGGTTCCAACAAACGGCCTTGATCATATGATGCAAAACAAGCAATTGATTCAATCATAGAAAACCTGGGCAAAATCATTCATGTTTCCACAGTAATAGCATTCAATCAATAAAACTCTGGAGCTCAAACCTCACATATAAGCTCATTCACATTTGACATACACATCCTACTTAATCTCACAATCACAATCATAATATCCTGCATTTGTTCACAAAGCTTGTGAATCACCTGTATAAGCATTTAATGTGCACATCATCTCAACATCAATCAATCAATAAGCATCATTCAACATTAATTATCACACAATCACAGTTAATAGCAAACCATCATAACAAACCAGGTTTCCAATAGATTACATCAACCCTAATCTAAAACCAAAAATAAATAAGTTCAGAAAACTTAAACCAACAAAAGCATAAGCATATGATAGCATTCATCAGTAAATGTTATCTCAGCTCCTCATCAATATGAGCTGTCCTCTGTATCTTCCTCTTCTTGGATCTTATAGTCTTGATTCTTTTTGCCCGATGAGGAGGCCATCCCTACATCAAACATAATTCACAAAACCAAAAGATACATTGTTAAGCATTAGTAAACCACAATGAAGAAATCAGCCCCTTCAATGATGCTCTCTCCCAACCCCAAACTTGAATGGAACACTAGTGAGCAAGTGAGTGGAAGAGAAATTTTCAAGAGGGAAGAATGAAAAGATGTGGAAAACCTTGGAAAAGGTATGTGGGAGTGTTTGTGCAGAGAAGAGCCTAGAAAGAAAACCTAAAATGCAGCTTGGGGTATAAAAATACCCTAATGGGCTCGGGTCCTGTTAAGGGGAACTAAAGCCCATTCTGCGAGAGTACCGCTCAGCGGTAAGTTGCCGCTCGGCGGCACTTTCGTGATGTGCTCTTCTCCTTCTTTTCTTAACCTAAGTGCTTCCTAGACATGCCCTTCACTGGTTCCCTGCAATTCAATCCTCAGATTACTTATGCACAACCCTATTACTACTACAATAAAACAAACAAAAACAATCAATCAACTGGGTTGCCTCCTAGGTAGCGCTTGTTTAACGTCACGAGCCTGACCCAAAATCCACCAACACCCATCAATAGGTGTTACAAACTTACCAACAGCCATCAGTAGGTGCAGAATTTTCTCACCAACACCCATCAGTAGGTGTTAAAACTTAGCATCCTTCAGTAGATGCTATATCCAACTAGCATCCTTCAGTAGATGCTATATCCAAGAAAATATTTACAAAATAATGTCCACAGATTAAAAATTACAAAATCAAAATAAATTCAAAAATTCTTAAGTCACTGGGTTGCCTCCCAGCAAGCGCTCTTTTAACGTCATTAGCTTGACCCAGTAAAGTTCAAGTTCCTTCTTCTTTTTCTTCTTTCTACTGAACTTCTTCAGAAATTTGATCAAACCAGGAACCTGTTGCAGTGTCTCAATCATAGGAACTTTAATCTCCAATTTCTTGAAGATTTCCATAAAGCACTTAAATTTCTTTTCCTTCCTATGATTCTTCTTTAGATGAGGATGGGATTTTTCATATGATTCCTTCTTCTTTCCTCTCATCTTCTTTTTCTTACGCTTCCTCTCCCCAATTTTTCTCTTTTTCTTTTCTCTTATTTTTTTCTTCCCTTCTCTTTTTCTTCTCAACTTCTTTATTTTCACACAAATTTTCTTTCTCTCTTCTCTCTCAACCACTTCTTTTTCTTTTTCTTCATCTTTATCTTTCTCACTCAACTCTTCTTTTTGTTTTCTCTCTATCTTTTCCTCTTCTCTCCCTATTTTTTTTTCAGCAAAAGTCTTGTTACTTTCAGTGACAATGGCTTGACCTTCCTCTTTAAGGTTAACTTCAGTATTAACCTTAACATTCAATTTCTGACTAATGAAACGAAGGTGCATCTCCATCCTTTTACATGATTCTTCAATGCTTTTCTGAATAGAGTCGGAATTTTTCAAAAATTGTTGAAGGGTGTCATCCAAATTTACTGATAGAGAGGGTTGTTGCTGCCATTGTTGTGGTGGCGGCCTATCAAATTCTTTGGCAGCTTGAGTGGTTTTGTGATGACAATCAGGTATCTGTATGTACTGTTGAACTGCCTCCTCCAACGTTATCCTTCTTCCCGATAGAGAGGGTTTTTGCTGCCTTTGTTGTGGTGGTAGATTCTTAAATTTTTTGACAGCTTGCCAAAATTGATCATTATCCATGCCTGAGTGAGATCCCACCAGTGATTGAAATTACCTTAGTAGAATTGAGTGCCTATATAATTAAATTCTTGACCAAATTGCATCCTGCAGACATTAGGCACAAAACCCTAAAAATAATTGTTAGCACAAAAAGATTTAAGAGAAGATATAAGATTCAGAGAATAAAATAAAATAAAATCAAATCAAATCAAATCAAATCAAATCAAATAAAAACCGAAAAATAAAAACAGAAAATAAAAACAGAAATTCAAAATTAAAGTCAAAGATAATCAATAATCACACAAATTAACTAGTTAAACCACGAGTTCCCCGGCAACGACTCCAAAAACTTGATGCACAAATTTATGATCACCAAAATATGATGTCACAAACTTGTTGAACAATCGGCAAGTATGACCGAATCGTTTCAAGTAATAAACTCGGTAAGACCAAGTATCGTTCTCCCAAAGGACTCACGGCCTAGTTTAGTTATGTGATTCGTTGATTAGCTAAGACTTAAGAACAAAATAATTAGGATTTACTATGCAAAAGACAAAAATAAACATGTATGCATGAGGTTTTGATCAATGGCAAAAGCAAAAGACAAGCACTTTCAATGAAATATATTAATGAATATGTTGTTGGGGGTCAATTTCATCTTATCCACTCTCATATATTTTAGGAATTCGACATTCAAGTCATCATTGTTAATGCCACTCTCTAAATTACCTTGTCAAGAAGGCCTATCCCCAGTTACGAGTTCATACAATTCCTAGCATTCCTAGTAATTAGTTCTTTTAGTACAGGAGCTTAACGACAACCAATATACTATTGGGAGTAATTCCCCGGATCTAAACTTCCCCGTACGTTCCCGTATCGACAAAACCAATAATCATGCATTGAATGAGTTAAATAAAGTAAGCATTGAGCAAAGAGGAAAAACCCTAACTAATGATGAAAGAAAGCATAAGTCTTAGATTAAGATGTAAGCACAAATTCCATATATGAGAGCTTCAAAAGATTACATTGATTCCCCAACAAACATACAAGGTTTAGTTCACCATATTCATGGTGAACCTAGATGAACAAAAATGAAAGAATGAAGGATAAAACCCTAGAAAGCTGAAGAGGTAGCCTGAGCATCCAAGATCCTCCTTCAAAGGGGTGGCAGAGAGAGTGTTTGCTTCGTTTCTGCCAAAGATACAAACCCTAGGACGTCCTAAAGCTTATATACTATTCTAAAATTACAGAACATCTAGGCCCAAGCCCATAAGTGTGCCACTCAGCGGTAAAGTACCACTCAGCGGTGAGTGCCTGAGTAGTTTCTTCCCCTTAGCGGTCATTTTTCCCTCAGCGGTTCTCCCGTGAACTCCTGAGTGCCGCTCAGTGGTAAACTGGCGCTCAGCGGCAGTTGCGGCTCCACCTTAAATCCTGCACAAAAACACTGAAATCAAGCATAAACCTGTCCAGCTCTCTTATTTATGAAAATATGAATAAAAGCATGATTTCAAGCTAGTTTCTAAGTATAAAGGTTGCTTTTAGTATCAATTTTAAGCATGAAAATAACAGTTTTTCAAATGTTATCAACAGGTTTTATGCTTGATTTCCTTGTTTATGCGTGTTTTTGAGATGATTTGAGTGGAAGAAGAGAAGGAGTTAGGAGTTGAATTCAAAAAAGGAAGAAAAAGTGCATAAAAGGAAGAAGTCGTAAGTACTGCTCAACATCATTTACCGCTGAGCGGCACTTTGAAGACTCGTAGTCACCGCTGAGGGGAAAAACTACAGTTGAGGGGCAGAATAGTAGTCACGCGCTTACCACTAAGCCGTATTTAGCGCTAAGCGGCATTCTTGTGGACTTGGTGATAACAGTTGAAAAACTGTTATTTTCATACTTAAAATTGATACTAAAAGCAACCTTTATACTTAGAAACTAGCTTGAAATCATGCTTTTATTCATATTTTAATAAATAAGAGAGCTGGACAGGTTTATGCATGATTTCAGTGTTTTTGTGCAGGTTTTGAGGTGAATTTAGTGAAATAAGTGAAGAAGGAGAGAGATGGAATCAGAAAAGACATCAAAAAGTGGAAAAGGAGAAGCCGAAGTTACCGCTCAGCGGCAGTTTACCGCTGAGCGGCACTCAGGAGCTCACGGGAGATCCGCTGAGGGGCAAAATGGCCGCTGAGGGGAAGAAACTACTAACGCACTCACCGCTGAGCGACACTTTACCGCTGAGCGGCACACTTATGGGCTTGGGCCTAAATTTTCTGTAATTTTAGAATAGTATATAAGCTTTAGGACGTCCTAGGGTTTGTATCTTTGGGAGAAACGAAGCAAACATTTTCTCTTCCACCCCTTTGAAGGAGGATCTTGGATGCTCAGGCTACCTCTTCACCTTTCTAGGGTTTTATCCTTCATTCTTTCATTATTGTTCATCTAGGTTCACCATGAATATGGTGAACTAAACCTTGTATGTTTGTTGGGGAATCAATGTCATCTTTTGAAGCTCTCATATATGGAATTTGTGCTTGCATCTTAATCTAAGAGTTATGCTTTCTTTCATCATTAGTTAGGGTTTTTCCTCTTTGCTCAATGCTTGCTTTGTTTAACTCATTCAATGCATGATTATTGATTTTGTCGATACGGGAACGTACGGGGAAGTCTAGATCCGGGGAATTACTCCCAATAGTATATTGGTTGTCGTTAAGCTCCTGTGCTAAAAGAACTAATTACTAGGAATGCTAGGAATTGTATGAACTCGTAATTGGGGATAGGCCTTCTTGACAAGGTAATTTAGAGAGTGGCATTAACAATGATGACTTGAATGTCGAATTCCTAAAATATATGAGAGTGGATAAGATGAAATTGACCCCCAACAACATATTCATTAATATATTTCATTGAAAGTGCTTGTCTTTTGCTTTTGCCATTGATCAAAACCTCATGCATACATGTTTATTTTTGTCTTTTGCATAGTAAATCCTAATTATTTTGTTCTTAAGTCTTAGCTAATCAACGAATCACATAACTAAACTAGGCCGTGAGTCCTTTTGGAGAACGATACTTGGTCTTACCGAGTTTATTACTTGAAATGATTCGGTCATACATGCCGATTGTTCAACAAGTTTGTGACATCATATTTTGGTGATCATAAATTTGTGCATCAAGTTTTTGGCGCCGTTGCCGGGGAACTCGTGGTTTAACTGGTTAATTTGTGTGATTATTGATTACCTTTGACTTTAATTTTGAATTTCTGTTTTTATTTTCTGTTTTTATTTTTCGGTTTTTATTTTATTTTATTTTATTTTATTTTATTTTGTTTGATTTTATTTGATTTGATTTTATTTTATTTTATTTTCTGAATCTTATATCTTCTCCTATATCTTTTTGTGCTAACCAATTTTTTTAGGGTTTTGTTTTCTTATGCATGCAAGAAGCAATTAGAACAAGGAGTAAGAAAACAACAAAACCTTTTCTTTAAGGTCTAGACGAGAGTAGACGGAGGAGAAGAATCCGAACATCTAGAGAACTTTTCCCTTCTCCAGAAACTCTGTACAATCATCACCACAAGGTTCTGTTCATAGCACAGAAAATATGGAGAACAACAATGTCAGAAGAACTCTTGCTGACTACACCAATATAGCTGGACCTCAGCACTTTAACAGTATAGCTAGACCTCAGCACTTTAACAGTATAGCTAGACCTAAAGTCAATGCAGCTAATATGGAGGTTAAACCAGCACTGATTCAACTGGTGAAAAGCAACCAATTCAATGGGCTATCTCATGAAAGCCCATACGAACACCTCACTACCTTCAATGAGATTTGCAACACAGTCAAAATTAATGGGGTGCCAGACGAAGCTATCAAACTTAGCTTGTTTCCTTTCTCATTGGGAGACAATGCTAAGCTTTGGTTGAATTCTTTCCCAGAAGAAAGTTTCATAGAGTGGGAAGTAGTGATAAAAAAGTTCTTAAACAAGTACTTCCCACAATCCAAGGTGACTAAAGGCAAGCAAGAGATTTCTTCATTTAAGCAGGCCATGGAAGAATCACTGGGGCATGCATGGGACAGGTATAAAAGCTTGTTACGTAAAACTCCCACGCATGGTTTTGAAGATCAGGAAGTAGTCCTAACTTTCCTTGGAGGTCTTGGTTCACAAACCAAGATGATGCTGGACGCCTGAGCATGAGGCAATATTAAATGGAAAACTCCAGAGGAAGCAACAGAGATTATAGAAAACATGGCTACTAGTGATAATGAGCTGCACGGTGAAAGAGGAGCTCCTATGCAACAAAAAGGAGTTCTCCAATTACAAACACATGATGTCCTGCTAGCTCAAAACAAAATTCTAACTCAACAGCTGGAGACTCTTACTAAAACTCTTGCACAATTACCCAAAGAGTTGAAGACTGCTGCACAGGTGATGAGAGGGTCGCACCTCTCACAAAAGTTGTGCATAAAAGAATGCAGTATAGACTAGGCAGTGACTCCTAGGTCGTGTCTCAAGGACCAAATGTGGTTCGAGTCTTAGGTCAAACACGTAGTGGGGGGGTTTTGAAAGTGTTTTTGTGCTTAGAAATGAACTAAATGAAAAATGGAAATTAAATACAACTGAACATAATTGCAAACACTAAAATAAATGAATAAAGCGTGAAGATCGAACGGTCCTATAGATGACCGAACGGTCCTATAGATGACCGAACGGTTCTACAATGAGACCGAACGATCTCTAAAGCAATTGGGGAAATTGGAAATCCAGAGAGCTAAAGAAACCGAACAGAATAGACAACATTAAAGTAAACGGAAATAATAAACCGAACATAACAGACAACATAAGGAACAAAAAATAAAACACTTAGAATGTCATGTAGATGGAATAAAACGAAATACAAAAGTGCGTGAATCCAATTCGATACAATGAGTAAGCTAAACATCCAAAGTAATTCATCGCATAAATGGCACAAAGAAAATGAGTGAATATTAATGGTATTAACCAAACTTGCATAATGATGGCTATTAACTTAAAAAAAAAAACACGACTCAATGCATTAACTTAAAACTGAAATCCAATCTGAAATGTATTCAACATGTATATTATATATATATAACTCCTTCTCGGTCCACGTGCTACAATAAAAAAAAAAACCTTTTTGGAGATCCCATTCTAGCACACCGTATGCACTTCCCATTCTCAAAGCCAAAACCATTCAAATAAAAATACATCCTCCGCTGGACATGACAGGCTGTGCTACTTCAATCAATCAGTGTGTGCTGTTCTTCATTGTGGCTGTTGCCGACGTGTGTCCCCTCTTTCACGTCCAGCCCCCAATCCCCAAAAAATGAAAGTGTGCTTCTCTTTAAATGAAAAATGAATCCCTCTCCATGTGCTGTAGTTTCTAGCCTGAGTGATTCAGTGTTGTGCCACTTCTCCTTCCAACCGTGACACTTGGAGCTCGGATGTGGCAGCTCTTTGTAACGTGCAGAGAGCATTCACATTTTTCTTCTCCAATTAAAAACGTTCCAGCCATAAATAAGGACTCTGTGAGGGTGGCGGTTGGCTCCCCCTTGCTGCTGGAGAGAAAGTTCTGAATGAACCGTCCTTCCCTCTCTCTTCCTTGCTGAACCACTTCTTTGGACACCCCTGGATGTGCTGGACGCGCTTCACCGGATTGCTGGGCGTAGCACCCTTCTCCATTGAAGCACCGTGTATCCAAAGCTGCTCCTACTGGACCAAGGCCAAGTGAATGTCCACGTGTCTCAAGTGTGGACGTGGAAGCTGGACGTGTGTGCAGCTGCTTGCTGGATGCACCCCACTGCTGTCCAAGCACCTCCTCAACGTGCACACCAATTTACTGCAAGCGTGGGCCGCTGCACCTCCAATGTGCTCATGGGCCGTGACCCTCTTCCGTGTGGGCGTGAGTTTTTCCAAGCCATGAGTGGTGGCCCTCCTTCTTTGTTTAATCCAAAATAAATGGGTTGTCGTGTGGTTTGTGTTACACATTCTTTACGTGAAATACTGGCCTCGAAGTAATAAAATAGAATAACACTTCTCCCAACCAAAACCGTGAATGGAACGTGGTCCCTCCATCATTTCACTTCTTCAGCACTTTGCATTTTGGAGCTTGCCAACGTGACTTGTCCATGGGCCATGTGCTTTTTTTTGTTGATCAATTGAATAATAAAAAGCTGATGTGAAATGAAAAACATGGGGAATAAAATCTGCACATCTCTTCTCCACGTGGGCCGTGTGTGTCTCAATGTGGTGACCCCTTCATGGCTTTGCACCAGTAGTTTTGCTTTAAGATGAATGACTACCCCTTTCACATTCAAGACCATTTTCACGTCCAAACCCATTTGCAGTTTTGGATGCTGCCAGATTTTTCTCGGTCCAGTTGTCATTTTTTTTATTAAACCTTCAAATATCCCAAATTGTGTTTCCAAATCTTCCCTGTAATTTATAGTGCAAATAATTAGCTTAGATAATTCAAATTAATCAAAATTAGAATTACTAGTCAATTAAGCACAATTGGTGAAAACGGGAAAATACCGGACATTTAAGCACAATTCCCTGATTAATTCTAGCACAATAAACTAAGTGAAGTGAATAAAATATCGACTCATCAACAGGTACAATCCCAGTTGTGCGAATTGTGTGGAGGCGACCATATCAATGGTCAATGTGCCTTTCCAGTTGAAGCCGTAGAGGATGTAAACTACATGACCAATCAGTACCGTTAAGGGAGCTACAATCAGGGGTGGAAACCACACCCAAGTATTGGTCAAGGGCAAACTGGGCAAGCTGGTCAATATAATAAGCAGCAGCAGCAACCCACCTTATGGCAACAGTTATCTATGCTTAATGAAAGGTCCATGAGGATGGAGGAAACTCTCAACAATTTCATACAAAAAACTGAGTCTACCCAAAAGAGCACTGAAGCTGCTATCAAACATTTGGAGACTCAGATGGGGCAGATCACCAAGCAGGTGGAAGAAAGGCCAAATAGAAATTTTGGGGCTAATACTGAGGTTAACCCCAGAGAAGAATGCAAGGTGGTAGAGAGTGCTGAGGATGAGACAGTTGAGTTAGAAATAGGAGAAACAGAAGAATTAGAGAGCAAAAGCACTTTTCCTTTTCCAATCCATCAAGGGAAACAACTGGATTTCACAGAATTATTCAAGATGGTGGATAATGATGCACCTTGGGAGCAGATTCTACAACAAATCACAGTTTACACGAAATCTGATGAAAACATCTCTACAAAGAAAAGACGTAGAGATGATGAGGCAAAGGAGTGTATAACTGTTAAAAAAGAGCCATTCCCTCCTAAAGCAACAGATCCAGGAAGCTTTTCTATCCCTTGTACCATAGGGAAGAAAAGGGTTAAGAAAGCTCTTCTTGATTTAGGTTCAAGTGTTAACTTGATACCTTACTCTTTACTGGAGCAAATCAGCAATGTTAATGTGAAACCTGTAAAGGTTAATCTAGTAATGGCCGATGGATCTTCAAAGGAGCCATGTGGGATTGCAGAGGACATTATAGTTTGTGTTGGCAAACTTCAGTTCTTGGCAGACTTTGTGGTGATGAAGATGGAGACAGAGAAGATACCTATCATACTTGGAAGACCGTTTATGAAAACGGCCAGAGCTATCATTGATGTAAATGAAGGTAAAGCGGTGCTCCAGGACAGCGAGGAGAGAGTGCTTGTAGACGTCTTTAAAGATGAGACGCAAACACAGGAGGAAGAAGCTAGTTATAAAGCTGCATTTCAAGATGCACTCATGACTAGCCATAAAGATGAAAATCCCAAGGTTGCAGGTAACCATTGTTTGTTGTTTCAGGTACACAAGGAAGAAAAGATTGGAAGAGGAGGAGAAATTCCTGGTGACTGGGAGAAAAGAAGACCCCAACTTGGTGCACCTGTAAGAATCAAAAACAAGTTGTGGGTTGTGAAGGGCTTTAAAGAGAAGGAGATGATAGAGATAGAATCTCCACATCTTAGAAGAATCAAAACAGTTCACAGGAAACAACTGAGGAGTTGGTGGGATAACAACATCAACTATGAAGAAGGAACTTGAGCTTTACTGGGTCAAGCTAATGACGTTAAAAGAGCGCTTGCTGGGAGGCAACCCAGTTGATTTTAGAACTTTTAATTTTATTTTGGTTTGTAACTTTTTAAATCTGTTGAACATTATTGTGTAAATATTTTGCTGGACATAGCATCTACTGAAGGATGCTAGTTGGATATAGCATCTACTGAAGGATGCTAAGTTGTAACACCTACTGAGGGGTGTTGGTGAGAAACTTTTGCACCTACTGATGGGTGCTGGTAATTTTGTAACACCTACTGAAGGGTGTTGGTAAGATTGTAACACCTACTGATGGGTGTTGGTGGATTTTGGGTCAGGCTCGTGACGTTAAACAAGCGCTACCTGGGAGGCAACCCAGTTGATTGAATGTTTCTGTTTGTTTCATTTTAGTTGCATAATAGGTTTTGCATAAGTATTCTGAAAATTGAATTTCAGGGAACCAGTGAGGGGCATGTTTAGGAGGCACTTAGGTTAAGAAAAGAAGGAGAAGAGCACTTGACGAAAGTGCCGCTGAGCGATAAAATACCGTTGAGCGGTACTATCGCAGATTGGGTTTTAAGTTGCCCTTAGCGGGATCCAAGCCCATTAGGGTATTTTTATACCCTAAGCTGCGCATAAGCTTCTATTTTCAGGCTCTTCTCTGCACACACACTCCCACATACCTTTTCCAAGGTTCTCCACATCTTTTCCCTCTTCCCTCTTGAGAAAATCTCCCTTTCACTCACTTTCTCACTAGTTTTTCATCTAAGTTTGGGGTTGGGAGAGAGCATCATTGAAGGGGCTGATTTTTTCATTGTGGTTTACTAATCTTAACAATGTATCTTGTGGTTTTGTGAATTATGTTTGATGCAGGGATGGCCTCCTCATCGGACAAAAAGAATCAAGACTATAAGATCCAAGAAGAAGAAGAGGAAGATACAGAGGACAGCTCAGATTGATGAGGAGCTGAGATAGCATTTACTGATGAATGCTATCATGAACTTATGCTTTTGTTGGTTTAAGTTTTCTAAACTTATTTGTTTTTGTTTTTAGATTAGGGTTTGATGTACTCTATTGGACACCCGGTTTGTTATGATGGTTTGCTATTAACTGTGATTGTGTGATAAGTAATGCTGAATGATGCTTATTGATTGATTGATGTTGAGATGATGTGCACATTAAATGCTTATACAGGTGATTCACAAGCTTTGTGAACAAATGCAGAATATTATGATTGTGAGATTAAGCAGGATGTGTATGTGAAATGTGAATGAGCTTATATGTGAGGTTTTGAACTCCAGAGTTTTTATTGTTGAATGCTATTACTTTGGAAACATGAATGACTTTGCCCAGGTTTTCTATGATTGAATCAATTGCTTGTTTTGCATCATATGATCAAGGCCGTTTGTTGGAACCCTTTTTATTGGCCAAATTCATAAAGTTAGCCCACTAAAAGAGAACACTTTGTGTTCTATCCTTTAAACCCTTAGCCTTGAACATAAATTGAAAACCCTTGATTGAAAATCTTTACCTTGAGTTAAGTAGAAGATATTGTGTGGTATTGTTAAATGTTCAAGTTTGGGGTTGTTGGGAAAACATGAAAAAGGAAAAGCATTGAGCTAAGAGCTAAAAAGTAAGAATATGCAAAGAAAAAGAAAAAGAAAAGAAAAAAAAAAGCAAAGCTCAATGCAAATGCAAAGGCAAGTTGGGAAAAATAAGAATAATTGTGTTGTTATGATTCTCTTAACTCAAGGATTTTGTGATCCAGAAAAACCAATTTTCTTGTTAGTCCAGCCACATTATAAGCCATTGAAAAGTCCTTGTGATGATGCATGCTTGTGAATGTTTTTGATTGTGGTAAAATGAAAGGCAAAGTTGATTCATGTGACATTGTGATAGTAGAGTGAATGAGTGATTACCTCTTATACACTTGTGTGTGAGTGAAACACTTTACCTAGTGAGGAAATATTCCATGAACACATGAACATCCATGCTTAATTGATTGATCATTCATGAAAAATAGCATTTGTTGGAATTTAAATGACTTTGTGAACACTAAAGCATGTGCACATCTTGATTGAACTCTTGGTCATAAGTTTGATTGAAGTTTTTACTTATCTTGAAAAAGAGGATTTTTGAATGAGTGAACCATCATATGAATTGGTTGAAGATTGAGTTGCATCTTGTTTGCTTGAGGACAAGCAAAGTTCTAAGTTTGTGGTTGTGATAACAGTTGAAAAACTGTCATTTTCATACTTAAAATTGATACTAAAAGCAACCTTTATACTTAGAAACTAGCTTGAAATCATGCTTTTATTCATATTTTCATAAATAAGAGAGCTGGACAGGTTTATGCTTGATTTCAGTGTTTTTGTGCAGGTTTTAAGGTGAATTTAGTGAAATAAGTGAAGAAGGAGAGAGATGGAATCAGAAAAGACATCAAAAAGTGCAAAAGGAGAAGCCGAAGTTACCGCTCAGCGGCAGTTTACCGCTGAGCGGCACTCAGGAGCTCACGGGAGATCCGCTGAGGGGCAAAATGGCCGCTGAGGGGAAGAAACTACTCACGCACTCACCGCTGAGCGGCACTTTACCGCTGAGCGGCACACTTATGGGCTTGGGCCTAAATTTTCTGTAATTTTAGAATAGTATATAAGCTTTAGGATGTCCTAGGGTTTGTATCTTTGGCAGAAACGAAGCAAACATTTTCTCTTCCAACCCTTTTGAAGGAGGATCTTGGATGCTCAGGCTACCTCTTCACCTTTCTAGGGTTTTATCCTTCATTCTTTCATTATTGTTCATCTAGGTTCACCATGAATATGGTGAACTAAACCTTGTATGTTTGTTGGGGAATCAATGTAATCTTTTGAAGCTCTCATATATGGAATTTGTGCTTGCATCTTAATCTAAGACTTATGCTTTCTTTCATCATTAGTTAGGGTTTTTCCTCTTTGCTCAAAGCTTGCTTTGTTTAACTCATTCAATGCATGATTATTGATTTTGTCGATACGGGAACGTACGGGGAAGTCTAGATCCGGGGAATTACTCCCAGTAGTATATTGGTTGTCGTTAAGGTCCTGTGCTAAAAGAACTAATTACTAGGAATGCTAGGAATTGTATGAACTCGTAATTGGGGATAAGCCTTCTTGACAAGGTAATTTAGAGAGTGGCATTAACAATGATGACTTGAATGTTGAATTCCTAAAATATATGAGAGTGGATAAGATGAAATTAACCCCAACAACATATTCATTAATATATTTCATTGAAAGTTCTTGTCTTTTGCTTTTGCCATTGATCAAAACCTCATGCATACATGTTTATTTTCGTCTTTTGCATAGTAAAATCCTAATTATTTTGTTCTTAAGTCTTAGCTAATCAACGAATCACATAACTAAACTAGGTCGTGAGTCCTTTGGGAGAACGATACTTGGTCTTACCGAGTTTATTACTTGAAACGATCCGGTCATACTTGCCGATTGTTCAACAAGTTTGTGACATCATATTTTGGTGATCATAAATTTGTGCATCACTTGGGCTCAGTTTTCTATAACTTTTAGAATACTATATAAGGTTTTATTTGACCTAGGTCAGTTTGGCTTGAACGAAGCAAAAACATACTCTTTCACCCCCTTGGAGGAGGATTTTGGATGCTAACGCTCCTTTCTCACCTTTCTAGGGTTTATCTTTCACTCTTTCATTATATTTCATCTAGTTTCACCATGAATTTCTAGGGTTTTGTGTCTAATGCTTGCAGGATGCAATTTGGACAAGAATTTAACTATATGGGCACTCAATTCTACCAAGGTAATCTCAACCACTGGTGGGAACCTCACTCAAGCATGGATCAAAGTCAATTGTGGCAAGCTGCCGGGCAATTTGAGAACCAACCACAACAACAATGGGAGCAACAAAGCTCTCTATCAATGGCAAAGCTGGATGACGTCTTTCAACAATTTATGCAAGAGTCCATCTTCACTCAGAAAAGCATTGAAGCATCATGTAAAAGGATGGAGATGCAGATTGGTCACTTCATTGAGAGATTGGAAGATTTTGGGGTTGAAACTAAAATTAACCCTAGGGAGGAATGTCAAGCCATGATATTGGGAAGTGACAAGACTTTAGATGAGAAAGAGATAGAGAGAAAAGAAAAAGAAGAGTTGAGTGAGAAAGATAAAGCTATAGAAAATGAAAAAGAAGTGGTTGAGAGAGAAGAGAGAAAGAAATTTTATTTGGAGATTAAGAAAGTTAGTGGAAAAGGAGAAGAAAAAAAGAAAGTGAGAAAGAAGAAAATTTGTGTGAAGATAAAGAAAGTGAGAGAAAAGAAAAAAAGGACAAGAGGAAAAAAGAAAGAATCATATGATAAACCTCTTCCTCATCCAAAGAAGTATCATAAGAAAGAGAAGGATTTTGAGTGCTTTAAGGAAATCTTCATGAAATTGGAGATTAAAGTTCCTATGATTGAGACGTTGCAACAGGTTCCTGGTTTGATCAAATTCCTGAAGAAGTTCAGTAGAAAGAAGAAAAAGAGAAGATGGAACTTGAACTTTATTGGGTCAAGCTAGTAACGTTAAAAGAGCGCTTGCTGGGAGGCAACCCAATGATATAAGAATTTTTAATTTTTGGTTTGGTGATGTAATTTTGAACTATTGCTTTTTTTGTTTTGGTTATAAGTTTGTTACAGGGTTTAAATCTACTGATGGATGTTAGGTGGAAGAGTATCTACTAAAGGATACTATGTTATCAGACATTTACTGATGAGTGTTGATGAAAAGTGTATACACCTACTGATGGGTGTTGGTAAAAAAGATTTGCATCTACTGAAGGGTGCTGGAGGATTTTGGATCAGGCTCGTGACGTTAAACAAGCGCTACTGGGAGGAAACCAAGTTGATTGAATTTATTTTTGTTTGTTTGTGTTGATTTTGTTCTAGTTGCATTATAGGGATTGAATGTTTGAGTGATGTGAGAACGTAAATACATTAGGTGAGTGAGAGACATGAGTATAAGACACCTAGGGTAAGCTAGGAAGAAGGAGAGTTTATGCCGCAAGTGCCGCTTAGCGGTTATTACCGTAGAGCGCAACTGTTGCAGACTTGGGTGGACCATTTTGGTTCAATTGGGCTCAGCGGGATTAGGCCCATTAGGTTATTTTTATACTCTAGGGCGCGAATTTGCTTCTATTTTCATATCTCCCTCTTCCCACACACTCTTAAGCACTCTCCAAAGAGTTCTCTTCACTTTTCCCTTCTTCCCCCTTCACAAAACCTCTCTTTCAAACACTTTTGCATCAAGTTTTCATCCAAGTTTGGGTTTGGTGAGAGCATTGTTGTTAGGGGTTGATTTCTTCATATCCCTAGAGCATTCTAAAATAAGGAGTGTTTTAGGGAGTTGTTTGTGGTTTGCTAATGATTAACAATGTGTCTTGTGGTTTTGTGAATTGTGTTTGATGCAGGGATGGCCTCCTCATCGGGCACAAGAATCAAGACTATAGGATCCTAGAAGAAGGAAAGGAGGAAGATTCGGATGATAGTAGGGGTTGATAAGGAGCTGAGATAGCATATACTAATGGATGCTATCTGCACTGGAGCAGGATTTTTCTTACCTTTTGCTTTATATTATTGAATTTATTTGCTTCTGTTTTTAGAATAGGGTTTGATGTACTTGGCAGCCACCGCACACCACCTTCTTCCACGGTCAATCATCATCTCAAACCTGCAAATCCAAAAATCTAGAAACCAAATCATGATCTTCATCGCGCCTAATGAGGAGTGGGAGTTGAGACCTGGCCTATTAAATGCCTTACCAAAGTTCAATGGGTTATCAAGGGAGAATCCACACAAGCACTTGAGATAACTTCACATGTTGTGTGAAAACATTAGATCTCCCAAGATCACAATAGAGAGCCTTAAAATGAGAGCTTTTCCTTTTACTCTTTAAGGCGCAGCTCAAGATTGATGGTATTATATCTCTGCACGGATTAAAAATTGGGAAACTATTGAAAGGCTATTTCTTGAGAAGTATTTTCCTGCATCCAGATTATCAGCTATCTGCAGAGAAATTCGAGATATAAGACAAAGAGATAGAGAGAATCTTAGTGAATATTGGGAAAGATTCAAGAAACTATGTTCTTCATGCCCTGAACTCCAAATGGAAGATTTTATTCTAAGCTTTTATGAAGGCTTAAGTCCTACTGATAGGTCATGGGTAGATGCTACAAGCGGAGGATCCTTCTTAAACAGGTCACTAGAAGATGGTATAGATCTAATAGAACGGAAGGCAGTAGACAATCAACAGTATGTCACAAGAGAAAATTCAGTGACTTTGTTGAAAGGAGTGCATGAAATTGAAAATGGTGCAGTTGATGGGAAGAAGATAGATGAAAGATTAAATAAGCTAGAAAGCAAACTCGATCAGATTGCAAGCTTGTTTAAAACCTCAACTCCACAAATTGCTAAGAAGTGTGGAATTTGCATTTCAACTAACCATTATACCGATGAATGTCCTAACTTGGTGGTAACCACTATGGAAAACCCATCTCCAACTTTTGCAGCAAACATGATTGGAGGAAATAGACCATACCAGAATTATCATGATTCCTCCTCAAATAGGTATCAGCACAACAGACAACCTTATGTTCCACCTCAACAAAGGCAGCAACCTCAACCTGAAATGTCAATGCAAGATTTCATGAAGACAATAATTGAGAAAAATTCAGAAATCAATTGTAGAGTTGACTCAGAGGGTGGAAAAATTAGAGGCTAAGGAGTCAAATAAACTACCTGCACAAACAGTGATCAACCCGCAAAATGTAAGTGCTATTACTTTGAGAACGGGTAAGCAAGTAGAAGGCACTAAAGGAGCCCAAGAGGATGAAGATAAGGAGAAAGAAGGAGCACAAATTGATGACAATGGAGGATCAAGTGAACCATCACCTAAGACTACCACTGATAAATCCAGGTTAGTATCCTCTAACTCTTCTAAAAATTCTTCTTCATCTTATTCTCCGCCTCCTCCATATCAAATCGGTTGAAACCGAGAAACAAAAAAATGGAGGAATTAGACTAAGAGGTCTTTAATACTTTCAAAAAGATGGAGATCAACATTCCCTTGTTAGATGTTGTTAAGCAAATCCCTAAATACGCCAAGTTTTTGAAAGATATTTCCACAAATAGAAAGCATTTTAGGGATAATGAGGTTGTGAATTTGGGAAGAAATGTGTCAAGCTTGATTCAGAAGCATATTGAAATACCGCGAAAATGCAAGGATCCAGGTATGTTTTTTGTTCCTTGTGTTATTGGAAATTCAATGTTTGACAATGCCATGCAAGATTTAGGGGCTTCCATAAATGTAATGCCTTTATCAATGTGTACTTCTCTATCTTTGGGACCTCTTAAGACTACTGGCGTGGTCATTCAACTAGCCAACTGTAGCACAGTTAACCCTACAGGTGTGCTTGAGGACGTCCTTGTCCGAGTAGACAAATTAATTTTTCCTGCAGATTTCCATATCTTAGACATGAAGGATGATGAAGGAATCAGTTCAAAAACTATTATCTTGGGAAGACCTTTCATGATGGCAGCACGGACCAAGATAGATGTGCATGCAAGATCATTAGCAATGGAGATAGGAGACGAGAAGGTGCGGTTCAACATGTTGGGAGCTAGGAAGCACACGATTAAAGATCATTCTTTGTTTTGTATTGACTTATCAAGTGATTTTGAAAACAATTTTTCTTTTTCAAATATGTCGTGCCTAATTTTGGACGAAAAAGAAAATTGTACAGCAGGTGATATTGAGGACGCCGTATTAATAGATGATACTTTTGTGGCGTTTGAGTGTGATGTTGAGGTGGCTGAGTTACCTTAGGCAGTAAAATTTTTCCATCTGTTGTACAGCCACCCATTTTGGAGTTGAAACCTTTACCATCCCATTTGAAATATACTTATCTTGAGAGGGATGGGAAACTCCCTGTTATTCTATCTGCATTGCTTAATAATGAGCAGGAAAAACAGCTATTACAGGTTATCAGAGACCACAAGGAAGCAATAGGCTGGACTTTAGCCTATGCATGTGGGTTGTAAAGATTGAATCATGAACTGATGGGGGTTGTAAAGAAAAAGGACACCAAGTTGCTACAAATAGGTCTTATATATTCAAATTCTGACACCACTTGGGTGGGCCCTATGCATGTCGTTCCCAAGAAGTATGCAATCACAATGGTCAAGAACGAGAAGGACAAGTTGACTCCTATTCAAGACAGAAGTGGGTCACATAATTTAGTAGTTGACCATCTTAGTAGATTGGAAAAGGAAAAGATAACATTCCTATCCAGGATGACTTTTCCAATGAAGTCCTACTAGCATTCCTTCCACCATGAAGGAGGTAAGTTCCCTCATACTTTTTCTTAGCATTTTATATATAAGGCAAACATTGAGGACAATGCATAGTTTAAGTGTGCGGGTGTGGGGAAACAATTAACTTTGTTCCCTATTTTGTTTGTTTTTTTTTAAATAAATATTTGCATTGGATTTGAGAATTTGCATCAGTAACTGGGATGATCATGAATTCAAGAAAAAAAAAGAGTCATGTTGATATGACTGGATTGCTTATATGATTTGTTGATTGAGTTGACTTAAGAATTTCTTAATTAAAATCTTTTGTGAAAGAAATTTGAACCATGTGAATTTTGAGCCTAATGATAAGGATGGACAACCATGTCCCATACCTATTTTTCTTGTGTGATTTGCCCATGTTTTGTTGATACTTTAATAGTTGGCTTGATTTTGTGTTGTGCAACTGAGGTAAATATGCATGATTTGATATGATTGAGGCATTTCTTGTTTTAGCTACTTGGCCAAATAAACTTGTCTTAACCCATTGGAAACCCCTTGAGCCTTAAACCTATTTTTCTTGTTTCCAGTTATTGTCAAATGAGAAAAGAAGAAAAATCATATGTTCCTTACCTTAGGAAAGAAGGAGTAATGGATTATGTTAGAAGTAAAGTGATGAATAAGTGTGTGGGTGAGTACTGATGACAAATTTATGAACACCGAAAAAAGGCGCCAAAAACTTGTTTAACCCTCGGCAAGTGTGACTGAATCGTATCAAGTAATAAACTCGGTAAGACTAAGTATCGTTCTCCCAAAGGACTCACGACCTAGTTAGTTATATGATTTGTTGATTACTTAAGACTTGTGAATAAATTATTGGGGTTTCAAATGCAAAAGACAATAATTAAGCTTGTATGCATGAGTTTTGATCAATGGAAAATAAGAACACAAACACTTTGAACGAAATAGATGGATAAGTATGTTGTTGGGGTAATCAATTTCATCCTATCCACTCTCATATACTTTAGGAATTCATTATTCTTTTCATCAATGTTAATGCCACTCTCTAAATCACCTTGCAAGAAGGCCTATCCTTATTTACGAGTTCATACAATTCCTAACATCCCTAATAATTAATTTTGAAGCACCGAAGCCTCAAGGCAACCAACCCTCGTATCCCTATGTCTAGGCAATATGTTATTGGGAGAATTTCCCCGGATCTAGATTTCCCTGTACGTTCCCATATCGACAAAATCAATAAGCATGACATCGTATGAGTTAAACAATGCATGCTTTGAGAAAAGAGGGAATGATGAAAGAAAGCATGTATCTCAAATAAGATGTTTAAACACAAATTCCATATATGAGAGCTTCAAAAGATTACATTGATTCCCCAACAACAATACAAAGTTTAGTTCACCATCTTCATGGTGAAACTAGATGAACAATAATGAAAGAATGAAAGATAGAACCCTAGAAACATGAGTAGGTAGCCTTAGCATCCAAGATCTTCCTCCAAGGGGTGGAAAAGTGAGTGTTTGCTTCGTACTCTACCAAAGATACCAACCCTAGGAAGTCCTAAAACTTATATACTATTCAGAAAAGTGGGCCTAAGCCCAAAATAGTGTCGCTCAACGGCAAACTACCGCTCAGCGGTAAGTGCGTGAGTTGATTCTTCCCCTCAGCAGCATTTTCACCCCTCAGTGGAGCCAACGTGTGTTCTTTAGTGCCGCTCACCGATAAACTGGCACTGAGCGGTACTTGCGGCTTCTCTTCTTTTGCACTTTTTGAGTTCTTTTCTGATTCCATCTCTATCTTTCTTCACTTCTGATGGACGAACAGTTCCGAGAAGTGAACGAAGGTGCGATGCGGACTCCTCGAAACTTCCTCCAGAGAGATGACGCAGCGGAATTTGATAAAAACTCGAAGAAAAACAACAACAGAGGGTTAAACTCGATAGATACCCTAGAAATGGAAGGAAACACAATATGAACCGATTAATCGGTTCAAAATGAAGATTAAACGGTGGAAAAGGTTTGGAATGGATCAAAAGTGTTTTTAATCGGCTAAAATCAGAGAAAATAATGAAAGATGAAGAAACCCTAGTGGAGAAGATGATATTTGGTGGAAAATGGTGGAGATGAGTGGAAACCCTAGAAGATACCTTCGTGTACGGAATGTGGATCTGTGGTCGGAGATAAGGAACTCTCGAGAGCGAGAATGAGACGCTCTGAGATGTGAATGGATGCGTCGAGAGAAAGAAAATGAGAGGCATGGTTCTGTGCGGGAGTGAAGGAACGAGAAAATAGAATGTGGATGGGCGTGTATGATGCGCGAAGGGAAAGAAGACGTGTGTGCTGACGCCACTGACGCGGATTGGAATGGTGATGTTGCGTGATGAGAGAAGCACGGTGGTAGTGGAAAATGAAAGTGAGAGAGGTGCTTGGAAGGTGGCTAGAGGGAACCTTTGGACTCTCTGGCCTGACTTTCAAGAGAGAATTGTTTCTATTTCAGAAAACTTAATTCTCATTAATCTCAAAAGTCTCAATACAAGAGAGGAGTTGGGTATTTATAGTAACCCATGCTCCTTAAGAGCTAAGCTAGGAAAGATAAAAATACAAAAGAAAGACTAAGTCAAGTAGGATTCCATCATGCCCTCCCTCTTAAGAAAAGATTTGTCCTCAAATCTGGCAATCGCCTTATGAAGAAGCTCCACACAATCTTTGGGAGCATGGCCATCTTGGAGTGGCCTTATTCTTTTAGATCTAGTTTTCTTCCTCCTGGATCAAACACGAATCTGCAATACACATCAAATATATCTTCGGTTAATATTAGTCCAAGAAAGAATTTTTCTTTAAAAACAAGAGAATAAGAACTTCTAATACTTTGATTTGTAATCTTTGAAAATTTTAGAAGTCCAAATTCAATTTTATCTTGAGTTAATTGTTTTCTTAAAGATAACAATAACTCAAGATTTGAATTGTCATATTTTGAAAATGTTTTCATGACAATTGGTTTGAAAGAGAAGTCAAAAATTGAAAAGTAATCAATTATTGGAAAAGAAGTAAAGATTTGGAAACCTTCCCTTTTAAGTCCCACAGTCTTTGAAAGAATAGGATTTTTCATCAGTAACAATTTCTCCTTTTCTTTTTTCTCTCTTTCTTGCCTTTCTCTCTTTTCTTCTTTTCTCTCTTCTTCTCTTCTTAATTCCTCTCTTCTTCTCTCTTCTCTTTTCTCTATTTGTTCTCTCTCTCTCTTCTCTTCTTCTTTCCTTTCTTCCTTTTCTTTTCTCTCAATCTCTCTTTCTCTTTTCTTATCCTTGATCTCCTTAAGCCTTGCCCCAAATTCTAATTCTCTACGAAGAAACCCATGATCATTTAAACTCTGAAGAAATAGTTTTCCATCATCAATGCAATCCCTAATTAATTCTAGGTTTCTTTTAATGCTTGAAGGCACAAACTTTCTTCTCATGCAAGCTTTTAAATCATGCCAATCACGTATGGAAGACTTTCTACCTTTCCTAACATGATATTGTCTTTCATTCCACCACTCACTTGCATGCTCTTCTAACTTAGAGAGATATATACTAAGGACATAATATTCACTCTCTTCATAAAACCAAGGATTTATTTTATCAATTTCTTTCTCCCAAACTAGGTATGTTAATGCTCCTATGTCTTTACCAAATGATGGAAGATTCCTAGCTTGTTTAAACATTTCATCAACTTTATCTAACCTAGAAGACCTATATGAACCATAAGAAGACATCTTTGTTTTTAAAAGTTTTCTTAATCTAAAGGGTTCAAAACTTTCACTTAGACAAGTCCCAGGTAAGAGAGGTGAGCTAAAGAGCTGCTTAAGTACCAAGTCTTGCCTTGCCAGAAATGTCTTAGGCTACTAACTAATTACCCCTTAAACTAAAATCACCTTTAGAAACAAAGTAAACAACTCAAACAATTAAGCACAAATAAAAGACTAGACTCTCGGACTCTAATGTGAAAAGGCTTAGAGTTTAATCCCTTTTAGCCTAATCAACCCTAAACGTGAACACAAAAATCAAAGAAACAAAAACCCTAAAGAAACCAGCGGACTCTAATGACCCCTACGAGATACACAAATCAAGTCAATATTAAAGTCTACTCCTATGGTGAAGCTTGTAGCTTTGGCTAACAAGACACATTCACCTGTCTAGCTATGCTAAAAAAAAAAGCAAATAAAGTTGCCAAGAGTTTGAAAGAGCGCCAAGGACTCTTCCAAATACTTGGACTTTATAAAAGGCATTTTTACAAAACAAGCTAAAGCTAACAGTAGGCTAACACAAGCCTATTACAAACAAATTGAAGAAAAACAATTACAAAAACAACAATCCTATGCTACGGTCCTGTTCATCCTGCAGGAAAACCACGTGCTCAATCTGGCTTCTTGACATTGTCGCAACCGGAAATCGCGACGGGACGACGATCCAAAAAGAAACGGGTTTTGAAAAGAGATTTTGGAGTCGCCACCATAGTTTATTTTGGAAAACTACGAAAAAACCACAAAACAATAAGACACAGTCCGCGAAAACCAGATTCTGGGTTCGGGAGTCGGTTACGCGTAGGGAAGGTGTCAGCACCCTACAACGCCTGCCCTAAGGCAGTACCCTTAACTAAATACACGAATTTGATGTGGTTTTCAAAATGTTGAACTATCCCTAAAATAAAATTAAAAATAAACAAAATATATTTTTTAGTTTTTTGGGCCCGACAAGGATTGACCTTGCTCCTACGTATTCTCATTCAGAATGAGAAATCAGGGTTACGTAGTTCTAGCTAAAAGATTGTTTGTTGTTGGGAAAAGCATATGTTTTTAATTTTTGGAGATTTTTATGTTTTTAATATTTTCGAGAAAAAGAAGGTAATGAGTACTAGGCCGACGCGAACGGTCGCACGAGTACTCTATACCTTTAAAATGATATTTAAATATTTTTAATTATTTTTGAAAAGAGAGATAACGATATTAAGCACTAGGACGATGCGAACGATCACACGAGCACTCATACCGTTATTTACTTGTTTAGGAAAACTTAAAAGTATTGAGTGCTAGGCTGATGCGGACGATCGCACGAGCACTCATACCCTCGTTTAATATTACATAAATAAGAGAGAAAGGTATTGAACACTAGGACGATGCGAGCGATCACACGAGTGTTCAACCTTTAAAACATATTTTTGTAAATTTTATTTAAGAAGAAGAAAAGGTTTTTAGCACAAGGACGACGCGAGCGGTCACACGTGTGCTTAACCCTTCAAAACGTATACTTTTTGTATATTTATTTAAAGAAGAAGAAAAGGTTTTTAGCACAAGGACGACGCGAGCGGTCACACGTGCGCTTAAACCTTTAAATATTTTTGTAAATTTATTTAAGAAAAGAAGAAAAGGTTTTTTAGCACAAGGACGACGCGAGCGGTCACACGTGCGCTTAAACCTTTAAACATATTTTTGAAATTTTATTTAAGAAGAAGAAAAGGTTTTTAGCACAAGGACGACGCGAGCGGTCACACGTGCACTTAAACCTTTAAACATATTTTTGAAATTTTATTTAAGAAAAAAGAAGAGGTTTTTAGCACAAGGACGACGCGAGCGGTCACACGTGTGCTTAAACCTTTAACGTATTTTTTGAGCATTTTGTTTTTTATATGTATTATTATATATATATATATAGTGAAATAGGTGGAAATTTAAAATAAAATAAGGTAACGAGCGCTCTCGAGATGACGAGCGCTCAGTGGTTCGGAAACGAACGCTCGTTCGTTCAGATAACGAGCGCTCTTTAGGGAGAAGGCTGACGAGCGCTCGTTCGTTTGGATAACGAGCGCTCATTGGTGAGAAGGTTTGAACGAACGGTAAAGAAGGCTTAAGGTTAACGAGCGTTCACTCGTTTGGATAACGAGCGTTCGCTCGTTTGGATAACAAGCGTTCGTTCGTTTGGATAACGAGCGTTCGTTCGTTTGGATAACGAGCGTTCGCTCGTTTGGATAACGAGCGTTCGCTCGTTTGGATAACGAGCGTTCGTTCGTTTGGATGACGAGCGTTCGTTCGTTTGGATAACGAGCGTTCGCTCGTTTGGATAACGAGCGCTTGTTGGTTCGGTAACGAACGCTCGTTCGTTTGGATAACGAGCGCTCGTTTGTTTGTATAGCGAGCGCTCGTTGTGGGGAGATGGCGAACGGACGCCACATAACGAGCGTTCTAAAAGAGGCCCAAGGCTCCCGGACGTACGCTCATTTCTGGGCCTGGCCCAGTCCAATGCTTTCTAACCTAGATTTTCCTAGGGGTTCAGGAGGTTCACCCTCATTCCCACTACCCAGCTCACGTCTTCTCTGACCCAAGGTCCCCAGCTCTGCACCACGAACTCACCACCGTCTCTGCCATAGCCGGCCACCTTCGCCTCAAACAGAACGCGCCTTGGCCTCACCGGCGACACCTCGCGCCACCAGAACTACCATCAGCCAAGACAACACCGTCTCCACTCTTCTCTCTTCGAAAACCAGCAACTCTCAAGGAGGGTTTTTCTCCACCTTCATCTCCGATCCACCCGTGTCATCATCACCCATTAACATCCACTTTTACTATCCATGACAAACATAAACACTGCCACAATAAGGCTCCCCGTGCCTATCCTCGTCCACCTCCTCGGCCACCATCACCTGCCAGGACAACCTTAACAACGCTGCTGCCACCACCACACAACAGACTACTACTTCCTAACCGCCAACCACGAAACAATCAACCACTCTCTTCCTCTCAAGCCTGTCCAACGTAGGGGTTCCATGCCATGGCCTCCATCGTCCCATTCATCCTCACTGGAAGAACGACTCTAGTGGAGAAGACTTCGAATTTCAAGGGGGCCATTTGAGTTTTGGGACGTAAGGGTTTCACAAAAATGGTGCAATGAATAGAGTGGATATTACTGGGTTAGCGTTTTTTGGCAGTGATTTTTACTGGGTTTCCAACGAGAGCATGATGTATCGATGATGATAACAGGCGGTCATGGAGAAGAATGAGAATAAAGGATAAGTTGCATACCTGAGAATTCCTCTGATATTCGTCACTTTGGGTATCCTCTGTCTTTCCCCGATGATCTACTCCCGTCACCCTCTCCAACTTTTTTCTCTGATCTCTCTCTGCTCCTTCCTTCCAAAGATCTTGGGCCCCTATTCTAACCACCTGGTCTCCCCCCTTTCTCCTTCCAAAATCTTAGAAAATATTCCCTCTAACAAACTGGTTCCCCCTCCTCCAACACGCCTCTCACATACCCCTTTCCCACGTTTTCTCTCTTTTTCCATTTTTTACTTTTTCCAATTTTATTTTATTTGTTTTTTTACTGTATTTTTTAATTTTAATTTTATTTTTCAATTTTTTAATTATTTTTATTAATTAACACTATTAAAACAAATTGAAAATAAGAAATAAAATAGAAAAAATTACAAGCAAAAAATCTAAATACATAAAAATAGAATAAAACAAAAAGGTAAAATAAAAATAAAATAAAAGCAAATAAAAACACATTTTTTCAACCCGGACAAAATTGGGTGTTGACAGCTGCCCCTCTTTACTTAGATATTACTAAATAATATGAAAATTTAATCTTTTCGTATTATTTAAGTAAAGCTAAGTAAAGATAAAGACACTAATTTTGTCCGGGTTTCAATCATGAAAGAAAACGAACAAAACAATTCAAGACACGATGCCAAATGACCAATGTCAAGTAAAGTATCAGTGACAAAAACTAAAACCTGGATTTGACCATTGCCTCGCAGAGGGCCAAACTCACAGAACAGAAATTTAAATCCGACCATTGCCATGCAGAGGGTCGATAACAGAAAATTAAAACCTGGATTTGACCATTGCCTCGCAGAGGGCCAAACTCACAGAACAGAAATTTAAATTCGACCATTGCCATGCAGAGGGCCGATAATAGAAAATAAAACCTGGATTTGACCATTGCCTCGCAGAGGCCCAAACTCACAGAACAGAAATTTAAACCCGACCATTGCCATGCAGAGGGTCGATAACAGAAAATTAAAACCTGGATTTGACCATTGCCTCGCAGAGGGCCAAACTCACAGAACAGAAATTTAAACCCGACCATTGCCATGCAGAGGGTCGATAACAGAAAATTAAAACCTGGATTTGACCATTGACTCGCAGAGGGCCAAACTCACAGAACAGAAATTTAAACCCGACCATTGCCATGCAGAGGGTCGATAACAGAAAATTAAAACCTGGATTTGACCATTGCCTCGCAGAGGGCCAAACTCACAGAACAGAAATTTAAACCCGACCATTGCCATGCAGAGGGTCGATAACAGAAAATTAAAACCTGGATTTGACCATTGCCTCGCAGAGGGCCAAACTCACAGAACAGAAATTTAAATCCGACCATTGCCATGCAGAGGGTCGATAACAGAAAATTAAAACCTGGATTTGACCATTGCCTCGCAGAGGGCCAAACTCACAGAACAGAAATTTAAATCCGACCATTGCCATGCAGAGGGTCGATAACAGAAAATTAAAACCTGGATTTGACCATTGCCTCGCAGAGGGCCAAACTCACAGAACAGAAATTTAAATCCGACCATTGCCATGCAGAGGGTCGATAACAGAAAATTAAAACCTGATTTGTAACTTTGAAAAGTTGATAAATGCTGAGTAAAACATGAAGATTTTGCAAACAATTCTCCTCGCTTCCTCTAAGATGATGTTATGTCATGATGATGCATGGATGCATGGACACATGAGACCTTCATTTGGTCTTTCCTTCTACTCTCGCTTTTCATAATAATTTTAATTTTTTTTTTTTTTTTTTGAAAATTCCATGCTTGGAATCCATTGTTAATATTGTCATCAAACACAATGTATGTTCAAAACACATTCCTTAAAACAACGTTGATTGGTATAGAACCCTTTAATGAGCAGGAAAAAAAATGTAACCCTGAGTTAAAATTCTTTTTATCGCTTTTTGCAATCCAAATTAACTTGAACCCTGTAGGATGTGGAAGAATGATTATGAAAAGTAGATGAATAATGATTTTTTATGAGCAAATATTACCGTATGTGTGCCCCTCATTTGGGGAAAAGTGATATTAACATGTTGTGCTCCCATCCCAATTGCACAATGGAAAGGTGAAAAGATTTGGGTCTGAAGGATTCCCCCCAAATTGGATGATCTTTGGTTGACAGGGAGACTTCTTCTTTTCTTTCTTTTTTTTTTTTTTTTTTTTAATAACACTGAATTGTGTCGTTCACCACATCATTTTGTTTCAAGGTTAAATTCGTGAGAAAGATTTGGACCAACCGTCTTCGGTCAGCGTGGACTTTTATGGGCTTGTACCGTGGCTAAAGGTTAAAGGGTTTTGAAAGAAAGGATAACAAAGGCCCAAATAAGTGTTTGACGATTAAAGTTTTTAAACAAGAATCATTTGCAAGGTGCCCAGTCAACTGTCTTTAGAGATTTGAACTTCAAACATATTTATTATTATTTTTCTTTCTTTCCCTTTGGATCATTCTTCTCGTTGCCCCTGTTGTGGTCTTTTATAATACTTCCCTTTTCATTCATTTTTTCACAACTTTGGATGCTTATGATGTACCCTTTCAAATTGACGTCGACATGCTAATGATTCTTGTCTAGGGTGATGAAAACAATTACGAATTTTGGCTCAAAAAGGGGTGCAATTGGATAAACTGCCTTTTGATGATTGGATAACGAAAAATGGCCACACGTCACTCCGAATCTTGTTTGTCTGACTTTCTCTCGAATTTAAACCTGAAACGAAACTATGTAGTGCCTGACACATCAACTTCATTTTTCCTTTGTTTTTTCTTTTTTATATATATATATATATATATATATATATATATATATATATATATATATATATATATATATATTTATTTATTTTTATACATATCTCCCTGATCAACGAATTATCGGTAATATGTAACATGATGAAAACTGCCCCAATATTAGGCGTATGGCGAAATCCTTCATCTTACGGGAAATGACAAATTAGGGTTCAAGTAATGTGAATGCAAATGCTTTATCAAGAAAAGAAACCGGTTACACCCAAAACCTTGAATCAGGAAAGGACTCACCAACGGTATTTTTTTCAAAACTTTTTTTTTTTTTTTTTTCGAAAATACTGTGTCCTTGACAACTTTATTAACAACAAACTAAACATGGGACCTCTCTTTGTTCGTTTTCCGACATCTTCCAGGACCGAGCTCACCAACTTGGTATACCAGTGATGCTTTTGTCAACAAGCGCTTAATTTTCATTTTCATTTTCCTTTGACTACTTAACAGCTCAGCGTGACATGCAATATTTCGGATGGAATGCAAACAACCAAAATATGAATGAACTATGCGAATTTTATTTATTAAAAAAAACACAGAGTACAATAATCTTTAACGATAATATCAACATCCCCTTAATAACAACCACTATCCCGGAATCATCATGCGTAAAACTTTTTTACTGCATCAGAATTAACTGGCAATGGTAACTCCTCTCCGTCCATTCTTGTGAGAATTAGTGCCCCACCAGAAAATGCTTTCTTCACTACAAATGGTCCTTCATAATTTGGAGTCCATTTGCCTCTATGATCTTTTTGTATAGGCAGAATCTTCTTCAACACCAGCTCACCTTCATGAAATTCTCTTGGGTGTACCTTTTTGTCAAATGTCTTTTTCATTCTTCTTTGGTACAATTGTCCATGGCATACTGCGGTTAATCTTTTTTCATCGATGAGATTGAGCTGGTCGAAACGAGCTTGAACCCACTCAGCCTCTTCTAATTGGGTTTCCATTAAAACTCGTAAGGACGGAATTTCCACTTCAAACGGAAGTACTGCTTCCATTCCATATACTAGCAAGAAAGGCGTTGCCCCAGTCGACGTTCGTACCGAAGTGCGGTAACCATGTAAAGCAAAAGGAAGCATTTCATGCCAATCCTTATATGTGACCACCATCTTCTGCACAATCTTCTTGATATTTTTGTTAGCAGCCTCTACTGCCCCATTCATCTTTGGACGATACGGAGAAGAATTAAGATGATGAATTTTGAACTCCTCACATAACTCTGTCATCATCTGGTTGTTCAAATTAGTGGCGTTATCGGTGATGATCCTGTTAGGGAGCCCGTATCTGCAAATCAACTCCCTTTTTATGAACTTGGTCACTACTTTTCTAGTCACATTAGCATAAGAAGCAGCCTCAACCCACTTGGTGAAGTAGTCGATCGCGACTAATATGAAACGGTGTCCATTTGACGCCTTTGGCTCTATAGCTCCGATGACATCTATTCCCCACATCGAAAAGGGCCATGGTGCAGACAACACATTCAAGGTCGTGGGTGGCACATTGATACTATTTGCGTACACCTGGCATTTCTCACACTTTCTCACATGTGTACAACAATCATTTTCCATAGTCAACCAAAAATACCCTGCTCTCAGTATCTTCCTAGCCATTGAATGCCCATTCATGTGCGTACCAAATGTACCCTCGTGCACTTCTTTTAGTATCAGCTCGGCTTCTTTTGCGTCTACGCATCTAAGGAGAACCATGTCATGATTCCTCTTATATAAGATATCCCCACTCAAAATGAAGCTGCCAACCAACCTTCTTAACGCCCTTTTATCATTTTCAGATGCCTTCTCTGGATATTCTCGAGTCTTAAGATACTGCTTGATATCAAAGTACCAAGGTTTACCATCTACTTCCTCTTCGATGAAATGACAATATGCTGGCTCAGTATGACTCTTCATTTCAATCATTGGCAATTCTGCATCTTGATCAACTTCAAACATCGACGACAAGGTAGCCAACGCGTCTGCTAATTGATTATCTTCTCGCGGTATATGATTAAACGTGATAGAATCGAAATACTCAATTAATCCCCTGATGTAAGCTTGGTATGGAATTAATTTAGTATCCCTAGTCTCCCATTCTCCCTTCAATTGATGGATGACCAAAGCTGAATCTCCGTATACATCCAGAATTTTTGCTTTAGACTCTATTGCTGCTCGAATACCCATAGCACAGGCTTCATATTCTGCGATATTATTTGTGCAATTAAAACACAACCTTGCCGTCATTGGAATGTATTGATTCTCAGGAGAGATAAGCACTGCCCCTATTCCATGCCCCATTACATTCGATGCCCCATCGAATAATACCGTCCA
The DNA here is from genome assembly GCA_034642375.1 of Vigna nakashimae. Lineage (NCBI taxonomy): Eukaryota > Viridiplantae > Streptophyta > Magnoliopsida > Fabales > Fabaceae > Vigna > Vigna nakashimae. The sequence goes on from CM067763.1 coordinate 13,620,738, forward strand.
GGCTTTTTCATTTTTGTCTTCTTTGTTCTCAGCAAATAAAGTCATGATATCTTCATCAGGAAACTCAGGTTGCATTGGCTGATAATCACTAATGGGTTGATGGGCTAAAAAATCTGCTAAAGCGCTACCTTTGATAGATTTCTGAGTAACATATACAATGTCGTACTCCGATAGTAGCATCTGCCATCGAGCTATTCTTCCAGAGAGAGCGGGCTTTTCGAAAATATACTTGATAGGATCCATTTTAGATATCAACCAAGTAGAATGACTCAACATGTATTGCCTTAAACGATGAGCAGCCCACGCCAATGCACAACAAGTTCGCTCCAACGACGAATATCGTTGTTCGCAATCTGTGAATCTCTTGCTCAAGTAATATATAGCATGCTCTCTTTTCCCGTCTTCATCATGCTGACCCAATACACAACCCATTGAATTGTCCAATACGGTCAAGTACAAAATGAGCGGTCTTCCTGGCATAGGTGGACGCAATACAGGAGGGTCCTGCAGGTATTGTTTGATCTTTTCGAAAGCAATTTGACAATCTTCATTCCAGACTACAGCCTGATTTTTCCGTAGCAACTTGAACATTGGTTCACAAGTAGCAGTTAATTGAGAGATGAACCTAGCGATGTAGTTCAGCCTTCCCAGAAAACCTCGAACCTCCTTTTCTGTTCTGGGCGCAGACATTTCCGTTATCGCTCTTACTTTGTCAGGATCAACTTCTATCCCTCTTTGACTGACAATAAAGCCCAACAGTTTTCCAGACTTTACTCCAAACGTGCATTTGGCAGGATTTAACCTGAGTTTGTACTTTCTCAGTCTCTCAAATAATTTCCTTAGATTGAAAATATGCTCCTCTTCTGATTCCGACTTTGCAATCATGTCATCCACGTAGACTTCAATTTCCTTATGCATCATATCATGAAAGAGTGTCACCATTGCCCTTTGATATGTTGCCCCAGCATTCTTGAGTCCGAAATACATCACCTTATAACAGAATGTTCCCCATAACGTGATAAAGGTCGTTTTTTCCATATCTTCCGGTGCCATTTTAATTTGATTATATCCCGAGAATCCGTCCATGAACGAAAATAACGAAAATTTGGCCGTATTATCCACCAGAGTATCGATGTGCGGTAATGGGAAATTATCTTTCGGACTTGCACGATTCAAATCACGATAGTCAACACACATTCGAACCTTCCCATCCTTCTTAGGCACTGGTACAACATTCGCTACCCATTGTGGGTATCTTGCCACTGCCAAAAATCCTGCGTCAAATTGCTTTTGGACTTCTTCTTTAATTTTTAAGGACATTTCCGGCTTCATTCTTCTCAGTTTTTGCTTGACTGGAGGGCATTCCGGCTTGAGGGGGAGCGTATGCTGCACAATATCGGTGTCTAGACCCGGCATGTCATTGTAAGACCATGCGAACACATCTTTAAACTCCTTCAACAGGACACGCAATCTTTCCCTCACTTCCGTTTTCATACTAGTACCGATTTTCACTTCCCTTATCTCATCCTTCTCTCCCAAGTTAAGTATTTCAATCTCCTCCTGATGGGGTTTTATCTCCTTAGATTCTTGTTCCACTAATCTCAACAATTCTGGAGAGGGTTCCACATCATCTTCAAAATCATCTTCCGTATTATTGATAGGGTGCTCAAAATTAGGAACATTGATATCGTTATTTTCAAAACAATCATTGTCACATCTGCATCATTTAAATTTATGAAAAGTATAAATAGATAAAATAAACAAAGAAAAATGCCAAATGATGATGAAATGCAACTTTATTGTCACGCTGAGTGAAAAGTAAAAAAGAATCAATCCACAAAACTTTATTTCTAAAGCCCCAATCGAGACTATAAGCTTAATTAAAACTATTACATTTTGTTCACATTAAGCATCACAGGTAAATCCAATGTTTCCCAATTGTTGAGTTGAGTATCAGGGGAACAAGCCCACACAAAGTTCAAACTTTGAGGCCTTTCTTCATCCTCCACAGCTGCTATCTGGTCAGTGTTGATCCATCCAGCACTGCGGAAGCTTTCCTTGATGTCAACAATGTGAATTTTGCTCTCTCGGGGCCCTCGTCTTTCTGCACGAGCCAGACTACGTTCTTTTCTTTCTTCAATCATCCTTTTCCGGTCTTCCTTAGTAGGTTTGTACCCCAAGCCATATCTGTTCTTATTTTCAACGATCTCCAGAGGGAATGCTCGCCCCTGCCGATATTTGCCCAAACCCTCTCCATATACATAGCCCTCTTTTATCATAATCTTGGCCATCATAATAGAAGCACATGATAGACGAGGATTTATTGGAAACGGTTCCACACAAGTATTTCCCACGATTTCCAACGATTGGAAGGCTGTCTCGAGAGCTTCTTCAGCCGCTTCGATGTAGCGTGTGGATGATGGCCCACTCACAAGAAGATCTTCTTCTCCTGATACTATCACCAGCTTATCTCCCATCACATACTTCAACTTCTGGTGTAGTGTAGAAGGCACAACTCCAGCCGAATGGATCCATGGGCGCCCCAGCAGACAGCTATAAGCTGGCAGAATATCCATAACTTGAAATGTTATTTGAAAGACACTCGGGCCAACTTGTATTGGTAATTCCACCTCTCCCATCACTTCTCGTTTACTACCATCAAACGCCCTCACAATCATTGAACTAGGCCTCATATGCATTCCTTCGCAAGGTAGCTTTTCCAGAGTTGCTTTCGGCATGACGTTCAAAGAGGACCCATTATCCACTAAAACACGCGCAATAACATGATCCAGGCATTTCACAGAGACGTGAAGAGCCTTGTTATGCCCTCTTCCCTCAGCTGGTATCTCTTCATCCGTAAAAGTGAGATAATTATTAGCAACAATATTGCCAACAATACCTTCGAATTTATTCAACGAAATACCTTGCTCCACGTGAGCCTCACTGAGTATCTTCATTAGCAACTTTCTGTGTGATGCCGAATGCATGAGCAAGTCTAACAAGGATATACGAGCAGGCATACGGTTTAACTGTTCCACCACCTTATACTCACTTTGTTGTATGAATTTTAAAAATTCACAAGCCTCCTCTTCAGAAACTTCTCTCCTCTCTTCCTTGTCGGGGATTTCCTCTGTCTGTGCACCCTTTCCCTTTAAGAATTCTTTTGCTTTCACGGCCATCGTTGTTTCTTTATCATTAACTCTTTCTCGTGCCAACTCTGGGGATGTGAAAATTCGACCACTCCTAGTCATTCCACCTATCCCTGATATGTTTTTGACGGCCGGGTCAACACTTTGTTCTTCGCTGGACGCATGCATCCCATATCTCCATGGAACGGCTTTTTCGTTTTTGTAAGGAAAAGGAGTTGGTACACGGATAACAACAGGCGATTGATGAATCATTATTTTCTTCACTTCACTCAGCTTATTGTGCCGATTTTAATCAGGGAATTGTGCTATAATGTCTAGTATTATCCCGTTTTGCTAATTGTGCTTAACTTGACCAGAAATTCTAATTTTGATTAATTTGAATCATCTGAGCTAATTATTTGCATTAGTAATTGCAGGGAAAATTTTGGAAATACAATTTGGGACATTTGGAAGGATATTCATTTGCACAGTGTGTTATTATACTTCTTAAAATTCTTAATAAGTAATTTTGGTCTAGAAACCATACACACCACACGTCCATTTGTTTAATTGGAGAGAAGCAACACGTTAATGATGAAGCACATCCTCATTTCTTTTCTCTATAGACAAGGACGGTGCAGTCCATTTATTTTAGTTTACACTTTGTATTGAGGTGATGATTTATTGAAGTGTCATTGTTGGAAAAATAGAATAGCACACAGCCTCCTCATTGCACACGTCCAAAGAGCAATTGCTGGAACAAAAATGGGAGCCATCACTTATTGAATGAAGCTCACGGCTCACATGCTCACTTTGCACGTCCAAATTGATTGAAGAATTAAGCAAGTGAAGCCACACTTTTACGTAAAGAAGGAAGGGAAGTGGCCACATGGAAAAGAAAGTAATGGCCTATGGGGTCCATCCACTACTCACGGTTTTGCTTGGCAAAAGAATGCATAGCCACATTGATGAAATGAACTCACGGCACATGGAAATCAAATTCTGAATTTTGTCAATGCTTCATGGCCCACATGGAAGAGAATTATATTTTAATTCCATGTTGAAAGCACATTCCAAAGCCTTTAGCATAAAAGAGGGGGCCACACTTGAAAGTCACGGTTTAGTTGGGAGGAACTCCAAAATGAAGTGCTAAATTTTTATTGAATTAATAAAAGTGGTCTTACAGTCCATTCACTTTGGCTAATGTGCAGATTTTCCATTACACATAGGACAACTTATTTTGGCAGCTGGAAACGTGACTAAGCAAATTGGAGAAAGTCACAAGGAACATGTTTCAACCTATGGGGTCCATCCATCACTTGGAAAATGATCTTTTTTTCATTTGAGAAGAGAAACATCAACAGAGGAGGACGGACAACGGCTGGTTTCTCAACACAGCAAGCTTACGTCCAAGTGCAAGAGAAGCTCTCGGAAGTTTGTTTAAATGGGAGAAGTCCAAGGGAAAGATGGAAGTGATTGAAGGGCAGCTGGTCCATTTGAGAGAGACACCTACATGGTCTTGGTTCACTTGAAGCTGCAACGTTCAAGGGAGAAGAGTTATGGAGGTGCAGCCAAGGCACGGTGATAGTAGAAGCATTCACGCTGGTCCGGAAGCAAGCAGCTGAAGAGAGAAAGATGACGTCCAGCTGAGATGGAAGAAAGAAGGACTTCCACAGCCTAGTTCAACAAGGTGGCATCAAGGAGATGCAGTGCCCACACAGTCACGTCCCTTTGGAGCAGCTGGAAATTAGAAGTGGCACAAGGAAGAGAAGAAGCATGAGCAATCCAGCAGCTTAGAGACCGTGGAAAAAGAGAAGGCCAAGCATCCAGCACCCTTGAAGATCACGGCTTAGTCCAGCAAAAGAAGCCACCGAGAATGGAGGGGTCTACCTAATTTATTTATTGTTTTTTTTAGCACATGAAAGAATGTAATAGTGGGAGACTCACGGGTGGAAGGACACACAGAGACAAGCATGTCTCTCAATTCCAAAAATGAAAAGGTGGTGCCCTGAGTGTATAAAAGAGGGGGTAGGAGAGTTGCAGAGGGAAGGAGGGTAGATTAGTAGAATAAAAGAGATTTTAGTGTGGATTTTAGGAGTAGTGTAGGAACTACCCACGTCTGGGAGGAGGCTATTGCCTCTTCCTCCTTCAATCAACTCTCTGTATTTTCATTTTCCAAACAGTGCAACAGTGATTTATTTTCTGAAGCGTATAGTGTGTTACTGTAATTTTTATTTTCATTGTCCAGGAATTTAATTTCAAGTGTTGAATCTTTGCTAAATTTGATTTCCAATTAAATGCTTTTAATTTTATTGTGTCTTTATTTTACCTTTTAATATTTTTCTGCACCGTTAAATTCTGTCATTATGTTTTACTGGTCATTTATTTTCAAGAGTTGTTTTTACGGTTTATTTTTACTGGAACTATTGGTAAATTTTAATTACAGTGTTGTTTTGTCTTCTGCATATTTACTGTTCTGTGTTTTAATTTCCAACACTGTAATTTTTCCATTGTCTATTTTTACCATCTTTTACTGTTTAGTTTTTACCGTCGTTAAAATTTACTTCAGTGTTTTTAATTCTGTCTTATTTTAATTCCAGTTTTAATTTATTTTTCCATACCACAAATCACAAACCCCCCCCCCTTCGTAAAAAAAAAATCTGAGACTGAACCACCAAAAATTGGTCCTTGAGAGACGACCTAGGAGTCACCTCCTAGCACTGTACTGCATTCTTATTTGCAATCAACTTTTGTGAGCGGTGCGACCCGTTCGCCAAAAATACTGGGAAGAAATTCTGATTTTTCTGATTTTTCTGTTAGTATGTATTTTGTGTGTTAAATTTTTTTTTTTTTGTTTTTGAGTGCTAAGTTTTTCTGTTTTAAGTTGTTTTTAGTGTGTTTTGTGTGCAATAAATTTTACATTTTTCTCTTGATTTCTGGATGATGTCTTAGTTGTAGATTTTTCCTTCACTTACTTAATACTTATAGTTTGTAATCCTTGCTTTTCTCTGCCTGGAAAGATGATTATACGTTTGAGAGGTTGATTTGATTGTGACGAACACCCTGTGTGAGATTTGAGCCACTTAATTTTCTTTCTTGTGTGTGATATGACTCTTGATTGCTGGCACATATGCCTTGGCTTGACTCTTGTTGATATACTTGATTGATATGCATGATTGGAAGTGATAAAGGCAATTTTATTCTTGAGCACTGTACTGCATTCTTATTTGCAATCAACTTTTGTGAGCGGTGCGACCCGTTCGGCCAAAAATGGCGCTGTTGCCGGGGACCAATCAATAACGGTTTGGTTTTAGATTTTTGTTGTATAAAGTTTTGTTCTGTTAATATGTTTGTTTTGTGTGTTTTGTCTTGTATATTTTTGCAGGCGATAACGACACCTTCAACAAATTTTGGCGGCGTTGTCACTTCAGTTCCAGGTTTTTTGTTTTAGATTTTTGCTGTGTTTTTCGATTATGCTGTGTTAATATATATTGTGTATATATGTGTTTAATTGTGCTATGTTCTGTATTTAGTTGTTATTAAAAAAAAAATTAATTAAAAATTTTTACTATTGATGTTCTGTCTTGTGTGTGCTTGTAGCATGTATAAATGTGTTTTGTTTTATCTGATTCGTAATTTTTAGTTTTTAGTTTTTACTTTTTATTTGTCCATGTCTACCAATTTTGATTACGTGAATTCTGCTTATTCTGTCGATGCCTCTAGCTATGACTATCATTCTGGATATTACTGTGATTTTAATTCTGCTGATTTCTATGATGAGAACAATATGTCTCATCCTCAAACTTCTGAGAGCTCCCTTTGGGAGCCGGTTCCACCAGTTCAGCAATATCAGAGTCAGCAGTATGATGCTCCTGCCCAAGTAGCTTCTCAGCCTTCAACTTCTGAACCTACATTGAAGGAGTTACTAGAGCAGATGACAATGCAGAACATTCAGTTTCAGAAAGGGAACATGCAGTTCAAGCAAGAGAGCATGGAGTTCCAGCAGGAAACTCAAGCTGCCATACAGAATCTGAGTGATCAGATCAGGCAGATGGCCACTCTTGCACCTGAGGAGACTGATGAAAATTTTGGGGACCCGGCAGAAGTAAGCAGTAATCCTGAACCAGGTAGACCACCTTCACCTTCCCACACTCTAGAAATCTTCAAGGAAGAGGAGGTAAGCATACCTCAATTTGATTATATTGATGACTATGTTGTTGAGAGGTATGCTGATGACTATATTGTTGCTGAGCATGATTTTAATTTTTCCTCTGTGCATGATGAGGACCGCTTTTTACTATCACATTCAAATATTTGTTCTCCATGCACTGAACATGAATCTGAACCTGTTATAGATATTGTTTCTACATTTGAAACGGATTCATGTTATGAGGTTGTATCTAAGGCTCGGTATGATGAATTGGGATTGGGTGTTATACCTCTGCATGATATTTCTGTGGAACCATTTTGCACTAACCATATTGCAGGAGGTACATATAAATTTGATCAGCATGCACCCACGCTGGAAGACAAAGGTGCCAGTACATACAGCAGTTCGAAGATCAAAAGGCACCTACTGAATCTGCTCAGTGACAATATTTGCTGCTTAGATCCGGCGGTGGAGGATATTTCTCTGCTTGATCAGATTTGGAGGATGAAGCAATTTTTCCTCAAAATTTCCGTCTTGGATCCTGAAGAAGACATCTCCCTACAAATCCAAAATTGGCAACTGCCACCCTGACCAGGGAAGTTTTCTTTTTCTTTCTTCCCAGTTTTCATATTTTTAGTGCACTTGTCCTTTATCTGTTTGTTGTTTTAGTTTATGATCTTATGCTTAGAAAACATTTAGGACAGTGTAGTTTAAGTGTGGTCTCGGGAAGATTCTGATTTTTGTTTTTCTTTTAAGTTTGTTTTTCCTTTTCTTTTTAGTTTTCGAATTATTATTATTATTTAAAAAAAAAAATTAAAAAAAAAAAAAAAAAAAAAAACTTTGTGATAAAATATTTTGTTTTAAGTGTGCCAAATCTGTATTCTAATATGTATATTTATTTATTTAATTATTTATTTTCTTTTTCTTAGTTTTCAAATTGCTATCCTTAAAAAAAAAAAAATTTCAAAAAAAAAAAAAAAAAATTGTTTTGCGTAGTCCATGATTTTTTTTTTATTCGGCCCTCAGCTTCTTATTATTTCATACCAATAATTCATTGAAAATTTTTTCAGATCTCATTTTTTTCAATTTTCCTTATTTTCTTCATTGTAAATATATTTTCTTAGTTGTCTCATACATATCTTTGATTGAAAATTTTTAGACTAAGAAAATATTTCATTCATCAATGCAAAAATTACAGTAATGGAGAAATAGAGATTTAACAGATCTGAAAATAAAATTGCAGTTGATATATGAAATTTAAGTTGTTCGGGGGTCGATCATTTCTGATCGTTAATATTACAAACCAAATAAAAAACAAAAACAACATAAAAAAAAAAAAAATTAAAAACATAAAAAACATAATTGTTCAGATTACATGCCTTGTCCATATTCTGGCCACACTCGGCCAACAAAAACATAAAAAAAAAAAAAAAAACATTAAAAATGAAAGAATTCACGAGCTGGTTGTGGTGGTCTAAGGGAGAGCTCCGTTGAGGGAGCTCTGGTTCGAAAAGTCACGAGCGGAGGCTTTGGTGGAGGAATTTCTCGTTCATTTCTGTCGTCATCGATGATGATCGGAACGGGAAACAGATTCAGCAGCCTTGGTGCCCTCATAATCACCCAGTTGTTTTCTTTCAAACAAAAAAAAATAATAAATAAAAAATAATAAAAAAAAAAACTTGTGTTAATAATAGAAGAGGAATGGAAAATACAAATTGAGGTGTGATCAGGGTCTTACCGTACATATATAGCGGCAGTTGTGAAAAGAGAGTGCCAGTAGGGTCTATCTCCGCTTGCCAGCGCTTGACCCGATTGCCGTGGTTGTTAAACCAGCAGTGTACGTTGTATTCAGTGGCTTCGCCGAAAGCCCTTAGTCGAGACGCGATCTCGACGACTTGCGCTCGGCTTGGGTGTGTGACTCCATAGTTGAATATTTTGGTCATCATCTTGATTTGATCGTCGGTAGGACGCCACCGTTGACTGGTATATCTCTCTGATTCCGTATCACTCATCCTTCCTCTCGTAATATACAAATACTTAAATAAAAAATAAAAAAAGAACAAAAACATAAAAAAAAATAAACATAAAAAAAAAATAAAAAGAACTAAAAAAAAGAGAAGCATAAAAAAAAAATTAGATTAGTTCTCTGTTTTCTTTATTTGTTCTTGTTTCCTTTTAGATTTATTTTGTCCAGTCTGTATTTGATGTTTCAGTTTTTGGTCTCAGATCTGTTTCACGGTCCTTGCAAAAGGGTCCTAAACGGATCTACGTCCAGTGTCCTTGTCCATATTGTTCTTGTATATTCAGTTTCTGTGTTTTAGTTTTAAGTGGGGTACGTGGCGTTGTTCTACCCGATTGTCTCTGCCATACCTTCAAACGAAGGGAGATTAACGTCTGGTTTCCAGCCGATATACCCCTTAAGTTTTAAGACAATTGTGTTTTATGTGTTTTAAGTGTTTAGCAGGTGAAGAAGAAAGCGAATAAGAGCTGAAAATAAAGAAGGAACTGAAGGCTTAAATGAAAGCAGGAAAAGAAAGCAGAAAAAGAAAAAGAAAAAAAAAATGAAAGATCTGGAAAAAAGGAAATGGAAAAGAGGGAAAGCAGGCAAGAGATCAAAGCAGAAAGAAGATGGAAAAATAAAGGAAAGCAGGGCAGAAAAGAAAGAAAAAAATACAGGAAATACTGAAAGGGAAAGACTGGAAGGCAGGAAAAGTAAAAAGCAGCAGAAAAAAGCCGAAAGAAAGGAGATCCAAGGTGCAGATGACTTACCCGGAGTAGTAGGGCTTACAGAAGCTTGACGCAGATCTCAGAAACTTCGAAGGCGCTGAGGCAGAGGCTCCTCACAGATCTCAGATTCTTCAGATGGCACGGTGGCAGAGCTTCCTCGCAGATCCAGACGCTCGAGAGAGAGTAGAGAGCACAGAGAGAGAGTAGAGAGCAGGGAAGTCAGAAATGTTGCTCGACGCTGAGGAGGTACCCTTTTATAGCCAAAAATTCTGTCACTGTAGCAACAGTTTCGGTCATTGCCACCGAAACTGTTGTCACAGTGCCGGTCATCTCCTTTTTCAAAAAAAAAAAAAAATAAAAAATAATAAATAAAAAATAAAAAAATAAAAAAATAAAAAAAAAAAAATTAACATCTACTGATGGATGTTACTGAAAAATTTCTTCCCATTTTTCCTAACTTTTTATTGCACTTGTCTATATTTTTTGACTACTCTGAAGTTGATCATCTGATGATTGTAACACACTGAGGACATTGTGTGATTTAAGTGTGGTCTACTGGGAAGAAATTCTGATTTTTCTGATTTTTCTGTTAGTATGTATTTTGTGTGTTAAATTTTTTTTTTTTTTTTGTTTTTGAGTGCTAAGTTTTTCTATTTTAAGTTGTTTTTAGTGTGTTTTGTGTGCAATAAATTTTACATTTTTCTCTTGATTTCTGGATGATGTCTTAGTTGTAGATTTTTCCTTCACTTACTTAATACTTATAGTTTGTAATCCTTGCTTTTCTCTGCCTGGAAAGATGATTATACGTTTGAGAGGTTGATTTGATTGTGACGAACACCCTGTGTGAGATTTGAGCCACTTAATTTTCTTTCTTGTGTGTGATATGACTCTTGATTGCTGGCACATATGCCTTGGCTTGACTCTTGTTGATATACTTGATTGATATGCATGATTGGAAGTGATAAAGGCAATTTTATTCTTGAGCCTCTTTAGCCAAATAAGCCTACCTTGTTATTATCCTTTGATAACCTCTTTGAGCCTATACTTTCCCCATTTGTTTGTTTTAAAGCTCATACACTGACCCTAAGTGAAAAACAATGATTACCTTAACCTTAGGAAAGTCTGGAGCTATAGAAGTGTTTTGTGAAAAAGTGTGGTCTCCTAGGGAATTCTGATGAATTGGCTAGTTGGTTCCTCATCATGTTTTGAAATGATAATTTATATCCTGTTGTGTGATAAAAAAAAAAAAAAAAAAAAAAAAAAAGACAGGATGAAAAAAATTGATGAGAAAAAGAGAAAAATTGAAAAATAATTTTGTGAATAATGAAGTCGAGAAGAGGATTGAATTAGAGGTTTGGGTGAGATTTCATTGTGTTTACATTTTTTTTCCCTAGTGCACCTCTATTTCTTCTGAGCTATAGCTACTTATCCAAATTTATCCTCCCCTGTCCTTGGCCCCATTACAACCCAGTAAAGACCTTTTGATCTGAACATGCATATGTTTTAAGTATTGATAATTAGAAGCTTGCCAAGTCTGATTGTGTTTGTTTTCTTGAGTACATCGAGTTGAAATTATTTACCCTAGACACTTGAGAGAAACACTGTGAGTGCATATGTGAGGTTTTGTTATTTTTAAATCACCTCTTAAGCTTATTAATTATTTTTCTACGTATTGAATTGCTTGGATAATTTCTATAAGTATCTACTTTTCTTGATTACGTGTTGGATATTTTCTACTTCTTTCCTCTGTCCAGACTTTTTGAGAACTGTGTAAATTTTGTGTGTTTTATTGTGAGTTTTTATATTTTTCTGTCTGCTGAGTTTGTGTCACCTTCCTAAATGTCCTTTGAACCATTCCCTGATTTGCGTCTTAATTTTGCCCAGGAGTGCAAAAGACTAAGTGTGGTCTATTTTGATGAATCATTATTTTCTTCACTTCACTCAGCTTATTGTGCCGATTTTAATCAGGGAATTGTGCTATAATGTCTAGTATTATCCCGTTTTGCTAATTGTGCTTAACTTGACCAGAAATTCTAATTTTGATTAATTTGAATCATCTGAGCTAATTATTTGCATTAGTAATTGCAGGGAAAATTTTGGAAATACAATTTGGGACATTTGGAAGGATATTCATTTGCACAGTGTGTTATTATACTTCTTAAAATTCTTAATAAGTAATTTTGGTCTAGAAACCATACACACCACACGTCCATTTGTTTAATTGGAGAGAAGCAACACGTTAATGATGAAGCACATCCTCATTTCTTTTCTCTATAGACAAGGACGGTGCAGTCCATTTATTTTAGTTTACACTTTGTATTGAGGTGATGATTTATTGAAGTGTCATTGCTGGAAAAATAGAATAGCACACAGCCTCCTCATTGCACACGTCCAAAGAGCAATTGCTGGAACAAAAATGGGAGCCATCACTTATTGAATGAAGCTCACGGCTCACATGCTCACTTTGCACGTCCAAATTGATTGAAGAATTAAGCAAGTGAAGCCACACTTTTACGTAAAGAAGGAAGGGAAGTGGCCACATGGAAAAGAAAGTAATGGCCTATGGGGTCCATCCACTACTCACGGTTTTGCTTGGCAAAAGAATGCATAGCCACATTGATGAAATGAACTCACGGCACATGGAAATCAAATTCTGAATTTTGTCAATGCTTCATGGCCCACATGGAAGAGAATTATATTTTAATTCCATGTTGAAAGCACATTCCAAAGCCTTTAGCATAAAAGAGGGGGCCACACTTGAAAGTCACGGTTTAGTTGGGAGGAACTCCAAAATGAAGTGCTAAATTTTTATTGAATTAATAAAAGTGGTCTTACAGTCCATTCACTTTGGCTAATGTGCAGATTTTCCATTACACATAGGACAACTTATTTTGGCAGCTGGAAACGTGACTAAGCAAATTGGAGAAAGTCACAAGGAACATGTTTCAACCTATGGGGTCCATCCATCACTTGGAAAATGATCTTTTTTTCATTTGAGAAGAGAAACATCAACAGAGGAGGACGGACAACGGCTGGTTTCTCAACACAGCAAGCTTACGTCCAAGTGCAAGAGAAGCTCTCGGAAGTTTGTTTAAATGGGAGAAGTCCAAGGGAAAGATGGAAGTGATTGAAGGGCAGCTGGTCCATTTGAGAGAGACACCTACATGGTCTTGGTTCACTTGAAGCTGCAACGTTCAAGGGAGAAGAGTTATGGAGGTGCAGCCAAGGCACGGTGATAGTAGAAGCATTCACGCTGGTCCGGAAGCAAGCAGCTGAAGAGAGAAAGATGACGTCCAGCTGAGATGGAAGAAAGAAGGACTTCCACAGCCTAGTTCAACAAGGTGGCATCAAGGAGATGCAGTGCCCACACAGTCACGTCCCTTTGGAGCAGCTGGAAATTAGAAGTGGCACAAGGAAGAGAAGAAGCATGAGCAATCCAGCAGCTTAGAGACCGTGGAAAAAGAGAAGGCCAAGCATCCAGCACCCTTGAAGATCACGGCTTAGTCCAGCAAAAGAAGCCACCGAGAATGGAGGGGTCTACCTAATTTATTTATTGTTTTTTTTAGCACATGAAAGAATGTAATAGTGGGAGACTCACGGGTGGAAGGACACACAGAGACAAGCATGTCTCTCAATTCCAAAAATGAAAAGGTGGTGCCCTGAGTGTATAAAAGAGGGGGTAGGAGAGTTGCAGAGGGAAGGAGGGTAGATTAGTAGAATAAAAGAGATTTTAGTGTGGATTTTAGGAGTAGTGTAGGAACTACCCACGTCTGGGAGGAGGCTATTGCCTCTTCCTCCTTCAATCAACTCTCTGTATTTTCATTTTCCAAACAGTGCAACAGTGATTTATTTTCTGAAGCGTATAGTGTGTTACTGTAATTTTTATTTTCATTGTCCAGGAATTTAATTTCAAGTGTTGAATCTTTGCTAAATTTGATTTCCAATTAAATGCTTTTAATTTTATTGTGTCTTTATTTTACCTTTTAATATTTTTCTGCACCGTTAAATTCTGTCATTATGTTTTACTGGTCATTTATTTTCAAGAGTTGTTTTTACGGTTTATTTTTACTGGAACTATTGGTAAATTTTAATTACAGTGTTGTTTTGTCTTCTGCATATTTACTGTTCTGTGTTTTAATTTCAAACACTGTAATTTTTCCATTGTCTATTTTTACCATCTTTTACTGTTTAGTTTTTACCGTCGTTAAAATTTACTTCAGTGTTTTTAATTCTGTCTTATTTTAATTCCAGTTTTAATTTATTTTTTCGTACCACAAATCACAAACCCCCCCCCCCTTCGTAAAAAAAAAATCTGAGACTGAACCACCAAAAATTGGTCCTTGAGAGACGACCTAGGAGTCACCTCCTAGCACTGTACTGCATTCTTATTTGCAATCAACTTTTGTGAGCGGTGCGACCCGTTCGCCAAAAATACTGGGAAGAAATTCTGATTTTTCTGATTTTTCTGTTAGTATGTATTTTGTGTGTTAAATTTTTTTTTTTTGTTTTTGAGTGCTAAGTTTTTCTGTTTTAAGTTGTTTTTAGTGTGTTTTGTGTGCAATAAATTTTACATTTTTCTCTTGATTTCTGGATGATGTCTTAGTTGTAGATTTTTCCTTCACTTACTTAATACTTATAGTTTGTAATCCTTGCTTTTCTCTGCCTGGAAAGATGATTATACGTTTGAGAGGTTGATTTGATTGTGACGAACACCCTGTGTGAGATTTGAGCCACTTATTTTCTTTCTTGTGTGTGATATGACTCTTGATTGCTGGCACATATGCCTTGGCTTGACTCTTGTTGATATACTTGATTGATATGCATGATTGGAAGTGATAAAGGCAATTTTATTCTTGAGCCTCTTTAGCCAAATAAGCCTACCTTGTTATTATCCTTTGATAACCTCTTTGAGCCTATACTTTCCCCATTTGTTTGTTTTAAAGCTCATACACTGACCCTAAGTGAAAAACAATGATTACCTTAACCTTAGGAAAGTCTGGAGCTATAGAAGTGTTTTGTGAAAAAGTGTGGTCTCCTAGGGAATTCTGATGAATTGGCTAGTTGGTTCCTCATCATGTTTTGAAATGATAATTTATATCCTGTTGTGTGATAAAAAAAAAAAAAAAAGACAGGATGAAAAAAATTGATGAGAAAAAGAGAAAAATTGAAAAATAATTTTGTGAATAATGAAGTCGAGAAGAGGATTGAATTAGAGGTTTGGGTGAGATTTCATTGTGTTTACATTTTTTTTCCCTAGTGCACCTCTATTTCTTCTGAGCTATAGCTACTTATCCAAATTTATCCTCCCCTGTCCTTGGCCCCATTACAACCCAGTAAAGACCTTTTGATCTGAACATGCATATGTTTTAAGTATTGATAATTAGAAGCTTGCCAAGTCTGATTGTGTTTGTTTTCTTGAGTACATCGAGTTGAAATTATTTACCCTAGACACTTGAGAGAAACACTGTGAGTGCATATGTGAGGTTTTGTTATTTTTAAATCACCTCTTAAGCTTATTAATTATTTTTCTACGTATTGAATTGCTTGGATAATTTCTATAAGTATCTACTTTTCTTGATTACGTGTTGGATATTTTCTACTTCTTTCCTCTGTCCAGACTTTTTGAGAACTGTGTAAATTTTGTGTGTTTTCTTGTGAGTTTTTATATTTTTCTGTCTGCTGAGTTTGTGTCACCTTCCTAAATGTCCTTTGAACCATTCCCTGATTTGCGTCTTAATTTTGCCCAGGAGTGCAACAGACTAAGTGTGGTCTATTTTGATGAATCATTATTTTCTTCACTTCACTCAGCTTATTGTGCCGATTTTAATCAGGGAATTGTGCTATAATGTCTAGTATTATCCCGTTTTGCTAATTGTGCTTAACTTGACCAGAAATTCTAATTTTGATTAATTTGAATCATCTGAGCTAATTATTTGCATTAGTAATTGCAGGGAAAATTTTGGAAATACAATTTGGGACATTTGGAAGGATATTCATTTGCACAGTGTGTTATTATACTTCTTAAAATTCTTAATAAGTAATTTTGGTCTAGAAACCATACACACCACACGTCCATTTGTTTAATTGGAGAGAAGCAACACGTTAATGATGAAGCACATCCTCATTTCTTTTCTCTATAGACAAGGACGGTGCAGTCCATTTATTTTAGTTTACACTTTGTATTGAGGTGATGATTTATTGAAGTGTCATTGCTGGAAAAATAGAATAGCACACAGCCTCCTCATTGCACACGTCCAAAGAGCAATTGCTGGAACAAAAATGGGAGCCATCACTTATTGAATGAAGCTCACGGCTCACATGCTCACTTTGCACGTCCAAATTGATTGAAGAATTAAGCAAGTGAAGCCACACTTTTACGTAAAGAAGGAAGGGAAGTGGCCACATGGAAAAGAAAGTAATGGCCTATGGGGTCCATCCACTACTCACGGTTTTGCTTGGCAAAAGAATGCATAGCCACATTGATGAAATGAACTCACGGCACATGGAAATCAAATTCTGAATTTTGTCAATGCTTCATGGCCCACATGGAAGAGAATTATATTTTAATTCCATGTTGAAAGCACATTCCAAAGCCTTTAGCATAAAAGAGGGGGCCACACTTGAAAGTCACGGTTTAGTTGGGAGGAACTCCAAAATGAAGTGCTAAATTTTTATTGAATTAATAAAAGTGGTCTTACAGTCCATTCACTTTGGCTAATGTGCAAATTTTCCATTACACATAGGACAACTTATTTTGGCAGCTGGAAACGTGACTAAGCAAATTGGAGAAAGTCACAAGGAACATGTTTCAACCTATGGGGTCCATCCATCACTTGGAAAATGATCTTTTTTTCATTTGAGAAGAGAAACATCAACAGAGGAGGACGGACAACGGCTGGTTTCTCAACACAGCAAGCTTACGTCCAAGTGCAAGAGAAGCTCTCGGAAGTTTGTTTAAATGGGAGAAGTCCAAGGGAAAGATGGAAGTGATTGAAGGGCAGCTGGTCCATTTGAGAGAGACACCTACATGGTCTTGGTTCACTTGAAGCTGCAACGTTCAAGGGAGAAGAGTTATGGAGGTGCAGCCAAGGCACGGTGATAGTAGAAGCATTCACGCTGGTCCGGAAGCAAGCAGCTGAAGAGAGAAAGATGACGTCCAGCTGAGATGGAAGAAAGAAGGACTTCCACAGCCTAGTTCAACAAGGTGGCATCAAGGAGATGCAGTGCCCACACAGTCACGTCCCTTTGGAGCAGCTGGAAATTAGAAGTGGCACAAGGAAGAGAAGAAGCATGAGCAATCCAGCAGCTTAGAGACCGTGGAAAAAGAGAAGGCCAAGCATCCAGCACCCTTGAAGATCACGGCTTAGTCCAGCAAAAGAAGCCACCGAGAATGGAGGGGTCTACCTAATTTATTTATTGTTTTTTTTAGCACATGAAAGAATGTAATAGTGGGAGACTCACGGGTGGAAGGACACACAGAGACAAGCATGTCTCTCAATTCCAAAAATGAAAAGGTGGTGCCCTGAGTGTATAAAAGAGGGGGTAGGAGAGTTGCAGAGGGAAGGAGGGTAGATTAGTAGAATAAAAGAGATTTTAGTGTGGATTTTAGGAGTAGTGTAGGAACTACCCACGTCTGGGAGGAGGCTATTGCCTCTTCCTCCTTCAATCAACTCTCTGTATTTTCATTTTCCAAACAGTGCAACAGTGATTTATTTTCTGAAGCGTATAGTGTGTTACTGTAATTTTTATTTTCATTGTCCAGGAATTTAATTTCAAGTGTTGAATCTTTGCTAAATTTGATTTCCAATTAAATGCTTTTAATTTTATTGTGTCTTTATTTTACCTTTTAATATTTTTCTACACCGTTAAATTCTGTCATTATGTTTTACTGGTCATTTATTTTCAAGAGTTGTTTTTACGGTTTATTTTTACTGGAACTATTGGTAAATTTTAATTACAGTGTTGTTTTGTCTTCTGCATATTTACTGTTCTGTGTTTTAATTTCCAACACTGTAATTTTTCCATTGTCTATTTTTACCATCTTTTACTGTTTAGTTTTTACCGTCGTTAAAATTTACTTCAGTGTTTTTAATTCTGTCTTATTTTAATTCCAGTTTTAATTTATTTTTCCGTACCACAAATCACAACCCCCCCCCCTTCGTAAAAAAAAAATCTGAGACTGAACCACCAAAAATTGGTCCTTGAGAGACGACCTAGGAGTCACCTCCTAGCACTGTACTGCATTCTTATTTGCAATCAACTTTTGTGAGCGGTGCGACCCGTTCGCCAAAAATGGCGCCGTTGCCGGGGAATATATGTTCTGGTTTCTATTTTTGAGTTTTGTTTGCTTGGAAATTTTGTGTGTTTTGAAATTTTTGTACTATCATTTCATTGGGATGTTGTTACTGAGTGCATGACTAGGTGAAATTCTGGACCTAGTTGTGTGTGGATTTGATTTTTGTTTTGCAGCATCTACTGAAGGATGCTTCTGCAACATCTGCTGATGCATCCTGGACAACATCTACTGAGGGATGCTAAAAGGATTCAGATGACAACATCTACTGATGGATGTTGTTACGATGGATAATAGCACAATTTGCTCTGAATTTTTTTTTTAATTTATTTATTTGCTTGGTTTGGATTTAATTTTTTTTTTTCTTTCTTTGTGTGTTTAAGTTTCAGCTTTCAGGTTCAATACTGCTACTGATGGCAGTAATGATAGTATCTACTGAAGGATGCTTCCACGACATCTACTGATGGATGTTGGACAATTTGGCATCTACTGATGGATGCCGATAAAAATGACAAACATTGGTGTCTACTGAAGGATATCAACAATTAAAAATAATAATAATAATTAAAAAAAAATTTATGAGCATCTACTGATGGGTGTTGTGCAATCAAAACATCTACTGATGGATGTTATGGACAATTTCTTCCCCTTTCCCTACCTTTTACTGCACATGTTTATATTATTTAACTGTTCTAAATTGTTAATCAGATGATTGTAACACAATGAGGACATTGTGTAGTTTAAGTGTGGTCTACTGGGGGAAATTCTGAATTTTTCTGTTTGTTTGTGTTAATTTTTTTTTTTCTTCTTCTTTGGTGTAATAAATTTTGCATGTTTCTCTTAATTTCTGGACATTGTTTAAAATTGTAGATATATCTTTCATTTCACTGATACTTGTGGTTTAAAATCCTTGTTTTTCTTTGCATGGGAAAATGAATTTGATGTTTGAGAGGTTAAATTAATTGTGACAAAAATACCCTGTGTGAGAATTGAGCCACTTTATTGTTCTTTCTTGTGTGATGTGACTCTTGATCGTTTGTACAGATGATTTGGCTTGACTCTTAATATTTCTTGATTAATATGCATATTTGAAAATGATAAAGGCATTTTTTTTTTAAAACCTCTTTAGCCAAATAAGCTTACCCTGTTGTAATCCTTTGATACCCACTTTTGAGCCTATACACTTCTCTAATTTCTTTATTTTCAAGCCATACACTGTCCCTAAGTAAAAAAAATGATCACTTTAACCTTAGGGAATTTTGGAGCTAAAGAAATAATTTTTCGAACAAGTGTGGTCTCCCTGGGAATTCTAAAATTTGGCAAATTGGTTCTACAATTTTTATCTTGTCTCTTGCAGTCATATACTAAAAAGAAAGAAAATAAAAGAGACAGTAAAAAATAATAAGGGAGTCAAGAAGAGGATTGAAATAGAGTTTTGGGTGTGATTTGACTATGTTTACACTTGTTCCCTGGTCCTCTATTTCTGTTGAATTACAGCTACTTATCCCTATTTATCCTCCCCTGTCCTTGGCCCCATTACAACCCTGAAAAGACCTTTTGATTTAAATATGCATGATTCTGAGAATTAATTTTAGAGGCTTGCCAAATCTATTTCTGTTTGCTTTCTTGAGATCATCGAGTTGACATTGCTTATCCCATACACTTGAGAGAAACACTAATAGTGCATCTGTGAGGTCTGTCACTTTTGATTCACCTTTCAAACTAATTGATCAAATTCACCATGCTTTGAATTGCTTAAATAATTTCATGAGTATCTAAATACTGTGATTTTATCTACATATTCTTCTTTGTCCAGAATTATTGAGAATTGTGTAAATCTGTTTATTTTTTGTAGGAGTCTTTGTTTTCTGTCTACTGAGTCTGTTACTTTCCTAGTATCCTTTGAAAATATTCCCTGATCTGTGTCTTAATTTTGCCCAGGAGTGCAAAAGATTAAGTGTGGTCTATTTTGATGAGTCAATATTTTGTTCACTTCACTTAGTCTATTGTACCGGATTTAATCATGGAATTGTGCTTAAATGTCCATAATTTTCCTGTTTTTCATAATTGTGCTTAATTTGAACGATAATTCTTATTTTGATTAATTTGGATTGTCTATGATTAAGTATTTACGTTATTAATTCTTTGGGAAATTATTGAGTAATGATTTGTCATATTTAGAGGGCATTTTGGTCATTTTAATTTGTTAAAGGGGTGCTTGATTATTGGAAAAGGGTGACATCCAGCAGCTCTCGGTTTTCATCCATGTCCAGCCGCATCATCAACACGTTCCAGCAGCTTCAACCTGCCACGGCCTAGGAGAAAACACAACAGATTGGCACATGGTAGAGTGGAGGAGAAAGAAGCCAGCATGCTTCACGGAAGCAAGGAGCAACGACCAACACTTCACTGTCCAAACACCTTGCTCCAAACGGCCATGACAGAAGCTAGGCCTAGCTTTCTTCACGTTCATCCATTCCTTGTCCAAGCAACATGCACATCTAAGCACGTGAAGGAGATTGTCCAGCGAGGGGCTACACCATTTCATTTTCTGTTTGGAGAAACGTTGGCAGCAAGCAACCCTTGAGAAGCGTTCCAGAGAGGAACACGTTGATGGCTGGAGACGGAGAGAAAAACCAGCAGCACCTTCCACTGTCCAAGCTCCAACTTCAACACGTCTGGATCAATTCCAGCAGCAAGGACCGAGAATGAATGTATGGACAGCAGAATGATGAAGCATGGGCATCTGAATCCAATAATAAAAATTGAAGAGAAGTGTTGGGATTAATGGAGAAGAGGATGGCAAGAAAAGAGAAGCTGATGGCTTTGCAGTCTTCACGTGGGGAACCAGCATGGGAGTAAGCTAGAAACTTGGAGTAGCACATCACATTCTTTTATTGAAGATAATGGATCCAAAGCATGCGTCAAGGGGAGCATTTAAATGACTGAATTTTCCACTAAGATTTGTCCCTGCACGTGCATTATATGAGTATGGAGAGAAGATGGCTTGGTCTAGGATGAAGAGAATGCCAACGGTGCTGCCAAGCTTTCACGTCCAGCAGCTCCAACACGTCCAACTCCACCACTTCTCACGCATCCAGCACACCTTCATGTTGCAGCTGCTATGGAGTTTTTACAGCCTCATTTGGCAGCATTCCATGCAACCACCGAGAGGGAGAGAAAGTCATGGCCAGCTCTTTGAAGCAGCTCCAACCAACCACAGTCCAATTGCTCACCGTCTAGACTGGAGCACACCACACTTGCAGCTAATTCACAAAGAAGAAGCAGCAAGCTACACTTCACGGGTCCAGCTGGTTGGAAGAAGGGTGCTTTCATTTTTTAGAGGTGTACAACAAAGGGCTGCACTCCACCGTCTAGCTTCAACACGCCTGGCCTGCACAACATCCAGCACTTAACACGGTACAGCAGCACCTGGTAACATGGTAGTCTTCTTTGTTTGAGAAAGAAAGATAGCAACATCCAAAAAGCCATTTGGGCTGCTCGTGAAAGGGGAAAGGAAACACTCATTAATGAAGAAGATTGGCAGCAATCGTGATTCATTTCTTTAATAAATTGGAAGTGATATTACTGCAAGATACTCATTTGAAAATTCATGGTGTAGTTTTCATATGGAAGCACTAATGGAATGAGAAAAGTTATTCACTTTTATGATTAAATGTTTTGTAGATGAGAAATGAAGGAATGATTAGGTGAGAGTTGGTGAAGTCACGACATTTGAACAGCAAAGTATATTCTCTTTCATGGAATGAAGTACATAATTTATTTGGCATGGAGCATCCCAGCATCCACACCAGTTCACGGTTCAGGTCCAGCTTCAACTCCAACTCCAGCAGCTTGGAGTGGCGTTCACGTTCCAACAACTGACAGCAACAAGGAGAAGTGGTCTTCACGGAAGCAGGCCAGCAGAAAAGGGTGGTGATTAGTGGAATGTTCAAAGAATGGATGTGCGGACAACATGAAAGTTGAGAAAGGAATCTCACCCACAAAGAAATGGGCAGGGTGTAAATGGAATTTTGGTCAGGAAAGAATAATTGGTACTAGGAGAAACACAATTTTTTATTTAAAAAGAAAAGAAGTAATGCCAAAATTCTGAAACCACTACACGTGAAAGTGGAAAGGCATTTGGCATTTAGAATAAAATGGTGCTATGATGACATGGGAAGCATCAGCATTAGCATTACTAAAAGTTATGGCTTTCACGTGAAAAGCAAAAAGGGAGAAGCCAAGAAGATGTGCATGTCGGCTATATGGGGCAGCATGCCCATCATGCACTCACTCCATCTTGGAGAAAGGCACTAGTGATGCTGTCCAGCAAGGCACGAAGGATGGCATTTGGAATGTGAATAAGGGAATAGTCTAAGTGCTAAGAAGAGAGAGGAACATCTTTTCAAAAGGCATGTGAGCTCGGTAATAACATTCACTTTCTTTGACTGAGAGGTGCTTCTACTGGATAGAAGCTCACGGAAAAGAAAAGAAAGAGCCCACGGCATTCATAAGAGAATGATGGTCCACCATGTTGGAGCTCTTGGAGAACAAAACACATGAAGTAGTCACGGTTTCTTTGGAGCAGTTCACGGACATCCATTGTTCACACAGCTGCACAAGTGGAGGGTCCTTCTTCTCTTGTTTGGATTGAAGAAGGTTGGAAGAAGTTGGGCACACCAGACGTTCATCTTTTGAAAGTGAAGAGTAAATATAGCAAGGAGGGGACGATCCAGGGAGGAGAATACGTATGGAGACAAATTTATGGAGGACCCCTCATTGAAATTTTTGTGGTATGCACACATCATCAGCACACGGTTCTTCTTTCCTTTAAAAGGGATTCCAAGAGGTAGTAGACAGAGGAGGGTAGCGTAGGAGTAGTGTAGGACGTCTTCTTCTGGAGTTCATTTTTCCCCCACCCCCTTGGGGAGGTTTTGGGTTTGTTTTTATTTTTCAGTTCATGTATTGAATCTTCATTTTCCAGTTTGCGTTTTTCAGTTAATGCTGTTGTTTGTTTCAGTTTTGAATTGTAATTTACAATCTGTGATTTTCAGTGTTGAATTTTATTTTCATCTGCATTATTTCTCATCTTCAATCCAATTTCATGTTTACTGTCTGAAATCAATTTGCTGTCATTTTCCGGTTCACTGCAGTTCTGTTCAATTTCTGCTAAAATTGCTTCCAGTTTCCAAATGCGAACTTTGATTCTGTCAATTTTCACTTTCAATTTACATTTTCTACTGCATTTTAAGTTTCTCAATTCGTTTTTACTGTTGATTTTATTTTCTTAAACTTTTAAATTCTGTTTGCTGCTTTTAATTTTCGATTTTAATTTAAATTTAATTTTTCTACAACAAAAACTAAAATAATCAAAACCCCCACTTCGTGTTAAAATCTAAAACTGAACCACAATAAAATTGGTCCTTGAGAGACGACCTAGGAGTCAAATCCTAGTAAACTATACTGCATTATTTTCGTGCAATCACTTTTTGTGGGCGGTGCGACCCGTTCGCCAGCGATCTTCCTTGAGTTGGTGGGATAGAAGTAGTCTTAGTGAAACGAATCACCAATGGTTCTGGTAAAATCATACCGGATTCCTCACCAGTCTGTGCAAATACCTTTCCCTCCTCATTCTTGTAACATACCTGCATCAGACCACGATCTAGCAGGTCTTGCAAAATTTCTTCAAACTCCACACACTCCTCAATAGAGTGCTCCGCATCTGGGTGGAACGCGCATGCCCTACCCTCATCATAATTACCCTTCAGAATACCCACTTTCAGCAATGCCTCCAAAATAAACCTCCTAGAGCTCCTGACTTCTTTCACATTTCTCACCAGCTCATGCTCTTTCACTTCGACAGCATTCGTCGAAGCATTTCCATGCCCCGTTAAAGGATTGGCCTCGATACTAGGCTTATCCTCTTGGAATTTTAACCACCCAGAATCAATTAGAGTTTGCACTTTATGCTTGAAAGCAAGACACCTCTCAGTGGAATGACCAGCGGCCCCTCCATGATAGCTACACTTTGCCTCTGCATCATAGCCTCTTGGGTACGGAGGCTGCAGAGGTCTCAGAGGACAAACGACAACCAGACCTTGTTTGATAAGATGAGGCAATAATTCCGTATAAGTTGTAGGAATTGGGGTAAAGTTAACATAATTTCTTTCTTGGTTCCTTCTTGGATAAGTGTTTGGACCCGCATTCACATTGGAACCTACATTTGCCCCTCCCCTCCAATTATTCGTTGGGATGTGTGGTGGTTGATAGTACCCTGGTTGTTGTTGAGGCCTAATTTGATGCCCAAATGACACGTTAGCTGCATGTGGATGTTGACCCCAGTATGGTCGATAGTTATGAGGGGGAGCCTGACCTCTCCACACGGGAGTTGTAGATGTTGCATGCACATCTCCTTCTTTTCTTTTTCCTGAGTTAAAATTGTGTTTTTTGGAGTTTGCAACCACCGACGAGCCATATGCAATCTTCCCACTTTTCAACCCGATCTCTATCCGCTCACCTATCACGATGATATCGGCAAAATTTGAAGATACATTTCCCACCATATGTTCATAAAATGGTGGTTGGAGCGTATTTACAAACATTGCCACCATTTCTCTATCATACAAAGGTGGCTCAACTTGTGCAGCCAATTCCCTCCACCGCTGAGCATACTCCTTAAAACTTTCATTGTCTTTCTTCGACATGTTTTGCAGCTGTAAACGATCTGGCGCAACATGTGTATTGTATATATACTGTTTCACGAATGCATCAGCCAGGTCCGCCCAACAACGAATTCGAGTAGGCTCCAAATGAGTATACCAATTTAATGCCACTCCTGCCAAACTATCTTGAAAAACATGGATGAGCAGCTGCTCATCATAAGCATATGCAGCCATCTTTCTGCAAAACATGGTCAGATGGTTCTTTGGGCATGTACTTCCCTTATACTTCTCAAAATCTGGCGCCTTGAACTTATGTGGAATTTTGACGCCAGGAACCAAGCTCAATCTAGAAACATCCCCAAATCCATAACTTTCGTACCCCTCAACAGCCCTCAATCTTGCCTCTAGGCTCTCCAATTTATCCTTCGCCCCATCAACATTACTAGTTACCCCCTGAAACGAAGTATATGGCGCAGCCCTTGTAGAAAAGCCCTCTCCGGTAATCACAGGTGGCACCGGGGTTACTCGTATTCCATCAGTCATGCTTGTATGCATCCCTTCATTTACCATAGGTGCAGACATCACAACAGGCCCCTGAGTACTGATGGGCGGTAGGTTAGCAGTGGTAGGGAAGGAGAATGAAGTCTGCTCCCCTTCTGTGTATTCTCCCACAGGTGGGGTGTAACCTTGGGGTAATCCATACATTGGGAATGAAACAGATTGGCTCCCAGCATTGAACAACGGAGGGTAGTATTGAGCACTTCCCTCAACTTGCGCAGACGTCGCCCCTCCCGTAGTCTTCAGGGCTTCAAGAGCCGCCAAAATCTGGGCCATTTGATCCTTCAACTGGCTGACATCGGCCTTAATAGATTCGTGTGACTGCTCCCAATTCTCCATGACCTTCGAATTAGCTCTGGTCCTGTACGGATGTCTTGGAAAACTTGCCGTTGTTCTCTCACTTGTACTGCTGATTATTTTTTATTAGATAAGGATGAAAAATGCAAAAAGAAAACATGATGCATGCTAGTGATAAGTGGAAATCACAGGATAACTATGACAATACTGATGGAAAATTAACACAAGCCGATACCAAACAAACATCCCCTATCTTTCATTTCAAGAAAATTTGATCCATTACATCGTCTAAGGAACGAAACACATAATTCTGATGTACATCAATCCCGCGCCCGGGCAATGAAAGATTTCATTTCTCCCACCAACCATTTACAATGATTAATAAACAATTCTATTTCCGCTGGTGAGTTACAAAAATGAGTACTAGCTTCAGCATTCGACACCATCCTGGGGATGTCTTCAATTGCCCCATTTGCCAAAGCAGCCAACTGAGCGAAGCTTTCCTTCCAGTGCTTTACAGCCATCTCTTGCTCTGCGATGTGTTCTTCCATTCGCTTTATCAAGGCCTGATGCCTTTCTTCAAAATCTATCGACCTCCATCGCTCTTCCTGCTCTTCGATATATTCCTCCATTTGTCTTATCAGAGTTCGATGCTCTTCTTCTGCTTCTGTTAGCTTCCAACGCTCCCGATTAATATCTGCCTCAAATGACATGGCCATCTCTTTCATTTCATGCCCCGCTTTTTCTATCTGAACCTGTGCTTCTCTCAGTCTCTTCAAGGCTTCTCGTTTATCTCTTTTGGCTTCTTCGTAGAGATGTTTCCACTCCTTTCCCTCTTCTAAAGCCATCTTCTTCTCATTTACCCTCATGGATAATTCTTTACTCGCGGCCGCTAGATCCTGTTTCACTCGAAATGTATAATCCCTTTCAGCCTTCTGGCTTTTGACAAGGTTTTCATAAGCCCGCGACTTTTCTTCATTATCATTTTTCATATCCACAAGATCATTACGCGCCCTTTGTAATTCGTTTTCCAATCTAGCATTCCTTATTTTCAATTTCTCCATCTCAGCTCTTAATTGTTGCACCTCTTCACTTTCTGGAGCTTGGGATGGTCCTTCACTAGCTGATTGATCCTTGATTGGCTTGAAAGGCAACTTGACTATTTTCACTCTCTCCAGAATCCAGGTGTGATAACTGACCCTGCAATCCACTACTCCATCCCTCAAGTCCTTCTCTGCTCGAACAACATTTTCCCAGGCGCTTTTAACCTTTCGCAGCAGTTCGATGAAATGCCCGTCTTCGTAATAAATGAATAGGGTAGCAAGGTAATCTGATGAAGGTGCCCCTTTCATGGGATGCCCAAATTGTCTTTGCACCAAAAGAGGATTGTAATTTATACAGTACCGGGCACCTACGAGAGGCACATTAGGAAAACTACCACAATGCTGGATAGCCAGTTTATTTCCGAGCCAAGGAAGGCGCCATTTTATACTTCTTTCGCTCAAGCCAGCAAGGAATCGGGCCCAATCGTTTCCTCCTTTACCTTTAAGCCCTTGGTGTGACAAAGTCTCCGATAGACTCTTGACGTCGACCATCTCCTTAAACACACGCGCTGTCATCCATGTATACAACGCCGGTAAGCAACAAAGAATCTTCTTTCCCTTTCTCTCATGGCAAAAACTTAAGGTCCCATAAACATCCGCAAGAACTGCTGTTACAGGATTCTCTGATCTGGTTTTACTCGCCACGAAGACGTCTATCGCGGTGTAATCCACGAATTCTTCTATTTTGGGAAACAAGACAATGCCATATATGGTGAGGGCTAATACATCCATGAAAGTTTCCCAATCCTCTTTATCAGCCAGGTGATGTAAATACTGTTCTAGATATCCCTGTGATAACCCATGCACTTGATTCCTCGTCATCATCCTATCTTCAAGCTCCTTGGGATGTAATTTCATGATGGTAGCAATGGTGGGTATAGAGGAATGATGCTCTAAATATTGATAGGGAGTGGTGCCCTCCAATGGCAAACCCAAGATATGCTCGAACTCCTCTATGGTTGGCGCCAACTGAAAGTCTTGAAATGTGAAACATCGAAGCGGAGAATCATAATATTGTGCCAAGGCTGTGATAGCGGGTATTTGTACTTCAACCTCCATTAGATTCAACAAATTTCCATATCTTCTCTGAAAAGTTTCTCTTTTTATAGTCTTCAGCCTTTTGCCCAAGTTTATGAGCCCGGTCAAGTTTCCAACATGGGTCCTTAGACTATACTTCTTTCTTAAATCGGAAGAGTCGGTGTGCTGTGTAGCATCGGATCTTGTGTTAACATCCATCTCGTATGAAGTCAAGTAGGTACCTGTGATTTCCTTTTAACATGTTACTAAATGATGTATGAATATGATGCATGATAATAAAACAACATGGCGAAACAAAGCACATGCATGATATGGAATGTAATATCACAAAAAAAATGAACAGCGTGAGGGTTACAGAAGTACATATTCCTCCCATCGTGCCCTACCAAAGGTTCACTGCTTAGGGTTCAAGGTCAAGTATATGCAATCTCACAAGGATGATTCCCTGAACCTAAAGGTCAAGGGTCACTAGAGCTATGGCCCCCTTCCTAGCATCTCCACAACAGTCGAGTAATCAACTAGGTGTGGAAACACATATGAAGAGAACAGACTCTAGCTGGAGTTCTCACGATAGCCAAACAGGAAGTACATCCCAGAGTGACACCGCTACACAACTCCTCTAATTCTAGGCTACGCTCAGACCCGGGTATAGGGCCCCACTCATGATATGCTGAAAGTGTGTGTGTGAAGGGAGGAAATTATGCACACCCAAACCCTCACCTGCAAAACAACCAGAAAACTTCCCAGGCAGGTATAAACATATTGTCTACCCTAGGGTTCAATATCCAACAGTTATTGCAGTTATTCCAAATATCAAGCACAAATAGAGAAAAGGGAAAGCAAAACACATAAGCAAAACCACATCAAATTTGCGCATCTAATTAAATGGCTTGACTCTCTAAAAAGGGTCCCCAGTGGAGTCGCCATCTGTCGCAACCGGAAATCGCGACGGGACGACGATCCAAAAAGAAACGGGTTTTGAAAAGAGATTTTGGAGTCGCCACCATAGTTTATTTTGGAAAACTACGAAAAAACCACAAAACAATAAGACACAGTCCGCGAAAACCAGATTCTGGGTTCGGGAGTCGGTTACGCGTAGGGAAGGTGTCAGCACCCTACAACGCCTGCCCTAAGGCAGTACCCTTAACTAAATACACGAATTTGATGTGGTTTTCAAAATGTTGAACTATCCCTAAAATAAAATTAAAAATAAACAAAATATATTTTTTAGTTTTTTGGGCCCGACAAGGATTGACCTTGATCCTACGTATTCTCATTCAGAATGAGAAATCAGGGTTACGTAGTTCTAGCTAAAAGATTGTTTGTTGTTGGGAAAAGCATATGTTTTTAATTTTTGGAGATTTTTATGTTTTTAATATTTTCGAGAAAAAGAAGGTAATGAGTACTAGGCCGACGCGAACGGTCGCACGAGTACTCTATACCTTTAAAATGATATTTAAATATTTTTAATTATTTTTGAAAAGAGAGATAACGATATTAAGCACTAGGACGATGCGAACGATCACACGAGCACTCATACCGTTATTTACTTGTTTAGGAAAACTTAAAAGTATTGAGTGCTAGGCTGATGCGGACGATCGCACGAGCACTCATACCCTCGTTTAATATTACATAAATAAGAGAGAAAGGTATTGAACACTAGGACGATGCGAGCGATCACACGAGTGTTCAACCTTTAAAACATATTTTTGTAAATTTTATTTAAGAAGAAGAAAAGGTTTTTAGCACAAGGACGATGCGAGCGGTCACACGTGTGCTTAACCCTTCAAAACGTATACTTTTTGTATATTTATTTAAAGAAGAAGAAAAGGTTTTTAGCACAAGGATGACGCGAGCGGTCACACGTGCGCTTAAACCTTTAAATATTTTTGTAAATTTATTTAAGAAAAGAAGAAAAGGTTTTTTAGCACAAGGACGACGCGAGCGGTCACACGTGCGCTTAAACCTTTAAACATATTTTTGAAATTTTATTTAAGAAGAAGAAAAGGTTTTTAGCACAAGGACGACGCGAGCGGTCACACGTGTGCTTAACCCTTCAAAACGTATACTTTTTGTATATTTATTTAATGAAGAAGAAAAGGTTTTCAGCACAAGGACGACGCGAGCGGTCACACGTGCGCTTAAACCTTTAAATATTTTTGTAAATTTATTTAAGAAAAGAAGAAAAGGTTTTTTAGCACAAGGACGACGCGAGCGGTCACACGTGCGCTTAAACCTTTAAACATATTTTTGAAATTTTATTTAAGAAGAAGAAAAGGTTTTTAGCACAAGGACGACGCGAGCGGTCACACGTGCGCTTAAACCTTTAAACATATTTTTGAAATTTTATTTAAGAAAAAAGAAGAGGTTTTTAGCACAAGGACGACGCGAGTGGTCACACGTGTGCTTAAACCTTTAACGTATTTTTTGAGCATTTTGTTTTTTATATGTATTATTATATATATATATATTGAAATAGGTGGAAATTTAAAATAAAATAAGGTAACGAGCGCTCTCGAGATGACGAGCGCTCAGTGGTTCGGAAACGAACGCTCGTTCGTTCAGATAACGAGCGCTCTTTAGGGAGAAGGCTGACGAGCGTTCGTTCGTTTGGATAACGAGCGCTCATTGGTGAGAAGGTTTGAACGAACGGTAAAGAAGGCCTAAGGTTAACGAGCGTTCACTCGTTTGGATAACGAGCGTTCGCTCGTTTGGATAACAAGCGTTCGTTCGTTTGGATAACGAGCGTTCGCTCGTTTGGATAACGAGCGTTCGCTCGTTTGGATAACGAGCGTTCGCTCGTTTGGATAACGAGCGTTCGCTCGTTTGGATAACGAGCGTTCGCTCGTTTGGATGACGAGCGTTCGTTCGTTTGGATAACGAGCGTTCGCTCGTTTGGATAACGAGCGCTTGTTGGTTCGGTAACGAACGCTCGTTCGTTTGGATAACGAGCGCTCGTTTGTTTGTATAGCGAGCGCTCGTTGTGGGGAGATGGCGAACGGACGCCACATAACGAGCGTTCTAAAAGAGGCCCAAGGCTCCCGGACGTACGCTCATTTCTGGGCCTGGCCCAGTCCAATGCTTTCTAACCTAGATTTTCCTAGGGGTTCAGGAGGTTCACCCCCATTCCCACTACCCAGCTCACGTCTTCTCTGACCCAAGGTCCCCAGCTCTGCACCACGAACTCACCACCGTCTCTGCCATAGCCGGCCACCTTCGCCTCAAACAGAACGCGCCTTGGCCTCACCGGCGACACCTCGCGCCACCAGAACTACCATCAGCCAAGACAACACCGTCTCCACTCTTCTCTCTTCGAAAACCAGCAACTCTCAAGGAGGGTTTTTCTCCACCTTCATCTCCGATCCACTCGTGTCATCATCACCCATTAACATCCACTTTTACTATCCATGACAAACATAAACACTGCCACAATAAGGCTCCCCGTGCCTATCCTCGTCCACCTCCTCGGCCACCATCACCTGCCAGGACAACCTTAACAACGCTGCTGCCACCACCACACAGCAGACTACTACTTCCTAACCGCCAACCACGAAACAATCAACCACTCTCTTCCTCTCAAGCCTGTCCAACGTAGGGGTTCCATGCCATGGCCTCCATCGTCCCATTCATCCTCACTGGAAGAACGACTCTAGTGGAGAAGACTTCGAATTTCAAGGGGGCCATTTGAGTTTTGGGACGTAAGGGTTTCACAAAAATGGTGCAATGAATAGAGTGGATATTACTGGGTTAGCGTTTTTTGGCAGTGATTTTTACTGGGTTTCCAACGAGAGCATGATGTATCGATGATGATAACAGGCGGTCATGGAGAAGAATGAGAATAAAGGATAAGTTGCATACCTGAGAATTCCTCTGATATTCGTCACTTTGGGTATCCTCTGTCTTTCCCCGATGATCTACTCCCGTCACCCTCTCCAACTTTTTTCTCTGATCTCTCTCTGCTCCTTCCTTCCAAAGATCTTGGGCCCCTATTCTAACCACCTGGTCTCCCCCCTTTCTCCTTCCAAAATCTTAGAAAATATTCCCTCTAACAAACCGGTTCCCCCTCCTCCAACACGCCTCTCACATACCCCTTTCCCACGTTTTCTCTCTTTTTCCATTTTTTACTTTTTCCAATTTTATTTTATTTGTTTTTTTACTGTATTTTTTAATTTTAATTTTATTTTTCAATTTTTTAATTATTTTGATTAATTAACACTATTAAAACAAATTGAAAATAAGAAATAAAATAGAAAAAATTACAAGCAAAAAATCTAAATACATAAAAATAGAATAAAACAAAAAGGTAAAATAAAAATAAAATAAAAGCAAATAAAAACACATTTTTTCAACCCGGACAAAATTGGGTGTTGACAGACATCTTAGTCTTGGTTCAACTTTGTTGCTTCTGGAATCAGTTGTCTTGAATCTTCTTGCCATGCCCATCCTACAATCACACATGCACAAAACTGCTATTATTATTCACTTGGTTAAAACAGATTTCAAAAGAGGATATAGGGTAGTAATAACTTCCCTTTCTCTTGGCTGCACAAACTGTCCACTGAGATTTTGCTGCTGCTCAAATAATGGTGTCAACTTATACTGCACAAACAATTCCAACTAAATCAACAATTCACTTATCGCAAGCAATTTACAAATTATATCAAGAGCAGTTCAATCAAAACAAAAACAGTTTAAGGTAGAAGAATGGCCCCTTAGTCAAAACTGCATAGCAAGATGTAAATGCTACTTGTCTCACGGATTCAGCACACACTTTACAATCTGCTACAGTACAATCAGTATGGCTTTTCCCAAACTACACAGAAAATTCACAACTAGTTCAGCAGAGTACACAATGCAAAGCAATGTCAAATGAAACTCAGAAATAGCTAAGCAAACTAGAATTAGGTAAGCTAATCAACTTCCCTATTTTAGCTGTGTAATTCCAACTAAACTCCCAAACAGATCAGCTCTGCACACTAAAATTTCACACCAAATTTCAGCAAGGTACAAATGGCAATGGATATTGAACCAGATGCAAACAGGTGTAAATCAAAGCTGAACCAAACTGATGAAACAACCATCCAGACTAATCAAAACCTGACCAATCCAATGCAATGCAGAAACAATTCCAATTCAGAATAGCTAATCATAGTCTACAAAAACTATCATACCAGATCAACAAATAATGCTAATCAATGACAAGCTATAACAGGCATAGTTCAACCAAACAGAAGTAATTAAAGGTGAAAGAAACTCCCTTTAGTTCAACACTCCCACGTGAATTGTTTCTACTTCTGGTTGCTTAAGCTAAACTCTGTTGAAGTTCTACAACTGTATCAGTGAAGGTTCTAGTCTGCACTCCCAAAGCCCACTCAGTTCACGTTTCATGAGACTCCTTGTTCAACTTCTATACTGTTGCAGCTTTTTGTAATTCACTCTTGACACAACACCACCTATAAATGGTAATCAAAACAAAAACTGCACAAATCTAATTGGTAAGCACAATTAAGATTCAGAACTGAAGTAAGAACACACTCTCAACAAGGATATTTGGCTTTAGATGTAGCCACACAAAGCTCACAAAAAAAAAACAGGTCTCTTTGGAAGCTCAAAGCACTAAAAAAAATGGAAAGGTTTGGAAGGGATATTCTCCCTTGATAGTACAATGCTGGAGAGTCTTTTAGACCACCACCACCTAAGATGCTACCAAGCACACAAACCTTCTTTCAATTTCCAGAAATCCAGAGTGTAACAGCTTCTCAACAAGAATGGCTAAGCTAAGGCAAAGTGATATGCAGAACAGAGTAGGACAGCCACAAAACAATGACAGAACAACAGATCTATTGCTTAAGACAACTCTAGATCAGATGAATAAAGCAAGTAAAAGCTTCAAATTAGAACAGCTGAACAGATTTTACATGTAATGTAGACAAAACTAAGACAGCCAACAAATGACAAACAAGAAACAAAGCTATTTAAGAAGAAGGCACAAAAACTGAACCTACCAAAGGATCTAGAACAGATTCATAAAACAAGAAACAGAAACAAGTTGCAATATCATCAAAATTTTAAGCTCAAAGCAATTGAGTGAAACTGTTTGATGAAATGCTAATAGAGAACAACAGTTTTCTGGTGCATCAGATTTCAGAAAAGTTAATTGCACTGGTCTTTCAGCTTTTTATAACTATGTAAATGTTTCTTTTGTCAATATTTTTTTATATGAAAACAGAACGACCAAGCCTTTTGCTGCAATGACAACTCAATTTCACATGCACCAATCACAGATTTCAGAAAAGGCAACCAACTAGCAACTTGTCAATGAAAAATGCCAAAACTTTGGTGGTTTAAAGAGTGAAAATGCTTAGGGCAGCTATAACTCGTGGTTTCTTTGCATCATCAGTTTCAAACAACTAAAACAAACTTGTTTGTAAAGCAAATAGGTGCAGAAACACACTATCTCAAAATTTGACTTAGTCAGCCCCCAAATTACTCAATGTAAGCAACTTAACCACTCAAATTTTGACTCAATGAAATCAAATAGCTTTTGATCAGCTAACTAAACTCAAACAACAATTAAAATTCAAACAAGACACTAGGAAGTTAATGCAAGATGTCCAGCAAAGATCTAATGCTAAACCAGATTAAGAAACGCAAAGAACATAGACACAAGCAAAGTAATGCTGATCGGCCAACTGCTGTAACAAGGTTAAACTGTGTTCACAAGTGATACTAATCTAGGCTATGCCTTTCATTGATCTTTGCAGTATCCACTTGCTTTTTAACAGCAGCTCAAAATCCAGAAATGAATTTATCAAAAGAATCTTGACTAAAACATTTTTCAACTTTAAAGAATCAATTGGACTGGCCAATGGATATCTATCAACCAGCTCATTCATTTAAATGTTTCATTGCTTTTGCGGTGTGATAGAGTTTATACCAAGGCTCAAACACAATTTGACGATCAAATGCACAACTGAAATCAGTTTTAGGACATTCAAAAACTACATCAGTTTCAACCAATGCACATGACTTTTAGACAAAACTGAACTTGGATTTCAAAAGAAAATTGACTCAAAATAGAATGCACCGATTTAAAATGATGAAACACTGACTCAAACACAGAAAAATGCACAGATGCACCTAATCAGCATATAGAACTCAAAACAAGACAAGACCTATAAGCTAAACAGATCAACACGATTTGAATCAAAGACGCGAGACAAAACAAAAAGCAACACTGAATCAAATGAAACAAAACTCAAAACAGAACAATGAACGAAACAGAAATGCGAAAATAAAAGAAGTTAAACGCACAGCGTTAAACCAGAACACAGAGACAAACACAGATTACAACAAATCAACACAAGACATTCAATGAAGAGAATGAACAATGCGAGAAATTGAATAACAAACTCAGAATCAAGACATAACTAGAAACAAAGACAGAGACGTGAAACACTTAACTCAGAATAGAGACGAACCGAGATACTTACCTTCGAAGCGTGTTCGACCTTGCTCTGAATACCACTTGATGGACGAACAGTTCCGAGAAGTGAACGAAGGTGCGATGCGGACTCCTCGAAGCTTCCTCAAGAGAGATGACGCAGCGGAATTTGATAAAAACTCGAAGAAAAACAACAACAGAGGGTTAAACTCGATAGATACCCTAGAAATGGAAGGAAACACAATATGAACCGATTAATCGGTTCAAGATGAAGATTAAACGGTGGAAAAGGTTTGGAATGGATCAAAAGTGTTTTGAATCGGCTAAAATCAGAGAAAATAATGAAAGATGAAGAAACCCTAGTGGAGAAGATGATATTCGGTGGAAAATGGTGGAGATGAGTGGAAACCCTAGAAGATACCTTTGTGTACGGAATGTGGATCTGTGGTCGGAGATAAGGAACTCTCGAGAGCGAGAATGAGACGCTCTGAGATGTGAATGGATGCGTCGAGAGAAAGAAAATGAGAGGCGTGGTTCTGTGCGAGAGTGAAGGAACGAGAAAATAGAATGTGGATGGGCGTGTATGATGCGCGAAGGGAAAGAAGACGCGTGTGCTGACGCCACTAACGCGGATTGGAATGGTGATGTTGCGTGATGAGAGAAGCACGGTGGTAGTGGAAAATGAAAGTGAGAGAGGTGCTTGGAAGGTGGCTAGAGGGAGTCTTTGGACTCTCTGGCCTGACTTTCAAGAGAGAATTGTTTCTATTTCAGAAAACTTAATTCTCATTAATCTCAAAAGTCTCAATACAAGAGAGGAGTTGGGTATTTATAGTAACCCATGCTCCTTAAGAGCTAAGCTAGGAAAGATAAAAATACAAAAGAAAGACTAAGTCAAGTAGGATTCCATCAACTTCTTTCATCAAATTCACCTTAAAACCTGCATAAAACACTAAAATCAAGCATAAACATGTCCAGCTCTCTTATTTCCAAAAATATAAACAAAAGCATGATTTCAAGCTAGTTTCTAAGTGTTAAAGGTTTCTTTTAGTATCAATTTTAAGCATGAAAATAATAGTTTTTCAACTGTTATCAAGTACCTCACCCACAAAATAATAAAAAGGGCAAAAAGGAAGATGAAAAGTGGGATTTAAAAAAAAAAGGAATCTTCCTTAAAAGAGCAAGAAATAGATTTATTTTTGAAGTATCATTACTCTTTCTATATCAATTTCAAAAGCTCAGAAATTCCAAGAAACCTTCCTACCTTTGCCTTGGCCTCAATACAACCTTTAAAAAGCCCTCATGATCAATAATTGCATGTTTTTTTGAAGAATGTGAATGATAGACTCTTGCTAAATACTAAGGGTGCCTACTTACATGGGTATTTTGAGAGTAAACACAAGCCAAAAACACTTGAGAGAATTGAAAGAGAAATAGATACATGTTGACTTGAGTGTTGTCTTTCATATTTGATTTTCTTAGGAATTCAAAAAGGTTAACTCATGTGTGAGGAATAGAGTGATTTCATTTGTATGTCCATGACAAAGTAATGCCTAAATGATTGATTTATGTTTGGTGCTGCTCATTCTTTTGATCAAAATGCAAATATGGAATCAAATGACCCAGAACAAGGTCTTGGAATTAATCAATTTTTCCCAGGAGTGCAAAAGGATAAGTGTGGGGGTGTGATGAGTGCATATTTATGCTTTAAAGTTAAAATTCTTTATGAGATTCATGTGCTTAAATGATTGATTTAAAGTGAATTTGTGATGATTGGAATTGTTGGGTTTGAGAATTAAAGAGACGTAAAAAGCAAGTTTTAGAACATAAATTATTCTTGGATTTTCTAATATTTATTTGTGCAGCTAAAATTAAAGCTTTATTGGTCTAAATTACAAATTAAGGCCCAAAATCAAGTTTTATTTGGAAAATAATGTACAGATGGGCCAAACAGACAACTTTTACCCTTGCACCACCCAAAATCCCTACATACACTCCTACTTCTAAAACAGCCCAACAACCAAGCCTAAATACTAAGTCTTTTCTCCTGCAACCCCTAAATTTTCCTATTACTACCACTAACTAAATCAGACTCTGCCAGATTCTGTCATGTGTCAGTCCACCACTAATAGATCCAACCACCCAAATAATGCCACATCACCACCATCTTCTTCAACCTTCAAAAACAGAAACCCAAATCCCGGTAAACCCTAGTCGCCGCTCTGCTTCTGCTAGGCCATGCGTCGTTCTAGCCATCATCATCTCCCCACCACACCGCTATCCTCCATGGCAGCCACCGCATGCCGCACACCACCTTCTTCCACGGCCAATAATCATCTCAGACCTGTAAATCCAAAAATCCAAAAACCTAATCGCGATCTTCATTGCACCTATCCTTGCGAGTTCGCCAATCTCAAACCATCCATCATCTTCACCACAACACCACCACGAACAACATTGCGCCACCCAGAAATGCGATCTCTCTCATCAGGACACCAGGCCATCGCGCCGCCAGCGCTTTCCAAGTACAACATTCATCACCTAAAGCCGTCAGTATCCGCACAACCAACGTCATCGAAAGATCAATTCTACCTCCAGTCTTCATCTTCAAGCACCATGGGAACCTGCATCAAAGCCAGACCTACAAGAAAAGAAACCAAACAGTCTAGCAGTTCGTGACAGCAGCATCGGAAGCCCTTCCTCTTTTCCTCGTGACGGCATAGGAGCAAAGCGGGAAGTCATTTCCCCAATCTGAAACCCTAATTGGGTGAGAAAGAGGGCGACCGCGTGGCAAGCTCTCATTGATCGCGCCCTTCCTCAGTCAAAGCAAGTCAACACTGCTTAAGTCTGGTCAAAGCTGGTCAATAGGGGTTCTGGTGCAATTATTGAGAATTCTGAAGGGGCTAAACTGCAGATAGAGGAAATTTCAGGGTATTTATGCAATTTTGAAAAGTCAGAAAAAGCTAAAAGATAAAATTCAGTTATTGAATTAATTTAATTTGGGAATATCAACAGAAAACATCTTCCAAATAATGTTATAATTATCTAAATCTTTTAGTTATTTGGAAGATATAAGATAAAAGATTTTGTCAACTGAATATTCAGAGTCCAAGCCCAATCAAGCCCTATATAAAGAGACCCATGGGACTTCACTTTACTGATTCATTCTCTCATTCTCCTCTCACTTTTCTTTCATCCTGTATTCAACTTCATTCATGGAGAGCTAAGCATCTAGGGCTATTATATTGTAATTCCATGATGGATTATGAGGTTACGTTCAGTTAATGCAATTGTTTATTTTTATTATTAATTTAAGTTGTTCTCTCTCTATGTCTTTGATCTCTCTATCTTTTTAAAAGTAAATATTTTTGCATCATAATGTGTTTGAATCTACATGCATATTGATTATATGAGTTATAGGATTTCTAGGTTTAATTGAGAATCTACTTGGATTTAATTTAGGAACTTTCATATGATTAAATGATGTTTACTATCAATTGAGAATGTACTTTGGTTGGTAGTAATAATTTCAACTATAATTAATTGAGAATTTAGTTTGATTGATTAACTTTTAACTTAGTTAGGAGATTTAAGAATAGACATGATTAAACACAATAGAATTTGATTGAGAATGTACTTTGGTTGAATTTATTGTGAATAATCTAGAAAGGTTCTGCATTTGATTGAGATTTTACTTTGGTTAAATGCATGATCGCCCTCAAATTAATTAAGAATGTACTTTAATTGATTTGAAACTTAAACAATAATCAATTGGACAATTAGCCTATTTAAGCATAATTTTTTTTAAGTTTCTTATTTATTCTTTAAACATTCTCCAAACATTACTTTTATTCTTATTGCATTGCATTCATAAGATTGAAATATTGAAAGAGAATTCTGTATTCATTGGGAGACGACTCAGGGTTACTTTATCCCTATCTACTTTCTTAAATACTACTTGGTAATACTAAAGTTTTCCTGAAAAGTAGTATTAATTTGATAGCCTCAACGATAGCTTATCAGTGCCAAAATGAAAACTGGATTTTTTTTTCTTTGGTGCCAGAATTAAAACAGGGCTTTGGTGCCAAGATGAAAACTGGGCTTTGGTGCCAAGATGAAATCTGGGCTTTGGTGCCAAGATGAAATCTGGGCTTTGGTGCCAAGATGAAAACTGGGCTTTTTTTTTAATTCTTTGGTGCCATAATGAAAACTGGACTTGGGTTCCGGGATGAAAACTCGGCTTTCTTTTTTTGTTTTTTATAATTCTTTGGTGCCAGTATGAAAACTGGACTTTGGTGCCAGGATGAAAAATGGGCTTGGGTGCTAGGATGAAAATTGGGCTTTCTTTTTTTTTTTAATTATTTGGTGTCAGAATGAAAATTGGGCTTTGGTACCAGGATGAAAATTGGGCTTGGGTGTCAGGATGAAAACTGGGCTTTCTTTTTTTTCTTTTTGGTGCCAGAATGAAAATTGGGCTTGGGTGTCAGGATGAAAACTGGGCTTTTTTTTTGTGCCAGAATAAAAACTGGGCTTTGGTGCCAGGATGAAACTGGGCTTTAGTGATAGTCATGAGTGGGCGCGTGACCTTCCCATATGGGTATTGTTGATGTTGCATGCACTCTCCTTTCTTTCACTTTTTTCGGATTAAACAATTTTTTTGGAATAGTGGTCGAAGATGAAATTTTCCCATTCTTCAACTCAATCTCGATTCTTTCGGTCTATGATGATGATACCAGCGAAATTGAGAGTCACACTTTCGATCATATGCTTATGAAAAGGTGGTTGTAGTATGCTTACAAACATTGCAACCATCTCCTTGTTGTATAGAGGTGGCTCCACCTGTGCTGCCAATTCTCTCTATAGTTGTGCATACTCCTTAAAAGACTCCTCCTCTTTCTTTGCCATGTGGTGCAATTGTAACCTGTATGGCACAACGTTCATGTGGTATTTGTACTGCCTTATAAAGGCATCTGCCAAATTTGTCCAAGAATAGATATGAGAGATTCCAAATGCGTATACCAACTCAATGATGATTCAGCCAAGCTATCTTGAAAGAAATGGATAAGCAAATTTTCGTCATGACCGTAAGCAGCCATTTTTTGACAATACATGGTCAATTGGTTTTTAGGGCATGTGCTACCCTTATATTTCTTGAATTTTGGCACCTTAAACTTATGTGGGATTTTCACACCTAGGGCTAGGCTCAACCTCGCCACATCACCAAACCAATAACTTTCAGACCCCTCTATGATTTTCAGCCTGTCTTCCAACACATCAAGTTTACTTTTCGGTTCCTCTATGTTTGTGTGCATGGTAGCCTTAGTCGAAACATCATGTGCAACAACTATGTGAGGAGACTTGGATATTTCATTCACCTTCGTCTCTATTGTGTGGATAGGCCCTTGAGCTCTAGTACGCTATTGGTTATGGGAAATTCCAAAGAAGTGTGCTCTGCCTCTAAGTGATCTCCAATGGGCGACGTGTACCCTGGAGGCAAACCATACATTGGAAACATGAATTGTATGTCCACAACATTATGTGCTGGAGGATAAGCGTTATCCTTGGCCTTTATAAACGAAGTCTCTCTTGCAACCCTCATGGCTTTCAAAGCTTCCAAGATTTGACCGATTTGATTCTTTAATTGGCTAATATTAGCCTTTACAGCTTCACGTTCCTCTTCCACAACTTCCATAGCTTCAGAATTTGCTCGAGTCCTATAAGGATGTCGTGGAAGTCCCGCCGTATTTTTTTACTTTTTTATGCTTTTTGGCTTTTAGTACTTCCCTGCATTCTACACCATGGTAATGCGTGCTTGATGTATGGATGGGAATTCGTGTGAGATCCTTGATAACAGTTGAAAAACTATTATTTTCATGCTTAAAATTGACGCTAAAAGCAACCTTTAACACTTAGAAACTAGCTTGGAATCATGCTTTTGCTTATATTTTTGGAAATAAGAGAGTTGGACAGGTTTATGCTTGATTTTAGTGTTTTATGCAGGTTTTAAGGTGAATTTGATGAAAGAAGTGAAGAAGGATAGAGATGGAATCAGAAAAGAACGCAAAAAATGCAAAAGAAGAAAAGCCGCAAGTACCGCTCAGCGTCATTTTACCGTTGAGCGGCACTACTTAACACTCGTTGGCACCGCTAAGGAGTGAAAGTGCAGCTAAGGGGAAGAATTCAACACACGCACTTACCACTGAGCGGTATTTTACCGTTGAGCGCCGTTATTTTGGCTTGGGCCTACTTTTCTTAAATTTTTAAAATAGTATATAAGCTTTAGGACGTCCTATGGTTTGTATCTTTGGCAGAGTACGAAGCAAACACACACCTTTCCACCCCTTGGAGGAAGATCTTGGATGCTAAGGCTACCTACTCAACTTTCTAGGGTTTTATCTTTCACTCTTTCATTGTATTTCATCTAGTTTCTTCATGAATATGGTGAACTAAACTCTTCTTGTTGTTGGGGAATCAATGTAATCTTTTGAAGCTCTCATATATGGAATTTTGTGTTTAAACATCATATTTATGATACATGTTTTCTTTCATCATTAGTTAGGGTTTTTCCTTTTTGCTCAAAGCATACATTGTTTAACTCATTCGATGTCATGATTATTGGTTTTATTGATATGGACATATATGGTAAAATCTAGATTCGGGGAAACTCTCACAACAGTAGTATAAACCTAGACATAGTAATATGATGGTTGGTTGTTGTTAAGCTTCCGTTCACTATAATGTATGATTAATTGCTAGGGAGACAAGACATTGTAAACTAGTGATTATGATTAGGCTTTCTTCGTCGAGACATCGGGTTTAAGGTAATTTAGAGAGTGGCATTAACATTGATGAAAAGAATGATGAATTCCTAAAATATATGAGAATGGATAAGATGAAAATGATTGCCCCAACAACATACTCATCCACATATTTCAATTCACGTGTTTTTTTCTTCTTTCCCATTGATCATCACATGCATATATGTTTACTTTTTGTTTTTTGCATTTGAAATTTATAACAATTTGTTCTCAAGTCTTAAATAATCAAGAAATCATATAACTAACTAGGTTGTGAGTCCTTTGGGAGAACGATACTTGGTCTTATCGAGTTTATTACTTGATACGATTCAGTCACACTTGCCGAGGGTTAAACAAGTTTTTGGCGCCGTTTTTCGGTGTTCATAAATTTGTCATCAATCCTCATTCACCCTTTTTTTGTTTTGAAAATTCTGAACTTTTTCACTGATGTACTTTTTGAAATGATTTCCATTGAATTCATGAATTCTTGTTGTAGTTGGCGATGCATGGTGTGTTATTTTTTTTCTTCTCTTTTCTTTGAACCCCTATGATGATGCATGCATGATGCTGAATGTATGAATGCATGGACCTATAATGAAAAACCTTGTTTCGACCAAAACCTAATAGAATACTTAGCTAACTAGAAAGAGGAAACCTAGATTTATGCTAAGCTTTTTGTATTTTTTGAATGAAAGAGATTTGATACACACATAAAAAAAGTTCCAAATAAAGCTTCTCATTGACAAAGATATATACATGATAGTTATTTATGCATATAAATGGTTGACTTTTTCATGATGCAATATTGTGCAAGTAGTTTTTTTTTTTTAAAAAAAAGTTATGTTCTACCTTTGATTGATTTTTTTTTTGTAATATTATTTTATTTTTGTGAAGTCAATTTGAAAACAATGGATGTCAAAAATTTTGAAGTCGGATATTCAAAACAATGCTTTGCATTTTCTTTTAACATTGATCTGTGCATGCTTGAATTCACATAAAAGTTGAAAGTGGTAAGGCTTTAAAACATTTAAAGGACACTGGGATAACCACGTTGGTGTGTAATATGTGAACACATCAAAATGAGTATGGAGATATGGATCCATGAATGTCAAAGCTGCCTCAGTTTTTAGGCATGTGTTTTGTTCAAGATAAGGAATGGGTATGGAAAGGATTTATCGAAAAAAGATTGCTCCTACGTATATCCATTTATGATGGACAATCAGGGATCGTGTAGTTCTTTATCTAAAAAAAGGTTTGTGAGTTTGTTTGAAATTATTATAGATTGATTTAGATTTTTGAAAAGCGAACCCGACAAATATTTGGTTTAACAAGATTGATTTTTTTTGGTTTTGAAGATCTTGTATTTTTTTTATTTAAGAATGATGGAAAAAGAAAGAAACCGACCATAGGCCCCGCATACTTATAAAAAAAATTATGATTTTAAAAAAACATTATTTGTGTGTAGGAAAAATAACACCTTTAGTAAAAACTTCAGAGTACAATAAAAGAGAAAAAAGAATGGTATAGAGGTGACATACCTTTTTAGCTTTCAGTACTCTCCTATTTCTTCTTTGGTGATTACCTTTGATAGAACCCTTATGGGTGAGAACCTATTTTCTCTATACTCTCTTTCTCTCTTTTTATTATTTCTTCATGTTTCTCCTTCTCTCCTTTTTCTTGGTCTCCCCCTTTTTTTTATCACATGGTGCGTACTTATACACACACTGTAATATTATGGTAATTTTGCCCTTAATGTGAATTAATTGACAATGAAGAAAATAGGGAAAGAAAATGCATTGGTTGCCAGAAAACAAATTAAATAATATTCAAAATATTGATTATCATTATTGTCAAAAATTTGTCCATTTTTAAAATCATATTTTTTTAAAAGCAACTGACGCAACAAATTATATTAATATACTATTTTAATTATTGTTTATAATTATTAGCATAATATTGATTCAAATTATTACCATATTAAACTAACATTTCAAAAATATTGTGTCTGGTATTATAGTTATTATTTTATCTTTTTTACCCATCATTAATTATTATTCTTTTATTTTTTATTTTTATTTATTTTCTTACCCGGACGAAATTGGGTGTTGACAGTGTGGAATCATTACATTAACTTGTTAAAAGCTAAGTTACATTTTGTTTGCTTGAGGACAAGTGATAACAGTTGAAAAACTGTTATTTTCAAGCTTAAAATTGATACTAAAAGCAACCTTTAACACTTAGAAACTAGCTTGAAATCATGTTTTTGGTCATATTTTCATAAATAAGAGAGTTGGACAGGTTTATGCTTGATTTCAGT
Source organism: Vigna nakashimae (assembly GCA_034642375.1). Taxonomy (NCBI): domain Eukaryota; kingdom Viridiplantae; phylum Streptophyta; class Magnoliopsida; order Fabales; family Fabaceae; genus Vigna; species Vigna nakashimae. The sequence goes on from CM067763.1 coordinate 13,665,252, forward strand.
GTTTTAGTGCAGGTTTTAAGGTGAATTTGGTGAAAGAAGTGAAGAAGGAGAGAGATGGAATCAGAAAAGACATCAAAAAGTGAAAAAGGAGAAGCCGCAAGTACCTCTCAGCGGCAGTTTACCGCTGAGCGGCACTCAGGAGGTCACGTTGGATCCGCTGAGGGGAAGAAACCAACTCACGCACTTACCGCTGAGCGGAAGTTTACCGCTGAGCCGCACTTTTATGGGCTTAGGCCTAATTTTTCTGTATTTTTAGAATAGTATATAAGCTTTAGGACGTCCTAGGGTTTGTATCTTTGGCAGAGACGAAGCAAATACTCTCTTTTCCACCCCTTTGAAGGAAGATCTTGGATGCTCAGGCTACCTCTTCACCTTTTTAGGGTTTTATCTTTCAATCTTCCATTATTATTCATCTAGTTTCACCATGAATATGGTGAACTAAACCTTGTATTGTTGTTGGGGAATCAATGTAGTCTTGTGAAACTCTCATATATGGAATTTGTGTTAACATCTTATCTTTAAGACTTATGCTTTCTTTCATCATTAGTTAGGGTTTTTCCTCTTTGCTTAATGCTTGCTTTGTTTAACTCATTCATTGTCTTGATTATTGATTTTGTCGATATGGGAACGTACGGGGAAATCTAGATCCGGGGAATTTCTCCCAATAGTATATTGGTTGCCGTTAAGCTCCTGCACTTAAGAACTAATTACTAGGAATGCTAGGAATTGTATGAACTCGTAATTAAGGATAGGCCCTCTTGCAAGGTGATTTAGAGAGTGGCATTAACAATTGATGAAAAGAATGTTGAATTCCTAAAGTATATGAGAGTGGATAAGATGAAATTGATAACCCCAACAACATACTCATCCATCTATTTCATTGAAGTGTTTGTATTCCGTTTTCGCCATTGATCAAATTCATGCATACATGTTTATTTACTGCCTTTTGCATATTAAATTCCAATCAATTTGTTCTTATATAATAGTCCTTCGGTAAACAGTGTGTTTATGGTAGTGTTAAGTCTTATATAATCAACAAATCACATAACTAAACTAGGCCGTGAGTCCTTTGGGAGAACGATACTTGGTCTTACTGAGTTTTATTACTTGAAACGATTCGGTCACACTTGCCGATTGTTAAACAAGTTTATGGCGCCGTTTTTCGGTGTTCATAAATTTGTCATCAACAAGCAAAGTTCTAGGTTTGGGGTTATGATAACAATTGAAAAACTGTTATTTTTATACTTAAATTTGACTTTAAAGACAACCTTTATGACTTAGAAACTAGCTTGGAATCATGTTTTTATTGAAGTTTTGGAAATAAGAGAGTTGGATAGGTTTGATGCTTGATTTGCTTGCTTTTACAGGTTTTTGAGATGATTTGAGTGAAAGAAGTGAAGGAGCTAGGAGTTGGATTCAGAAAAGGAAGAAAAAGTGCATAAAGGGAAGAAGTCGTAAGTACTGCTCAGCGCCATTTACCGCTGAGCGGCACTTTGAAGACCCACAGTCACCGTTGAGGGGCAAAACTGCAGCTGAGGGGCTGAATAACAGTCACACGCTTACCGCTGAGCGACATTCTTATGGGCTTAGGCTCACTTTTCTATAATTTGTAGAATACTATATAAGGTTTTATTTGACCTAGGTCAGTCATCTTTGGCTGGAACAAAGCAAAAACACATTCTTTCACCCCTTAGAGGAGGATTTGGATGCTATGGATCCTTTCTCACCTTTCTACGGTTTTATCTTTCACTCTTTCATTGTATTTCATGTAGTTTCACCATGAATATGGTGAAATAAACCCTTATTATTGTTGGAGAATCAATGTAATCCTTTGAAACTCTCATGTATTGAATTTGTTCTTCAAGATCTTTTTAAGATACATGTTTTCTTTCATTAATTGTTAAGGTTTTTCCTTTGTGCTCAAAGAATGCAGTGTTTAACTCATTCGATGTCATGATTATTGATTTTGTCAAATATGGACACGTACGGGGAAATTTAGATTTGGGGAATCTCTCCCAATAGTAGTATAAACCTAGACATAGGAGTATGATGGTTGGTTGACTTTAAGCTTATGTGTTGTGTAATGCATGAGTAATTGCTAGGGAGACAAGACATTGTAAACTAGGGATTATGATTAGGCTTTCTTCGCCGAGACATCGGGTTTAAGGTAATTTAGAAAGAGGCATTAACAATTAATGAAGAAAGATGAATTCTTGATTACATGAGAGTGGATAGGATGAAATTGATAAACCCCAACAACATATTCATTCATATATTTCAAACCACGTGTTCTGTTTCTTCTTTCCCATTGATCAATACATGCATTCATATTTACTTTTCAGTATTTTGCATTTAAAACTTTCAAGAATTGGTTCTACAAGTCTTAGATAATGAATAAATCACATAGTTGTCTAGGTCATGAGTCATTTGGGAGAATAATACTTGGTCTTACCAGTTTTATTACTTGATACGATTCGGTCACAGAGGGTTAACAACCATGCTTAAGTGAGTTTCCCAAAAACTCATCAGTTATTCTACTCATCAAAAACATACCTTTAGTTCTACCAATTTCTAGCACATAAACTTTTAGAACATCAACATCTTAATGGTTAGCTCATATACTTCCATCTTTCCAAATATTTCCACACAAACCATCAATTCATCCATCCAAAATTCATCAACCAACCAAAACACCCAATTTTCATATTTAATTAAAAGTGAGGTAAAAACATCATGTTTCTCATCCCATTTCACAACCAAATCTACCAAATATTGCACATACATATAGATCAACATGCTAGAACGAAAATCCACCATCAATCTAATATAGATAAAAAAAATCATCATAAAGTTCATACCAAAATTCATAAATCAAAGTGAGATTAACAACCCATTAATTCAACTTCTTGAAATCATACCATATATTTAACCAAACCAAATTTCCATACAATCCATCACCACAAACGCAAATCAACAAAATTCCCTGGGCATGTAACACACGGGCACTGACAAGGGCGGGGAGTGGTCGCTGGTGCAAGAGGCACGAAGTACAAGGGGCATTGACAAGGAACGGCTCCTGGCAGGCTTCCGATGGAAGGGGTACATGGACGAATCGAACATACACCAGAATGAGAGGGATCTAGAGACTTTATAGGTATGGGACTATACAGTTGAAGGATAGCTTAAAGGGATTGATTTGGCTACTCATATCACCAAATGCATTGGCTTTTCGGTAGCCTAACCCATAAGAACTCCATGGTTAAGCGTGCTTAGCCTGGAGTAATTTAGGGATGGGTTCACACTCGGGAACCCCACAAAAAGGGCGCTAGGCCGCAACTTTCTCAACAATCGCGCACTTGGGCGCCCCAGAGGGAGGGTCGATGGGAAGTCTCCTAGCAGCAAAACTTTCACAACTTCGATAGTCCAGTTGAACCCTTTCCCGAAGTCGAAAATACACGTATGAGTACTCAAATCGAAGCTCTTTAAGCGTACTATCCAATGGAAAAATAATCACCTCAATTGGAAATTTGTAGAAAAAATTATAAATAAAATAGTAAATCATGTCAAAGTTGATAGCATTCTATTTTACCTTATAACTTTAACTTTTTTACAACTTGGTAACTCTTAAGCTTCAAGGGTCTTACAGATTCCACCATTAACCATTAATTACAAACAAAATGCCAAGATATTCTTACAAGACTAAGAAATTTTGTGGAGAGAATTTACAATGTGACTTTCTTACAAAGTGTTACTTCACATGAAGAAAGATACTTTAAAGATACTATAAGTTACACTTGTTCTTGATGTTACTTCTATGTGGTGCTTTCAACTTTTATGCCTTATTTTTTTTTTACTCACATAACATAAGATTAAAACACATTACTGACATGTAACAACATAGTACATCATCAACAATATAAATTTCTCTATACATGACTATTTATGATATCATTATATCATTAATGAAGAAATTGATGTCATCAATTATAAAAGAAAACAAAAAGAATATTATCTTGTTAGTTTATCACTATTATTTTTCTCTTAGTTCAGTCACGTAAACTCATATTCATCTCTGATTAAATAATTTTATATAAATATAAGAGAGAGAAAAATGATAAAACTAAAACTAAATTAAATTACAAAGCAAGTCGAATAAGGATGCATAACTACATATATTTATTGAATAAAAAGAAAAACATTTTATGAGAAAGGAAAAAAGTTGCAAATATATATATCAATGTATAATGAGAAAAGTTCTAAAGAAAAACTGGATTTTAAAAAATAGTTATGAGTAGTATTTAAAAAGAGGTTAAGAAATATAAGCAAAATGAAATTTGTTCGTTTATTAGTTTAATTAAGGAATATAAAATGATACCAAAATAAAACAAAAACGAAACTAAAATTAAATACCGAAATTTTATATGATATTAAACAAATAGTTACATTTGTTAAGAGATGAATTTTAAGTCTAATTCAATCTTACAAAATTGGTTTATTAATCATTTATATATTATAAATTGATATACATCAAGTTGAGAAAACATTTTCATATAAATCCTTGTACTTCATTACAAACCTTCATGCTTATTTTGTCTTCAAACAATAGATTCAAACGTGCCTTTGTCGGTGGCCTTCTGGTTAAGATTATTTCCATAAACCATTCCTCCATATCCATATTGTTGAACAACTAGCACAGACGACCGTGAACCAAAATTGTTTGACACCAAAATATCCCCAATAACTCCAAGTTCTAAGCACTCACACCACTCCAACAAATTTGAGAAAACCTTAGAGTTCCTACAATTCCCTTGTCCAACTATGTAAATATCACAACCAATTTTTTCTATCTCTTTGAGGACTACAGGGATATCTTCATCACTATAAACATCAATCTCTGAGTAGGATATTGTATCGCTATTGTTAACTGTTGTAAGTCTAAATGCGCTTATATACTCTTCATCTAACTCTTTTTGCTTGTCCGTATCTATTACCGCAGATAATATCCCTTGTGATTCATTGTGAACTGAAGCATCTATTTTTGCCGCTTCACCCAATAGAAGAATTCGAACCAGTGAGAGTTGTGTTCCTGAACGTCCTGCCATCCTCCATGCAATGGCTAAGGCTTCACGATCATCAGGACCCCCAACAAAGACCACACAAATATGAAGGTTCATTTTGGGAACTAAACCAAAATCACGATCAACAAATATTCCCACGGAGCAGGGAGCATCTTTCATTACATTTTGATTTATATATTTATACACAACACTGGTTACTTCTAGAGTACCTTCTAAAGTTAATTGTTTGTGAAATGGAAGAAGAATTAAGCTTGTGCGTTTCTCATATGCTGAGTGGTATATGTCCTCATGAATAGTTGTATATGCTGACACCACATTTAAGGTCTCAACTCTAATAGCATTATATGCCTCTCCAAGTGCATCAAATGTATTGTGAATGCTTTCTAACTCTTCTTGTGACTTGGTCAGGTTTTGTTCTCTAAGTTGGCTACTAGGCTTCCCTATATGTGTAGCAACTAAGGCAGCAACACGTCCAGTAAGTTCAACAAGGTACAAGGCAAAAACATGCACAGGGGAAACTCTCGTAGGGTTAAAACATTCAATTATGCTAATCATGCTTGTAGCTTGGCGAGTATTGTGAACACAAGCTATAAATCGAAGCTCTGCATTAAGTCTTAGTTTTTGTATGGTCTTTAGCTTGTTTTGTTCAAATATTTGTCTTGTTTTGTAGATGGCATTGATGACGGGAGACACAACTATGGTCATCAAAAGAACAGCAGAAGTTATAACGGCATAGGTAGGTGCAGAAAATATCTACAAGAACATATCCAAAGAAGGTTTAGATTAGACTACAATTGTGTATATATATATATATATATATATATATATATATATATATATATATATATATATATATATATATATATAAGAAATTAAAGTAATTGAACAAACCATTTTAAATAGATCAATACCGTTCTATCCCAAGCAATGTTCAGCATTATTAATGCCATGGCACCTTTATTATTCAAAATCATGCCCAAGGTCAAACCATCTCGAATACGCATACCAAAGAAAAATGTGACAAATAAAGTGCCTAAAATCTTTAAAGCACACAACAAGAGTATGATCACAACTATAAAGGGCCAACTTTCTTGGGAGAAAATTGTGATCAACATAAGTCTCATTCCAGATCCACTAAAGAAGAGGGGTACTAAAAAGCCACTAACACAATCATCTGAAATTGACATGACCAATTCAGCAAATTTTCCATGAGGTAAAATTAATCCAAAAATAAAAGCCCCAACAATGGCATGTGCACCAAGAAAATCTGAAATACATGAACAAGCTAAAACCCCCATGATTATAAAGAGCAATTGGTTATCATTCCATTCATCTTTGTTTGCCTTGCGATCAATAAACCATTGAATGAGTGGACGTACCACAAATATGCACACAACAATGAATATTATCGTGCATAACACGGTGTAGATGGCTTCTTTACCATTAATTGAAAAGGGAACAAATAAAGTGAAAAGAATCCAACCATAGGTGTCACCTATCATGGCAGCTGTTAAAGCCTCTTTGCCAAGACCAGTATAAACGAGCTTAAGCTCAGAAAGTGTTTGTGCTACCACAGGAAAACTTGTAACAATGAGAATTAAAGTCCAAAGTATATAAGCATTATTTGTATTTTCCTCAAGGGGAAACATCATATTATGTCCATAAACTTTTCGAAACAAAGCATACAAGCATGGTGCAACGAGTATGGGAAAGACGATTCCAGCAATTGCAATACTTGCAGCTTTCTTGTTCACGTTTAGAATGGTATTTAAGTTCATCTCCAATCCACTAAGGAATGCATAATAAATGAGACCAATGTGGGAAAGGATCTCAACATTAACAATCCCATTTACTGGAAAAATGAACTCAAAAATTGTCGTGAATCTTCCAAGTAATGGTGGTGTTAGTAGGAAACCAACCTACATAATTACAATTTAGAATGCCCACACATTACATTGTTAGAATGTCACATATAAAAAATTTTGAGATAATTTTCATAAATAAAACAACCTCGAGATTTATTTACTTACAGAGATTTGGGAAATGAGACGAGTTTGATGCAGAGGTTTATAGATTATGGAAAAGAGACGAGATAATACAGCAACAAAAGCAATTTGAATGGCCAGAATAGGTAGCTCTATTTTCAAGACTTTATCGGTTTTCCAAAATTGATTAGGATTAACTATAGATATATTGTAACATGGAGGTATTGTATTTGTCATTGTTAGTTTGATTTTGTATTTGATACTCTTTCGATGTTTGTTCTATTGTGGTGCTTTCAACCTTTATATGTTTTTCGTTTTACTCATAAAACCTAAGATTAAAACACATTACCGGTATGTAACAACATAGTATTAACAACATAAATTCCACCTATACATATCTATTTATGGTGTCACTTATCTTACCTTATCTTATGGTTAGTGTTATTTTTTTTTTTCAACATAACAAATAGTCAAAATTTTCTACAATTACATAACTGCATTATTATTTTATACAACAACTTTATAAATATTTTTAGAAAATATTTAAATTTTAAATATCTCAATATAATATATTGTTATTAAAAATCAGTTATTACTGTTTAGAGAAAATGGTTTAACATTTTAATTCCCCATTGATAGTTTGTGTGGTTATATATCTTCTTAATATAAAAGAACATGCAAGAATTAGTTTTTAGTTTTATGTGGGTAGGAAAAAAATCAAGTCAATCATTTTTAAAACAAGCAACCAATCTCTAGTCCATAACATGCATTGATCATGTTGAAAAATAAAACTAAAATATACAATCGCGAAAATTTTTCACATGTAATCAACGATGTCCTTATTTCAAGTCAACTATTACATTAGACTTGCAATAGTCTCTTACGTTGATTAGAATATTTTAAAAAGTGATTTTTTCACTTAATTGAAATTACAAAGTGTTAGATTTTATTTACTCATTTTGTAGAAAGAAGAAACATCAGTATTAAATTTGAAAGCAATGTATTGATTTTAACTATTTTCCAAATACATTTTAAATATATTATCTTCTAAAATGAGTATAAACATGGGAATAAATAAAGTAACATGGCATGATTAGATTTGAAATGTATGTACAGAGTTAAGAGTGCAATGAATTTTTACTGATAATACTTTCAATACCTAACTTGAGAAAAATGAAATAGAATAAAATCAATATAAATACATTCATGATTTTATGGAAATATGTCATCCTAATTTTGTGCATATGAATAAATATTAAATAATTTTAAATTGATATAAATTTTATAAGCATAATTAATGTGAAATGAATTTACAAGGGAGAGAAAATATATGCAAAGATCACAAGAACTTATGGAATATTATATTGAAATTTAATATCTAAAAAACATATTTTAAATAGATCAATATTGTTCTATCATAAGCAACGTTCAATTATTAATGTCATGGAGCATTTGTTATTCGAAATCAATTTCAAGGTCATACAATTTCAAATACGTAAATAACAAATAAAGGGTTTAAAATATTTAGAACCACAACAAAAATACATGGAATTACCGACTGAATTTTATCGACAGAATCATTTCCGTCGGTAAAGGATGCATTACAGACAAATTTTATCGACAAATGTAAAAAGGTGATTATCAACGGATTTTGACCTTCGGTAATTACCGAAGATCAAAATACATCGGTAAAGCCTTTCGTAATTACCGACAAACAACATTTGTCGGTAAATCCGTCGGTAAAGCCTTTGGTAATTACCGACGAACAAAATTTGTCGGTAAAAAGAGCGGAAAAATTCCCGCCCATTTTTCCTCTCTCACTGCGCGAAGAAGACCACATTTTCATCTCTCACAAATCGTCATTTCTTCTTTCAAGAGCATTTCTCACCTCCTCTACAACCATTTTTCACTCTCGTGCAACCATCTTCCCACACTGTCATTGCTGCCATTGGAGAGCGCCACTGCTGTTGTTGGAGAGCGTCACCGCTGCTGTTGGAGAGCGTCACCGCTACCGTTGGAGCGTCACCACTGCCATAGGAGAACTCGACCACTGTCGTGGGAGAACCACGTGGAACGTCACCGCTGCCGTTGAAGAGCGCCACCGCTGCCGTTGGAGAGCGCCACCATTGCCTTTGGAGAGCACCACTACTGCCGTTGGAGAGAGTCACCGCTGCCATGGGAGAGTGCCACCAGGAGAACGTCACTGCTGCCATGGATGCTCAAAAACTAATTGAGAATTTTTCCTAATTTTAGGGTTTCTAAAACAATTGGATAACCTAAGTTTAGTCTTTGATTTTGGTTTTGGAATGAATTGGATTGTTGTTTTGGTTTAGGAATGAAGAAAGTTTGATAAAAAAAAATTAAAATTCGAGGAACAGACGAAGGAGAAAGAGGAAGAAGATGAATCACATCGAGATATTTACCAACGGACTTACCGAAGGTTTTTTCCTTCAGTAATTACCGACGGATTTTTTTAGCCATTACCGACAGATTTGTCCTTCGATAATTATCGACGGCCATAAAAAGTCGTCAGTAAAGGTTACCAACAACGTTATTACCGACAGAGTTAGGCTCGTCAGTAATCCGTCGAAAAAATGCCATTATCGACGGATTTTTAATGTTTTCGATGGATTTTAGTCTTCGTTAATAAATGTTTTTTCTGTAGTGAACACACAACAAAACAAGAGTATAATCAAAATTATAAATAAAAAACTAAATATCATAATTTAATGATTATATTCATTATTCAAATACTAATTTTGTTCATTATACATTTAGTCATTAAAAGAACTTTTAGTATATTTGATCACTAAATTAACTTATGATAAATCTATTATTTATAATGGAAACAAAAAAGGTAGTTTATAATTTTATAAAATTTAGTTATGTAACATCCCAATATATATAGTGTAAACTATATTAAAGAGAAGCAACATGCATGATAAAGTAGAATAGTTATTTATCTAAAACATAAAGTGATATCTCTACAGTCATCCAAAAACAACTATAAATTTATAACTTTATATACAGACTGAAAACTATTCCAAAACTATACACAAGGCTCTAAAGAACAAAAGCAAATACTCAACAGCAGCATCACCTCCATCCAATGCTTGCTCCAAAAAAACCTCTTCTTCTGGTGCTCACATCCAAAGGATGGTCATCGCAGAAGCAAAATAGCAGAACATACAAAACATAAGCACACAACAGGGTAAGCTAGTTTAACAAAATTACTCATGCAACAATTTATTTAACTTCATACAAGCATATTATTTATTCTCATCATTTAAACTCTTCATACATAACATACATTGACTCAAACTGTCCGGACTTAGAATGATTGTCGAGCTATGACGGGTCGTGCACTCATGGTGACTTTTATTGCTTTGCAAAGCCGTTGCCAATGGGTTTCACCCTACCACACTCACTAGGTTAGTCCGTTATCACTCACCTTGGACCATACTTGAAGCACCCAAGACTAGGACCTCCTGCTACTCCTCACGACATGGATCAATCCTCTTTACTTGAGAATGAAAGACCATTGGAGTTTCAGGATAACCCCCAAGACTAAGCTCTTACATTCATTCTAAACTTACTTGAATCTCAACTAGAGATTCCACTTTGAATCACAACAAGGGCACCACCATGACTCCTCTTCTTGAGGATCATGGAATTACGTCCAAACCATACTTGAACTTTATACTTTTGATTACAACATACCACAATCACCACAGATATTACATGATACAACTTCAACTTGCTTCAAACAACACTCATTGATTCATATCAAACAACATAAGAGTACACGAGACTTTGAACTAGAACGTACCCCTCGCATAGCGCACACCTTCGCATAGCGAGGCTATAAGCTTCTCGCACAACGATATAACTCGCCTTGCGAAAACCTTAGAAAGAGACCAACTACTCTGGATCTCTCACATATCGACTAAACTCGCATAACGACTAAACTCGCTATGCGAATAAATTGTGAAATGCATCAGACCCCAACCCCTCGCATAGCGACCCAATTTCGCTACGCAAGAACCTCTTCCAAAGACTTGACCCCTCAAACACTCACAGAGCGAGACCCACTCGCTAATCGAATAAAATGAATAATCGTTCTAGACCTTGGCCAGTCGCATAGCGATTTGAGTCGCCATGTGGATGTACAAACAGAGAGCAACCTTGACCATTTTGATGACTCAAACCAGTCACATATGACCTATCTACACTACCCTAGTAGTCCCAACCAGCCCTTGGTCACTAGTGTGACACCCGGGCACGGAGACGAGGGCGGGGAGTGACGCCGGTGCAAGAAGCATGGTGCAGGGGGCACAGACAAGGAGCGGCTCCTGGCAGCTTCGGGTGGAAGGGGTACATGGATGAATCGAACATACACCGGAATGAGAGGGATCTGGAGACTGTATAGGTATGGGACTATACAGTTGAAGGATAGCTTAAAGGAATTGATTTGGCTACTCATATCACCAAAATGCATTTACTTTTCGGTAGCCTGACTCATAAGAACTCCATGGTTAAGCGTGCTTAGCCTGGAGTAATTCTGGGATGGGTGACCTTCTGGGAAGTTTTCCCAGAAAGTGTGCGAGTGAGGACAAAGCACACTGGAAAGCCTGGTGGTGATCTGTGGGGGCAGTCAACGGTCCCTGTGAGCTGCCGGGACGTTACAGATGGTATCAGAGCCTAGCCTCTCCCAGTACGGTGTGGTTCGAGGACGAACCAGAGCGGAAGCTGGTGGGCATGTGACACCCGGGCACGGAGACGAGGGCGGGGAGTGACGCCGGTGCAAGAAGCATGGTGCAGGGGGCACAAACAAGGAGCGGCTCCTGGCAGCTTCGGGTGGAAGGGGTACATGGATGAATCGAACATACACCGGAATGAGAGGGATCTGGAGACTGTATAGGTATGGGACTATACAGTTGAAGGATAGCTTAAAGGAATTGATTTGGCTACTCATATCACCAAAATGCATTTACTTTTCGGTAGCCTGACTCATAAGAACTCCATGGTTAAGCGTGCTTAGCCTGGAGTAATTCTGGGATGGGTGACCTTCTGGGAAGTTTTCCCAGAAAGTGTGCGAGTGAGGACAAAGCACACTGGAAAGCCTGGTGGTGATCTGTGGGGGCAGTCAACGGTCCCTGTGAGCTGCCGGGACGTTACAGATGGTATCAGAGCCTAGCCTCTCCCAGTACGGTGTGGTTCGAGGACGAACCAGAGCGGAAGCTGGTGGGCATGTGACACCCGGGCACGGAGACGAGGGCGGGGAGTGACGCCGGTGCAAGAAGCATGGTGCAGGGGGCACAAACAAGGAGCGGCTCCTGGCAGCTTCGGGTGGAAGGGGTACATGGATGAATCGAACATACACCGGAATGAGAGGGATCTGGAGACTGTATAGGTATGGGACTATACAGTTGAAGGATAGCTTAAAGGAATTGATTTGGCTACTCATATCACCAAAATGCATTTACTTTTCGGTAGCCTGACTCATAAGAACTCCATGGTTAAGCGTGCTTAGCCTGGAGTAATGAAAGCCTGGTGGTGATCTGTGGGGGCAGTCAACGGTCCCTGTGAGCTGCCGGGACGTTACAACTAGTACTCAAATTCACTACCTCACTTCCTCTAAAATACACTAAACCAGCCCAAAATACTCTACACTTTACTTCATCAACATAACACATATTACAGCCAATAATTGCTCACAGCTCAGAGAGAATTCAGAGAACTCTGAGGAGTAGAGTTCTAGAGAGACGAAATGTTCTTAGAATAATGAGAAGTGTTTATAAGAATTCTATTTGTATTATAAGATTATTTTAAAGTAAAATAAGTTATCTCATTATTCTAATACACCAATCTGCTCTATAACACTCTATTTTTCAGGTCTTTATAAGTTATCTCAAAATTAGTTGCAAAATTTATATAATAGTGATTAAAAATTTAAGTTTTTATTATATAATAATTGGAAATTATTAGATAACAGTGCTTAGATAAATGACAATGACTTATACCTATATATGATTAAGTGCTTAGATTTACACATTATAGTGTTTGAATAAAGGAAAATGATTTAGATTTACAAGTTAAAATGTCTACATTTAGAGTATTTAGATGAGAGATAAATATATAAATAGTTATGCAAATTTATTGCAAATACGTAACATTTATTGTCATTAATCATGTAATAAAATAAAAGTAAAAATATGAGTCAAAAGTTGAAGAAAAATCAATCAAAGTAAATACTCCATATCTAGAACTACACTTTTATCCAACATAGAAGAGATAACTCACAAGAAATATGAAAACTAGATTGGGAATGTTATTTAAAATGCGTGGCAGTGACAATGGAGGCTTCTTCTTCCTATACAATAGAAATCTTGCAACACTAGTGCTCTTGTCATAGTGGTTGACGAATCTAAAGCTTGCGATGGTCTCTATCACGTGTTTTGGTTTGCAATTTTGCAATACAGTTGTGATTTGGTGGTTCGAGACAAGAGCATATATGGTTCACAATATTGGATTACCAGCGATAGACAGAGATAGAACGAGAGAGCTCACAGAGTGAGCAAGAAATTTATCGTTCTTTTTCCGACAAATTTTATAAACAAGACAAATTTCATTTATCGATACTGACAGAAAAAATCCGTCAATAAATAAATATATATATTACCAATAAATTTTATGTTGGATATTATCAATGAAATAAATTTATTGATGATTAAAATTTCAAAAGTTTATCCATAAAATTATCAATAATTTAAATTTATTGACAAATTTATTTTCATTAGTAAAATTTCATTCATAATTTTAAAACTTTTTGTAAAGAAAAAAAATAATATATATAAATACATTTAGTGAAAATAAGTAAAAGGAATGAAAGATTCATATAAGACATTAAATTATGATTAGAAAAAGACTTTAGCAATGTATAATTGATACAAAAATTTCACCTCGATTTATATAGTCACTAGTGACTACTATTTAATTAATAAATTATATATTACTGTTTTAATGACAAATTTTGTATGGTCATTAATTACTATAAATATAATCTTTAATTATATTCAAAGTTTTATTAATAATAAAAGTTCTTTTAAATATCAATAATTGTAGTTGAGATTAAGAAAATTAAAATTTTGAGAAGTCATATTAAGTGTATAGTACTAGTAGGGTATACTAGTAGGGGATAATAACTTAGATTTATAGGTTAGAGTTTTCATATTACACACCAATTATCATAATTTTTTCTATCAAAACACAAGAAGCTTTTTCAGTATCAATCCTCATAAAGTATATACAACAATACGTTATTGATAACATAGGTCAAAGGTTTCTTCTCGCGAGGTAGTAGTATTAGTGCAAAAAAGGTCTTTAACTCACCTTTTAGATGTCTGACCTTCGAATATCCAACGTAAAAAAAGATCGGTGGCATTTTTCATAAATAAAACAACCACATAGACGTCTGTTATGGAAGGAACAAACATCTAAAGCCATATAGACGTCTGATGTGGGAGAACAGACTTCTATATACTCATTTTTGAAATCTAAAAAGTCACTTTTTGACTCCATTTAGACGTCAGATCCCCCCAATCTGACTTCTACAGCCATATAAACGTCCGATGTGGGGGGAACCGACTTTTATATACTCATTTTTTAAATCTAAAAAGTCACTTTTTAACTCCATTTAGACATCCGATCTCGCCAATCCGACTTCTACAGTCATATAGATGTCCAATGTAGGGGAACCAACTTCTATATACTCATTCTTGAAATCTAAAAAATTACTTTTTAACTCCATTTAAACGTCTGATCCCGCCAATCCGACTTCTACAACCATATAGACGTCCGATGTGGGGGGAACCGACTTCTATATACTCATTTTTGAAATCTAAAAAGTTACTTTTTAACTCCATTAGACGTCTGATCCCGCTAATCTGACTTCTAAAGCCATATAGACGTTCGATATGGGGGGAACCGACTTTTATATTCTCATTTTTTAAATCTGAAAAGTTACTTTTTAACTTCATTTAGACGTCCAATCCCGCCAATCCGACTTCTATAGCCATATGATGTGGGGGGAACCGACTTCTATATACTCATTTTTTAAATCTAAAAAGTCACTTTTTAACTCCATTTAGACGTCCGATCCTGCCAATCCAACTTCTACAGCCATATAGACGTCCGATGTGGGGGAAACCGACTTCTATATACTCATTTTTTAAATCATAAAAATTACTTTTTAACTCCATTTAGGCGTTTGATCCCGTCAATCCAACTTCTACAGCCATATAGACGTACGACATGGGGGGAACCGACTTCTATATGGCTACACTAAAACACCGCGAACGCGAGGCAGCAGTTACGCGCACTTAATGTTCATCATCTTCCTCGCGTTTTCTCTCTACGGGTTACTCTTTTCTGGTATGTTTTCTCACTTTTTACACCATTTTGAATTAATTTTACTTCGATTACATCACTCTTTGATGCATTATCTTTCATTTGAACCGATTAAAATGCGTTTTCGTTAGGTTTTGTTGCAGTTTTTCTCATGTCCTTGGACGGCGATTTCTTGCGTTTTACACTCCTCCAATTCTCTCCATTATGTTTTTAAAATCATCCAATACAGAAATAACGTACAATACATTCTCTTCAACTAAAATATAAAGTTGTAAACTCAAATCACCATGAGCCATGAGCAACTCGAGAGGCCTCAAGTGGAAAAAGATACAATCAAATACGGCAACGTTTTAGACATGTGATCTATAGTGTCAGACGTCTATATAGACGTTTGACCTGTATGGATCGGACTTCTATATAGACGTCTGACTTGTATGGATCAAACATATATATAGACGTCAGACCTATTGGGTCCGACGTCTCATTAACGTCACTCATATAAACGTCGGACATAGATCAAATGTTAAAAGTCCAAAATAACATACGTCTAAAGATCTTTCTACACTAGTGTAGAAATCATTGAACCGGATGTATCCAGAGAAAAATGAGGAATAAATTTCTATTACTTCTTTTACTTCCATTTGTAATTTAAATAATATTAAAATACAAAAGAAAATATTGAGAAAAAATTAAATAAACTATAAATTACAATCTACTTGAAGTAAATTAAAAGTTTAAATTTCTAAAATAAACTACTTTAATATATTTACCGAGTACTTTTGTACTTATCAAACTAGTTTATTAGCTAGTTAAATAAGTGAAAAAATTATTATGTACTCTATATTTTAAAAGGAAGAGTTAAATGAAAATAATGGTTACCTTAATACTTGAATAATATTATTTCCGAAAGTTAATTAATTATTACAAAAATATCATTAAATTGTAATCTATTTAAATTATCAGGATTGAAATACAAACACCCACGTTATTAATTCTAAACACCTAAAAAAATATTTTATTAATATGATCATATAGGAAGTCATTCATTTCATTAAAAAATTCAAATTTGATAATACAATGCTCAAAACAAAATTCTACCTTAGACAGTGTGATAGTGTAATTTAACACACAAAAAAATTCTATCCTCTATAATCACAGAAAAACGACCGGTCATTTCTTAAAATTTTACATTGTAGTATTCAACTATCCACATTTCATAAATTTTATCATATAAGTTTTCTTTCGTACATTTCGCCATCATATACTTTTTCTTTTTTTTCATATTTTACTAATTTGTTGAATGTCTAATAAAGTGGTGACATGACATATATATTTAAAATAACACCATTTTATTATTATTATTTTTCAAAAGAACATCGTTTTATTATGGGTTAAATATGTTTTTAGTCCCTAAATTATTGACCGTTTTTTGTTTTCGTCCCTGTTTCAAAGTAAGGTACAATTTGATCCTCATTCTTTTCAAAACGTTCGTTTTAGTCCTCGAAAACTAATCACTGTTTAAAAATTTGGTCCTTATTTAGCAACAAATGAGGACTAAAACCAAAATTCCGAAGACTAAAACGAACGTTTCAAAAAGAATGAGAACCAAATTGTACCTTACTTTGAAAGAGGGACGAAAACCAGAAACGGCCTTAGGGACTAAAAACATATTTAACCCTTTTATTATTAACACATAATGATAAAATATGTAAAATATGATGATAAAGTATGCGGAAAAAAAATAGATGGTAAATATGAGAAAACGAAAACCTTGATAGTGCATTGTTAAAGAAAAACTCAAACCATGAAATTTGTAAAATCACAATAATTGAGAAATCAAGTATGTAGTTAAGACTAGTTTATTTTTTTTCATAACGCAATATTATAAAGAAAATGTGATTTGCAATTTTGCCCATGAATAGACAATGGGCTTCAACCCATTTCTTTTCTTCTTTTTAAACTCCCTCAACTCTTCTCCAAATTTTTTTCTCTTCAATTCTAACTTCATTTTTTATTTCTTTCACCGTCAGATATTACCCTTTTGTAGATAATTTATTTCGTAGTTTTTTTTATCTGAACAATTTAGAGTATTAATTCTCCTTACTCAAGCTACGAACCAAAATTTGAGAAATAGAGACAATAACAATCCCCTCTTATCTAGAATCTCAATATTCAAGTTACAATCAATTATTCTAATTAAGAAGTTATGTTCCTTTAAAAAACCTTTTAATTTATTTTCTTAAATAAGTAAGTGTTGAAAGTCTTCTATAAAAATATAAAACCAAATTTATAATGTATAAATAAGTGAAGATTTTACGTTAGTTTATAAAATATATAAAAGTGTAAATTTTACGTTAGTTTTATAAAATTAAGTTAAATTTAAAATTTATTTTTAATATGATATATAATTTATGAATTCATTAGGTAAAATTTATCTTAAATTTAATATTTTGATAGTTTGAATGAGAAGGAAACCTAAGTGGAAGCTTTGTTTTATTTGAAATTATCGTTTAACCTAACTATATGATATGGTGAAGGGATGATCTTTTGGTTTCTAAATTGTAAAGTTAATTTACTTAATTTTCCAAACGTTGTTAAGACAGTCAAGAAGAAATAAGACTTGTCGACATTACACAACTTATGGTAATATTTTTCAAACTTTGTTTAGTGACATATCTTTATTCAAACAATACTTTTAGAGTCTAATCCATTATCTAATTTAGTTATTCAATGTAATATATTTATGTTATGATCAAAATAATATTATATTTATTTTATGAATGATTCGGATTATTCATGCATATATAAACTCTAACCTTTTGCATGTAAAATAAAATAAAGGAAAACTTACCGTAATTAAAATTTGATTAGTCAATCTTGTTTATTCTTATATGGAATCAAATATAAACATGATTATTATTTATCTAAGAATTTTATAGAAAAGTCAAATAAAGCAAATTTTTAAAAATTAACTAATAATATTTTATTTACTTTTAGGAAAAGTACTAATATTTTCACATTCCAAATGTTGCGGAATCATGAAATTTAATAAAATTTGAATTTTATTTCTGGATTCTGGAAGATTTGAAAAACTAAAATTAGAAAGAAAAGAACAAAAAGGAGAGAAAAGAATTTGACACAATAGCCCATAACATAAGAAGATGAATTCAATGGAAGAAAGCGTGTGAATTTGTTTGTTTATATGTATATTTGTATTTGTTTGACTGGTCTTTGCTCTCTCTCTCCTTTCTCTGTTCTTTCTTTGAAGAGAGAGAGGGAGAGAGAGAAAGGGTCACCGGCCGCCCCCGCCAAACGTACCCTCCTCCCTCCTTCCTGTCTACAATAAAAGTCAATTTCATCACCACCTGCCCAACCGGTAACCGGTCCCTCCCTTCACTATGCACATATATTGACCCTTTTCTCATCTTTCTTAAATTTCAATCTTCATTTGTTGATTTCTTCATCTCTGCTCTTAATTATCATCTGGGTATACGAGTTTCTGGAAAAGGTTTAGTTTTTTTTTATTTTATTATTGAATTGGAATTTGGCCATGTCTACGTCCGCCGCTGGAGGTGCTGGATCCAATGATTCCAATGCTGGCAGGAGACAAAGCAAGAGGCCCAAGTGTAATGATTCTCTTCTGTTATCGTTTATTTGTTGGCTTTTCGTTTTTATTTTGGTGGGTTTTCTTGTGTTTGTCGTGTGAATTTTTGTTTTTCTTTTTTATGGCGAAGGGTTGATGGTTTTGTTGGGGTTTGTTTCTCAAAGGAGGATGGAGTTTTTCTCTTGAGACCCTTTTTGAAGCTGTTGTTTCAATAATTTATTAGACTTTGTTAAGCAAACATTACCCCTTTTTGTCTGCTGGTGTTTTTGTAAGGAAATGTTTTTTACATGGATTTTGTTGTTGAGCTAGTTGGGGATTTTTTGTTACTTTAAGAAGTTAGATGGCCTGTTTTTATTGAACAAACTTTTGCGTTTGTATCCTTTGTTGTTTCTAATTGCACAGAACTTTGTTGACTAAAGTTCTTTGAAATTCTTGAACTTAGACAATATGCTTTGATTTATCAACAATTGTGTTTGTGTCTTTCGTTGCTTCTAACCCCAACTTCTTTTTTGCTTCCCAGACTCAAAGTTTACACAACAAGAACTACCAGCGTGCAAGCCTATTCTCACACCACGAGCAGTAGGTCTACCTGTTTGGATGTGTTGTCAGTGATTTCTTTCATGTTTTTAGAAGTCATGGTTTACATGGTGTGTTACTTTCCATGCAGGTTATTTCAGCCTTCTTGATTGTCACCCTAGTGTTCATTCCCATTGGAGTTGCTTCGCTAATTGCTTCGCATGATGTATGTCTGAGTGCAATACTTTGTGAACTATGCTTACCAGTTCTGTATATTATGAGTACTGCTGAGTGCTGATTTTGATTATATCTATCAGGTTGTTGAGATTATTGATAGGTATGACTCTCAGTGCATACCAACAAATGTGACAGACAAGGTGGCATACATTCAGACTCCTGGTGAAAAGCCATGCAATAGGACGCTACATGTAAGTTTTCTTGATTCTGATTTCTCTTATTGGTGTTTAACCATTATTGTCATATTGAATCGTCTCCCATAATTGACGAATTCTGGATTTCAAATTTTGATGGTTGCTTAATTTGTTTGTTTTTCAATACATTGCTCTTGTGAATAGGTGGACAAGCGTATGAAGTCTCCTATCTATGTTTACTACCAGCTTGACAACTTTTACCAGAATCATAGGCGGTATGTTCTCCTTTTATTTCTTGTGAACCACGCAATTCTATCATCAATTTGAATTTAATGTTATCAGCCAATGAGAATTTTATTGTTATTTAATAAGGATTCAAGCATTCAACAAAGATTTATGGTTGACTGCCAAAAATCTTACAGAACCCTCTCTTTCATTGGGATATTGTGCATGTTGCTAACAGAAGTTGTTGAGTTGCACTGAACTTCAGATTTGGTTTCATCCTTTCCTGTTAGTCTGCTACAATTTTACAATGAAAGTACATAAATAACTAGTTTGATATCTGACATGAAATCATTTAAAATCCAGCATGTAAAATGCAAAAAATATTTATTATAATTCAGTTTCAAAGTTTGTTTGGCTAATGGTGGAATGTAATGGAAATAGTTCTTTTCTCATGTAATTATTATAAATATGTTATTTGGTAATTAGGTATGTTAAAAGCCGAAATGATGACCAGCTGAGGGATTCCAAAAATGCTAACTCAACAAGTGGTTGTGACCCTGAAGATTCAGCAAATGGAATGCCAATCGTACCCTGTGGTCTTATAGCTTGGAGCTTGTTCAACGATACATACAGCTTCTCACGCAGCAGCATTAATTTGACAGTGAACAAGAACGACATCTCATGGAAAAGTGATAGGGATCACAAATTTGGAAGTGATGTTTTTCCTAAAAATTTTCAGAATGGTTCTTTAATAGGGGGTGGTAGTCTTGATGAAAACACACCTGTAAGTCTTTCTTTGAACTCAAATTTTGATTAAAAAAAAGCATCTGTGTGCATAATTCTCCTTTTCTCATAAAGTCCAGAACAGTAAATTGAGGTTGTTTGATATGTGCTGTACAGCAGTCAATTGTAAGCCCCTTTTAAATATAAATATATTTGTGCTTGCAACTTTTGGTTTAATATTGTTCTGTTTCTACTTAATTACACTTCAGGCTGTCTAATTGTAATGATTGGTGTCCATACTGTGTGCACATAGGTTTTGTATTGTTTTGATCTTTGTGTTTTTCTTACTAAAATTGTTCTCTAAACCACTATTTGATTTTAAAAACTGAAACTACCAATATAGTTATCATGCTAAAGTTTGGATATCTGATTAACTATTTGTTTTGAATATAACTGGCTGAAACAACTCAGTTAATCAATCCAAAGACAGGAATGTTTTTGGAAGGAATGTTAATATATTTATTTTGTGAATGCTCATAGTGTGGAAGCATATAAATAATTAAACCATCAGCCATCTTTTGATTGCAGTGAGGATTGAGCTTTGACCTTTTTCTGTATTCAGAATTCATAATTTAGTCCATACTGAGTGATAGCTGTAGATTATAATTGAGTATGTCATACAACTACTCCAATGTCCTTGTCCAAATTTAATAAAGTTGTTGAATTTCTAGTTAAGATCAGAGACTAGATTCGTAGACTGAAATTTTAGGCACCTTTTGATATGAATGAATCTTCCTATCCAAGTTTTGAGACCTTTGATCCTCCCAACTTTTATTGATTCCTGACTCTGAATAAGCAAATGATGAATATGCTGGTGAACAAAAAGGCATGTTGAGTTGTGCACTGAAATGACTATCCTCTGCATGGTAGTAAATTAGTAATGGTCCATTCTGCACCAGTCTGATTAAGTCATTTGTGTTACTTGTGCTGAGAGGGTAATTGTTTTTTTTTTCTCGTTTTTATAATTTATAATCTGTTTCATTTTTCATCTTTTGATTGTCTTGGCATTCTCTATTTGCTTGCATCAATGAGAAAAGTTGCTCACTTTTTGAATGTTTATGTAACAGTTGAATAAGCAAGAGGATCTCATTGTTTGGATGCGAACGGCAGCTTTGCCAACTTTTAGGAAGTTGTATGGAAGGATTGAAGTGGATTTAGAGAAAGGTGATGTCATTCAGGTGAATTTGAACAATGTCTACAACACATACAGTTTTAATGGCAAGAAGAAGCTTGTTCTGTCAACTACTACCTGGCTCGGCGGGAAGAATGACTTCCTTGGCATTGCTTATCTTACTGTTGGAGGATTGAGCTTCTTTTTGGCCATGGTCTTTACCCTTGTATATCTTGTCAAGCCTAGGTAATGAAATCCCCT
This sequence comes from Vigna nakashimae, assembly GCA_034642375.1. Classification (NCBI taxonomy): domain Eukaryota; kingdom Viridiplantae; phylum Streptophyta; class Magnoliopsida; order Fabales; family Fabaceae; genus Vigna; species Vigna nakashimae. Next base: position 13,687,595 of record CM067763.1, read on the forward strand.
ACTACTTTCTACCTTGCAAGTCTCTTTTGACTCCATTCTGTTCATGGCATAGCATAATGCACTTCCTCATTCTGTTCCTTAGTTTCTTAAATATGTGTTTGACCAGAAATGGTGTTCAATGCCCTCACCTTTTGCACATATTAATAAGATTTTTCTAACTTAAAAGTTCTCCCATACCCACACTTTTTCAGTTGCTAAACTATTGATCATTACCCCATTACTCAATTTGATTAGAAGCTACATATTGGTCTAGTTAATTGTTTGCCTAGCGTATTGCAAATTATTTGTGTATCTAATGTAGTTCATGTCATGTGAGAGCTTTCTTCTGGCAAGTAAAGATGGAACAATAAAAACAAAATGGCATTATCTTTTACAAAAGTCAAAATATCAGGAGTACATGATGCATGTTGATTCCCTTGTAACATACTCGACTCTATATCCTTTGAAATTGCGAAGTAGTTTCTTGTTTTGTCTGAAGTTCATATATTTCAACACCACGTACAATGGTAGTTGTGAATATAATTTGTTCCTAATATGATGATTGTCTCTTTGTTCAGGCAACTTGGAGATCCCTCATATCTGTCATGGAATAGGAACCCTGGAGGGCAATGAGCAGAGAAACTGAATGTGATTGATCTTCATAGATTTTTACACGGATTGTGCATTATACAAACTACAATGGCGGTTCTAATTTTGTACATCAATCAATATTCACACATGCTAATAATAACAATATTGTCCCCTACCCCACAAAAATTATTCTAATGCCTTTCTGTTTTCTGCACCAGAATCTGAATATCTTGTATTTTGTGATGACATAGTGTTCAATATATGAGCTAGTTACTTTTTTATACAATCTGGGAAACATAGGAAAGTTCCTGCTAACTACACCTTTTGGCCTTTTTCTTGAGTGAAAAAAAAAAAACTGTGGTTGTTTTGTTTAAACTTGTAGGACACATTCTTCAATGATGTGATGATAAAATAAACATGATAAATAATACACATTAAGAAACAATTTGATGAGAGACAACTAGTCTTTGTTGTTGAACTGAAGTTTCTTTGTATTGTGGAGTCCTAACCCTTGTCATGCAATCTTTGTATAGCGAGTATTATTGATTGTAATGTTAATTGTTTTTTCATTCATCTACGGTTTTGTAGGAGATTATGTGAATGAAAGCTAGTTATTATTGATTAAACTATAAAATAACTTGTAGAAATGTTATCAAATCATAATAGTACGTTAAATGTATGTATGTAAATTTTTTTATCCATATGTATTTATATATATCAAATTCAAATACTCTCCATCTAAATAAATTTTCTTTATCTTAAACGATTATAAAAATATTATTTCTGTATCACAATATATATATATATTATTAAAAAGAAAGTTAAAAAAAGGTAGGATATAGTAGTGTCAAAAGTATAATTAATATTATTTTTTAAGTTAAAAATTATAAATAAATTAAAACTAGATTCTAGTAAGAATTAAATTGTATTGAATATAGTGGAATGTTGATGTGGGTACCGAGTGTATTAAGATTATTAGTTAATTTGATTGCTCATCTAACTTAGGCATGAAAACCTATTAATTAATGTATTACTTAAGGAAAGACATTAAGAAAACAATTCATACATTGCCTACAACCCCTAATGAGATATCTTACCGAAACTCTTCTAGTTTGAAATTTTATCATATGAATATTATTATTAAACATTTCACATTACACATAATATTACACGTAAATATTAATATTATAGAAGGAGATCATGTTAAACTTTTTCTCTAAGAGGTTCATTTAATGAATTGTAAAATATGCAAAATTATTTCCTACTCAAGAATTAAGAATAAAGATACTAATTTTTAAGGGTCTTTTTGTTGAGGTAAACAACAATATCAAATTTAATATTTCAACCTAGTCTAATTATAATTGAGACAAATTGCTAAATAAAGGTAAGCTCAATCCTATCATGACTAATATTTTTGGTTTATGAAATTTGACCCAAAATGCTACTACAAAACAACCTAGTATATTAAAAGATTAAATATGTTTTTAGTTCCTAAGTTATGAAGCAAATTTATTTTTAGTTTTTTTTTCAAAGTAAAGAATATTTTAGTTCTCTTCCTTAAAAAAAACCTTAATTTTTTGTCCGAGAGGATAAAAATTAACATTCTTTTTAAACAGAAAGACTAAAATATACCTTACTTTGAAAGAGGGATTAAAAACAAATTCGCTTAATAGTTTAGAGACTAAAAACCTATTTAATCATATATTAAAATCCCATTTAGATAATTTTTTCATAAAAAAATCTATCATAGATATTAAAAATGAATATAATATATTTCTTTATAAACTAAAACTAATTTATCCACAAGTTAAAAATATAAATTTAAAATATTATAAGAGAAATTTTATAAATTAGTTTATTTATAAATTAATTTTAACTTACAGAAAGAAAAAAATACTCATTTTATTTTTTACTTACCGTTTCTCCTACAAGTCTTAGAAAAAAGTTTGTATAAATAGGCCCTCAGTCCAAAACACTTCATATTCAATCTAGACAAGATTTTCTTTTTCGTGAAAAATACACTTTGAAACGAACTTCACCAGCAAATTCAGAATAGATACTATTTTATTTTTACTTTTTTGTAAATTTAAAATTCAGGTAAGTTAAATCCTTGCAACTCACCAAAGATCAAAGTATGTTTCAAAACTCAACATTTCAAATTATCCACCAAGATCTCCACATAAAAAGCTACTCACCTGTTCTTGAGATAAAGTTCAATTCTTACTGTAATAAAAATAGGTAACCTGTAAAAAAAAAGAAAATCCTTTCACTTCATTTAATGACATGACTAAACACAATGTTCTCATGCAATGCAATTCTCAGAGACATCCTTGAGATAGCCTCAATGTTTAGAAGGTCTCATTCTGATTTCCATCCCTTGTTCTTGTAAAACTGTGGCTGACAGTTTCACATTTCAATTTCAATCATAAAATTAGTATGAGAATAACTAAGACAAACCTATCATCATTTTTTCTTCCTTTCTACTGATGTTGAAAGCATATTTTTTCACTGATTCTAGTGTCAGGATATTTTGCAAAGTTGCATTAAAATATATAATAGAAAAAAAAAACTTGAATGAATGAAATGAAATCACATGAATACATTACTCATGAAACTCTCAAAAGAATGTTGGTCAGGTATGCGCCTTCAGGATATGATGGATCAATAGGATGATCACATGCTGCTCCAGACTGTCTGAGAACAGTGATTTTCCTACCTGCCATAGATGCTGCACCCTAATAAAAAGAGAAAAGGGTAAGAGCAACTTCAGAGTTGAGAATACAATTGGAACAAATGGATTCTTAGAGCTTTTTATAGAAAATTCTTATAAGTATATACATCCAAGGTTGCTTAACCATTTCAAAGAAATCAACTTAAATGAAGGTTCTTGTGTGAGTAAAGAATTAGTAAGTCTTCTCTAATCCTATGTGATCCTAAAGCCACAAAAATTTCTCATCAAAACAAAACCGTTAATTTGTTATCAATAATTACAATCAATATAAGTTCATGCCAGAGTATGCTCACCAGAAATGAGATCAAAATAATCTATTTTGTTCAAATAGTATAATTAAATCATTTAGTAAATTATAATCTTAGTTATTTATTTTCTTTTAATAGTATTTCTATTTTATTTTAACATCAGAACTTGCTGAAATGTTTATTTCTTTCATATTTTGTCATCAATTTTTATTTTATAAACAGATAAATAAATTTGCACAACTCTTTTCATGAATATGAATATGTCTGAACAAAAAATATATGAGGATAGTTATCTAAAAATAAATAAAGATTTCATTTCAATATGGATAACATTTTGTATTGTTATACTTATGCTTTTTGTGTACAGCTTATATCAAAGCCCTTTTTCTGTACAACTTATTTGGAAAAACTTGCACCAAAATTTGCAGCCATGAAATTTAATATTCAATTTTTTTAAAAAAAATAAGCTATGATTAAACAAAGGGAAATTACATTTACATGATGCTAACATATCCTATAATTTAGAGAAAGACAATTATATCCTTTATGTTTTTAGTGAATAAAACTCATACTCCATATATATTTTAAAAAGATATTAACTTCCCTCATGATTTTAATAAATAACATTCACCTCTCTTGTGTCTTTAATAAAGTGACACTCACCTCCCCTTATAAAAAAAGTGGATTAAAATGTTTTTAGTCCATAACTTTAATGCAAAATTGAAATTCATCTATGTCCGAAATTTTAATACAATTTGATTCAAACTCTAAAAATGAATGGTTATAGTCTTTTTAACCCAATTATGTTAAAAAACATTTACACATTAAACATGCTCCATGTTAGTATTTGAATTGTTTGTACCATTTAACATGTTCTCGCTTCAATATCAATTACTAAAAACATAAGAAAGGTGAATATAGAATGTGAATGTCATTTTATTACAAACATAAGAGAGGTGGGTGCTTATTTTAAAACCTGAGGGAATTTGAATGTTGTTTAGCATAATTTGATACAAGGCGAGTGCAATTTGTTCTAAAACAAAGGCTAAATTATCCACAGTCTGTTGATAAAACAAGGACATAAAATTAGGACTCGTAAACTCGGTGACCTTCAGAAATCATTTAGAAAACTTAAAGTCTTGGCTGATGAGCCCAGGTTTTAGATCTACCGCATATAACTTACCTGAAGAATACGTAGAAATATCCCACTTTGGGTCACAGCTCCAGAACAGGAACAGGTCATCAGAAGACCACCTCTTTTTGTGAGTTGCATGGCAAGGGAATTCAAATTCCGGTACATGCCAGATGCACTGTGTAGAACCTATAAGGTGATAAAACATTCAAAGAGAGAAAACTCAGTGAGTAAGTAGAAGAAACAATGACCTGCTAATTGTAAAATTTTAGAGACAATGCCAGCTCAACCAAGAATTTGCAAGATCTATTGTTTTCAGTTTCAAGTACACAGAGTATGGCATTAAATATCTTCATTGAGATTCAATGACTGAAAAAAGCATGCCTTAATCTTTTCTTTGTTTCCAATCAAACATTCAACTTAGTAAGCATTTCTATGTGCATCACATTTACAAGTACGACCTCAACTGCCTTGCAATTTCCCTGTGTTACTGTTTCAAAACCAACAACACATGAAAATAACTGAATAAATTTTTTTTTTTATTAAAAGTAGCTCACCAAGACAAAGAGGAACATAAATTAGAGATGTGATGATAAGGAATCCCCCAAAACAGTAAACAAGGTAGTAAAAGAGAGAAAAATCTGTTGTGTAAGTTACAAAGAATTAAAATCCAAATCTGTCGACTCACAACAAAGCCTTTTGAAATTCAAAAGTAATATCACCAAACAATTCAATCAGATTGAAGGAGAGTATATGATTCTGTTATGAATCTGATGATTTCACAACAAAGCCTGTAATCACTAACTCTTAGCAGATCTATCTATCTATCTATCCATCCATCTATCTATATATCATACAAAACCTTTACAATGTTACTTTAAATATGACATAAAAATGTTCTTAAAATAGTTTACTATACTCTCAATCAAAACTCTATTACTAAACTCAATCAAGTACAGTAAGAATTACTAAACTCTATTATTCTTTTATAATATTTATTTTCCAAAGGCAGGAGTGGGTTTAAACTTTAATCTTTTACTTGCAGCAAATCAGTAAACAGAAGACTAGCAATGCAAATACCACTTCAAATCGCTAGACTCATTAAGAAATGTATAAACAATAGAGATATATTTAATCACCTCAAAATGGAAACATTTTTAAGATAGTTACATGTTTATTTTTAAGGTAGTTACATGTTATGGGGAATAAAAGGGGTATCTAAGAAACATTAGACCAACTTATGTGAAGATCTTCAAGAAAATGTCATAATGAAAGTGGTTGAGAATTTACAAAACTAACTATCAGATGTTTTAGACCGTAGAATAAACTGTTGCACCTTGTGGATACACCAGATAAACTCACCAACAAACATAACAGAATTACAGACACGCATATACAGGTACTGTTAGGTTCCTTTATTCAGGGAACCTAAACAGTAACCTCTCTTCTCACTCACACACTCAACAGCAGAAGATATACTGGATGTATAAGTATTTTATTCAATTTGTAGTGTATAAAGAAAGAAGAAAATACAAGTAAATGTTCCTCAAAGAAGTTTCCCTTCCTCCACTGGCCAAAAGGTCCAGTATAAACCCAAAACAAATATCCGATGCCCTCCTCACTTTCATTTATACTCTCTCTTTCCCGCTAACAAACTTTCCCGCTATTTTATTCATCTTCTACCGTTCGGCCCTTCACTCCCTCCTCCCTTGCGCCACCATTCAGCCCTTACTTCAACAATACGTTCGACCCTCCTCTTTTATTCCTCCTCTCGTATACTTTTACTTCCTAACAGGTACAACCATAACAACCAATCTAATAATATTAGTTAATAACAGAATGTTATAGATCATACTAGAAAATGAAAGAAAAAATAAACAAAAAACATAAACCATATCATAAACATAAATACGCAATGAAGAACCCCCCCAATTACTGGAAACACGTGAATATGCAAAAATACACGTTACAAACTATGCTGCTCGCAATTTACACATCAGAAAGTAGAATTAACATACTCATTGGCTTCCACAAGCATTTCATTCAATAAACCCAACAAAATCTTAAAGCCCAAAACCAATTTGCATCACTTTGACCTCTATCCCTCTTCCATAGTCACCTCACCTAGCACAAGTGTAAACTTATGGTGTAACATAATATGTTTAAGGTCATATGTTAGGATATAGGGTATAATGGGAAATGGGATTAGGATAGAAGGTAGAGGAATTGTATAAATAGATTGTTTGGATAGTTAGAAGGCAGTTTTTGAGTACATTGTTTGTTAACAGGTCATTGACCTGTGAAGAGGGTTATGCCTCTGGATCTTGTATACACACACTATACTTTCTGTTAATAATACACAATTCACCATATATTTCTCTCTGTTTTCTGGGTGTGAGAGACTGAGGGAGTTCTTGATTAGGTTCCCAGTTTAGGAACCTATCATCATAATTGGTACCTTTTTTGTTGGTGCTAGTTTAGGAGGATCGATGATGACAATATCCCAAGATTCATTTCTCAAGAGAGCACCCTTCATAAATTCAGTTGCATCTTCCTTCAAAAAGGATATTCTTCCAGGATCAATGTTGTTGAGTAGAACATTTTCTTTAGCAAGCTCCAAAGCTAGCAGTGATGTGTCAATACCTAACAAAGTTGTTGGAATAATCAGACTTGTTAAATCAGTTCAGTAGCCACAATATAATACTGATCAAATAAACTATCATTGAATATATTTGTTTCTGCAAAGACTTTTTAGAAGATTATTATAATATAAAAAGAAAATTCTCAATTGCTACTGATGAATGTCAAATCTACTTCTGAAGGCTTACAGTATTTCAAGCCAGGGAAAAGAAAATCACCTACTTCAAAAAAAAATCTCAAATTTAGAAGGAATTGTATTCTTTCTTATTATTCTTATGAGGTTACTGACCTCTATATATATACATGAGCCTGCAGCATATTTTTAGGAAATATGGACGGCTAATTCTAAGGAACAGATCCCTATGATTACGGGATCAATCATACATAAATAGACCTAATAAAGACAGCACATAACTGTTACAGAAATACAGCACATCAAATATAAAACTTCCTAAAATACACCACGCCAATCACGGTTTTGACAAAAGTAAAAATAAAAAACTATCATACAGAATAGTTCTTAGGTTATTATAACTTACTGGGGTGGGCCTATATATCGGTTAGGGAGACAAACTATACAGAGTCAGTCATTCCCACTCTTAAGTTTTCATCCCATTCTTAATCTTCTTCTCTAACAAACAGGATGAGTCACAGCTGATATACATATGATATGCAGGCAATTGGATGACTTAAAGCCGTTCAGATCAATGGTCCACAATATAGGAAGACTCTGGCTTGCTTAATGATTAATTATTAATAGGTTTAACTGTTAAAATTTAGCAATAAATGTTATAAGTTTAGTTCCAAGTTTGGATTCGAGTCAGGAATACTTAACATCACTAGCTCAAGGATGGTAAGATGTATGCATCCTTCCTTTCCAAATTTCAAGCATGAGACAGTAAAACAGCAAAGTATTAACAGCATTATAATGTCAATTGTAAGCAGTGATAATTGTTATAAAAAGAATGAGAACTAAAATCATATAACCAACCAGTGACATTTAAAGCACCTCCACGCACAGCATTTAGAGCAAAACCACCACTATAGCAGCAAAGATCAAGAACCTTTAGACCATCTGAAATTGTTGATATAAACTGCCGATTCTCACGCTGATCTGCATAAAATCCTGTCTTCTGGCCCTTAAGTGAAATTGTGTATACAATTCCATTTTCCACAATCTGAAAAGATCTTAAGAAGTGAAAATGCAGGTCATATTTTTCAGATCCTTAGTTCTAGACACCTTATATGACTATATAACACATTGTAGAGCAAAAATATACAATTGGCAGTAGATAATACGAGAATAACAAAACACACAAGAATAACAAAAACACACAAGAATATATTATGTTTACTCAATATGGAAATTCCAGTGTATTTTCGCCCTTCTGTAAAAACATCACAGCTTCCATTCAACAAGTTCTGTTCAATTACATCTTCATTAGACATATGCGTGTTAGAAGTGGTTCTTCAAACTATGATTAACCATATGGAGCACTTATTACTTGTTGTGGCTATTTATTTTGTACCCCACATCAATTTGATGACTGCAAAGAAATCTATGAAGAAAAAAGTAAGGCTGTTGTCTATGCAGAATACATGTTCCTTTACTAAGATCAAACTCGGGATTAGCCTTTCCCATACAAAACAATGTATGCCCTGCCCCCAAGGTTTAAGTAAAGAAAAAATTGCACTGTTGATCATTGCATACCTTTGTTCTTTCAGGGCATGTAGATGAATGCATTTCTTTTAAATCAGATTCATTCATCCCGTCCTCCTTCAAAATATCAACAGATGGCCTCCAATTTATATGATTGATATAATTGATTTTCCCGAGGCATGCCTCTATCTCTGATTTGTATTTCTCAACCCAAGCAGCAGATGATGCTACCACAGCTACATCTCCAAAGACGTCAATTATCAATCCTGATAATCTGTAGGGAACAGTCAAACTCAATTCAAAATCATGCAATCTTCTTGATTAGACCTATTTTGTTAGGTTCCTGGGTTTGGAACCTAACAAGAAAACACTCAAAAGATAGAAACAGAAATGAAAGAATGAGTTTTGCTATTATTCACCGTAAACGAATATCTTTACAAGGACTGAGTTTGGGAGCATAACCTCCCTCTAGAGAGCCTAACCTCCCTCCTCATGATGACAAATCCTGTTAGACTACAATCAAACAATCCACCCCCCACTACAATTGATTATTTGCTATTTATACAACCAATAACCCCGCTCTTCCTAACTGCTAAGGTAGTTAAGGCAGTTGGGCATTTAATGTTTTATTCCTTCACTCGTAAACTCTCCATCCCTAACATATTTTGCCTTTAAAGCTGTAAGGATAGAAATTCAAATAAAAAGATATATGCATCTGGTAAAACATGTACCAGATATTAATACCATTTACTGTTGGTACTTGGAAGCACTGTGCCTAACTAGATTATTGTTAACATCACAAGAAAAGCATTGAAAACAAAGATAAATATCATGTATTTATTGCATAGCAATTCTGTAGTGATAGATTATATGATATAGAGGAAACCAAGTATTCTCATTATGTGTAATTAATATAACTTGTCTATATAAATCAACTACACATCATTAAAACTCATGGTCTCGGCACTATTTGACTAAGTTTTCTTTTCCATTTAACAAAATCAAGAAGATGTAATACATCAATTTATAAAGTGATCGGTAGCCATAATGGTAAACACAGGGATGCTATGTGTATTATTAAAGAAAATCATGAAATGAAGTTTAACATATAGCATACTTACTAATAATCTAAGTTAGATAAAAATCACTCACACCCAGAGGCTCCACCAAAAACACACCAAATGACTCCCTGCCATTTCCCCAAAATTTCCCTCCCCTTTATCTTTGCACTCTGACCATTTCCCCCTCCTTCCTATCCACCTTGCCACATTGGCAAGGGTGCTACAAATAAAATCTATCTTCTGATCCTAACTCTTATTTTTTTTTAGCATAAATGAGCACCTGATACGATACATTAAAGTTGACAATTTGAAACATAAAAAAGAAAACTTAAAACCTACATCTCTCACCTGTCACCCTCACTGTTGATCAGGCGGTATGCATTTGTGTGGACTGATGGAAGACCCAACCTTCCACGCACTCCAACAGCTCCATCAATTCTTGTTTCAATCAGTTTCTCCATATTGAGTGCACAATATGAATCGCTGTATTACCAAGAATTAATGATCAGAGGTCTGGTGATGCAATGGAAAAGCAATGTTAAGAATTATTGAGTTATTCAGGCATTATTGCAATTCTTGTGAAATTTAAGAAAATATATTCTCAGGTAAATATTATCATGTCAACATTTTTATTTGACCAGAATTTCATAACTTAGGCAATTCACGTTTTGGTAACAATGTCATGCTATTAGAACATTATTATCAAAGGTTTTGTTAGATCCAATCCAAATGCAATGTAAAGGATTTGAGTCAATAAGTGTGGACTTCTATTGTGGGGTATATAAGGTCTTGAGCTCCCTAATCACAATAGTTAGCTTTTGTGCTGTGGTTTCACCAAGGATCTTATCAAATAGTATTAGAGTTGCCTTTTGTGTCTCAGATAGGGCTACTAAGGAGGGTTTTGACCAATGGAAGGTTCTAACCAAAAAGGAAATCAAATGATGAGTCACCGAGTGAACTTCAAAGAGTGTGAATTGTTGAGACATCAGTTCTCAAGAACAATGCTATCATAGGGAATTGAGTATTATGGGACGCCGCTAGGGTTTTCAAGTTTTTGATTCTTCCTTCCTTAGTATTATCTTTGAAGGGTGAGTTCCCCCGATTGTTTTTGTAATCATCAATCAGTATCACAGCCTATTCCACCATGTCTCGTAGCTGCAAATGTGTGGTGTAGCTGGTGACGCATGCAGTACAATGGTCACCCAGGACTAGTCAAAGGGCTAGTGCACAGAAAACTTGCATGGGCACCAAGGCTGCTGAGCATGGTAGAATGTTAGAATCCAAGTGCAAGTTTTAGGACTTGAGTCCCACACAGAAAGAATAGGAATGTGGGGCTTCTAAGCATTGGACTCTCCAATTAAAATAGCAAGCTTTTGTGGCGTTGTGCTTCCAAGTTTCTTATCAAAGTAACTTGTACCCTTTAGATTCTTGTCTTGGTTTGTTTATCAAGGTAGCACATTGCCAAGAAAAACATACATCCATCCATACATATATACATACTTACATCCATACATCCATACATCCATACATATATACGTACATACATACATATATACGTACATACATACATACATATATATATATATATATATATATATATATATATATATATACAAACCTGGTAGCTTCATCTTCAAGCTGCATGAGCCGAACACAGAACATAGAAACCGAGTTGTACAAACCCCATCCAATTGGTTTCTCAGTCCCATCGGCTACAAGAACAACATCTCCAGTCTTAGGAGGGGGCCGCCCGATTATTCTATCAACAGCTCCACTGTACACCATTGGGTTGCCATCCTTAAAGATTTGTGTCTTCCCCTTTTTCAGCACAACCTTTGCAACACCTACCAAACCCAAACTATTCATAAAATAATTCAGTGAGTTTAAAAGAATATAACTTTCCCATGTATGACACTTGAACTAATCCATAGCACCTCCTGCTTTCTCAGTAAAACATTAGTAATTAATAACCATTATTCAAAAAAGCTCCACGCTTTCCTTAGCTCGAAGTTTAAGATATTAGTACAGAACTCTCTGTAAGTGCATGAACAACATTTGCCACCAATTTTCTGCAATATCGATTAGGAGAACTGCAACTCAAAACCCTCGTTCAGGTACCCTTCTCTTCAAAATGCCTTTTAATTTAAAAAAGTTGGTAAGTTGGACTAGTGAATCACTCTATGCCCAAAATCGAAAAAAGCTCATTCTCTCACTGAGGAACAAAAAACCCAAATACATGCATAACACGAGGAGAGAGAGAGAGAGAGAGAGAGAGAAATGACACCTTTTGGTTGATGGAGGGCAATGTGTTGAAGGGTGGAAGCAGAAGCTGGTAGAGAACAAACTGAGAGTGACTTCATCAGCAGCGTTTGCAGCGGCTTCATTTCTTCTTCCGAGTTCTTCTCCTGCGATTTGGTTAGTATGGAAGAAAATAAAAATACTCTAGAATTATTTTTTATTTTATGTAATTTTTATTTATTATTTAAAAATAAAATAACTAAATATATTATATTAAAGTAATAATGTACTAAGAAAAACCGATGATGTAAAATTAGATTCTAAATATTTATTTGTCACAATTATTATCTCCCAAATTTTTCAATAATATTAACATTACTATAAAATAAATTACATATTAATAAAAACAGTAAAAAAACATATATAAACTTTTTTTGTAGTTATCCAAATATAAATATAATAGTATAACATATACTAGAATAATATATCCATCAACAAATTATCTTACACTAGAAAAGTTAAAGTGTGGCTAGAATTCTATAAAAAAAAACTATATACATTTATAAACAAATATATATACAACATCCACAATTAAGAAGATTAAGGTTGATTTTTTACTGTCGTTGTGTCTCCTAACATCTAATTTCTTTTCATCTACTCACATTGTAAAGAAAATCATTGAATCTCCAGGATACGAACAAACAAATATAAACAAAAAAAAAAGGTAAGCTAGTTTATTAAAGAGCACACATAAACATCATTTATAATTGTCATTAAATAAATTACTATCATTCACCAAACAATATTCATACACAAATTACCATCTACTGTAAAAATACTGACAAAATCACGAGCAGTATTTCCTGAAGCGTGTAAAGTCATTATCCTTAAGGACTTATTCGCGGTGTACTGCACAAGTTCTCAAGATACAACAGGAACTTCCCAAAATATGTCTGAGGATCTCAGAACTAACAAGGATCTCTAAAAAAGAGTATAAAATAATAACTCAACATTTGTAGAAGAAGAAAAGAGCTAAAGAATGAAACACAGAAGAGAGGAGAATGAGAAAACAGAGTTAGGTGTGTCTTGGAATGGAGGAAGAACTCTCTGTTTATAGAGCTAGAGAGAGAAGAATAAACTAAATAAAAGAAATTAAAAATCATAAACTAAATAAAAGAAATTAAAAATCATAAATGATTAACGTTGTAGCAATTAAATATATGAACGTTGGTTAACTTTTTTGCTTTGCCAATTAATAAAATACCAATGTTGTAAAACGGAACGTTGCCATCAATGTTTTATTAACGTTGCAAAATATTCATTTGCAATAATATACCATTATTACAACAATTCCCCACTTATTGCAAAAGAAGCTGAAAGAAAAGATAAGCTATATGAACCAGTCTTAGATTGAGATACTTAACATACATTGTTGTTGGTATAGCAAGCTATATGAACCAAAGACATTTGACGTGTGTTAGAGGTTTCTTAATCACAATACACCCCCACAATCCTTGTTGTTATCACTGTGTTGCGCTTACTAGGTCATGCACGTGCCTAGTATTCATGAGTTCTCTAGAGATCATGCCAAGATCTCATGCAAGCGGCTCCACTTGACACTCATATAGGTGATTTTATCAAGTGTATGTTGCAAATCATACACCACCCATAAGGGATATGAAAATCATTAAAAACTTTGTATAAACTAAAACTCTTTCACCACATAAAATTTTAATAACAAAGTTTAGCCTCTCAATAATGCAGTCTCTAGCACTTACACACACCATAAGAATGGACATAATTGATTAAAATCAAATTAATGCTAGCAGAACTAACAAGTGACTTGTTTTAATCCATATGAACCTTATTCATGGGATCTCCAATCACAAAGGTTGGGTTACCATCACTTGTTTATTTGTCAGTGGCTTAAGTTTCATTCCCCTTGATGTTTCTAATATCATATTTCTTCCCAAGGGTTTTGTCAGATGATCTACTAGATTTCGTTCTGACTTCACATAATCAATGGAAATAGTTCCACTCTTTAGCAGTTGTTTCACCAAATTGTGTCTCAATTGGATATATCTATTCTTTCCATTGTAATTCTTGTTTTTAGCTATAGCTATTGCCGATTGGCAATCACAGTGTATTGACATCAATGTGGTTGGTTTCGTTCCTAGTGGAATGTTTGCTAAGAAGTTTTTCAACTAAGCCTCATTACTAGTCATCTCAAGAGCAACAAACTTAGATTTCATTGTTGATCTTGCAATAATTGTTTGTCTGGCTTATCTCCATGTAATTGCATTACCCCCAAGTGTGAATACATAACCACTAGTGGATTTTGTCTCATCTAAATCAGAGATCCAGTTAACATCATTGTACCCTTCTAGTACAGCGGGAAATCCACTGTATTCAATGGCATAATCCATTAAACTCTTAAGTATCTCATAAGCCTAGCAAGTGCATTCCATTGTTCCTAATTTGGACATTGAGCGTACATACTCAGTCTACCTACTGCATAAGCAATATCAAGTCTAGAAAAGTTCATCAAGTGTAGTAAGCTTCCAATTATTTGGGCATACTGAGGCTGAGATATAGATTCTCCTTTATTTTTCATTAATTTAGAATTAGCATCATAAGGGATACTCTAGTTTTAGGAAATAAAACCCAAACTTAAGAAGTTTTTCAACGTATTATTCTTAGAATAGTAATATACTATCTTCCTTCCTTATGATTCTAATACCTAAAATCACATTAATTCACAACCCACATTTACACATTCCAAGATTTATATTTGGACAACATTCACATATCATATATATTTATATATGCACTTCAATGCAAGGATGTACACTAACATTCACAACCCAACAAATATTCCAAGAACACACTCAAACCAAACTAAACTGGACTTCATTTAGTCATTCAAATAACATTATACACATTACCAAAAAATATACCTTAACCATAATCTGGATAACTATAACAACCAAGTAGTTCACATAAGTACGTTCAACAATTTTTACAACATACTAATCAACGTGAACGTGAAGCCATAATCTAATCCAAATCAAAATTAGAATTATATATTCAAATAACCAATTCTACAGTACTTGGTATGGTTAACGGATTAGTAATAATATGTCCAAAAACCCATTTTTACATCAAGCAATCACTCCTATTACCCATTAATAAAATCTTATTAAACTTTAACAATTTTAAAGAAGAACTAGCAAATCAACACTCAAACATATTCAACACGTTACTGGACACTATAAACAACACCTTATTTTACACCCATAGACCGTATTAAGTCATAAACTTTTATTCAACTTAAAATCCACTCCCAAAATAATACAAATTATAAGCCATTAATCCATTCCTTTTAATTCTGGATTAGCATGCAGTATTTTCAGTCAAATAACTACTTTTGGTGTAGAAAAAAAACAAAAATAAAACATGCAGGACAACACACTTTTAATGCAGATTTGTCATTCCAAAACAACAAAGCTTCTGATGCACATTTTTAAATGAAACAGCAAGGTTTCTGGTGCAGATTTTTACAGAAAACAAGATTTTTGGTGCAAATTTTTATAAAAAACAACAAGATTTTTAAGGCCAAAATAGCAACCATTTAGAGCTAAAAACAGTAAGCATTTAGAGTTAAAATAGCAACATCTTTGGTGCAACAATTTAGTCGAAACAACAAAGTTTTAAAACCAAAAAGGCAAACATTTGGAGCAAAAAAAAAAAACATATATATTTAAAACAGCATCAGACCCTCAATGTAGTTTCTACAACAAAGAGTAACCTTTCCAACACGGGTACAAAACGGCATGCATAGGTACTCTATAGAATTCATGAGTTGGACAACAACCATGCCCAAACAACAAGTAAAGCAATTTAAAACTAGATTAGCTCCTCATACCTTTTTAAATTTGGATAGTAACAAGATCGGAAACCAAAGGACTAAGACTTCACTCGCTTGTGCCTATATATTCACGTTTAAGTCTTCCAGGATAGAAGAGGAACTTCCCAGAATATCTATGAGGATCTCAGAACTAGCAAGAATCTCTAAAAAAGAGTATAAAATAATAACCCAGAATATTTTTAGAAGAAGAAAAGAGCTAAAGAATGAAACATAGAGGAGAGGAGAATGAGAAAACAGAGTTTGGTGTGTCTTGGAATGGAGGAAGAAGTCTCTATTTATAGAGCTAGAGAGAAGAATAAACTAAATAAAAGAAATTAAAAATCATAAACGATTAACGTTGCAATTAAATATATGAACGTTGGTTAACTTTTTTTCTTTGCCAATTAATAAAATACCAACGTTCTAAAAATGAATGTTGTCATCAAACTTTTATTAATGTTGCAAAATATTCTTTTGCAATAATATAACATTATTACAACATCATCTAATTCTAGACTGACTATTTGGATACATGTATTGATATTGAATTATAGAGACCTTGCCTTTGAGGTGGTATATATACAATTACAACATCCTCATCAACAAATCAACACACTCCAGGGTTAATTTAGCCATAAATTATGGACATCCTTCTACTCTCCACCACATAATCGTCCTTCTTTGCTCTAGACTAGAGTTTATTAAGAGCGTTAGAATAATCTCTAATCACTAGCTTCCTATATCAATGCATACACTTACACACGTAATCATTTAAAGAACTTCTCCTTAAACTCCTTATAACCATCATTCACATGTCATTACACCTTTCAACCATATCACAGAATATAAGGTACATCATTCAATCATTCACAAATAAAAATAGCAGAGAAAACACTTAAAAATCAATAAGAAAACCTATACTTGCTCGCCCGGCGAGTAGTCTCTACTCGCTCAGCGAAAGAAAAACCAATGAGCTCTCACAGCTAAGCCGCGAGCTGGCTCACTTAACCCATGCAACTAACACCTAAAAACATTATAAACTCACCTAGCGAACCAAAATCACCCACCCAACGAGTGTGAAAATAGAGAACTCCCACAAATCAATGAGGGAGCTCGCCCACACTAGTAAAAAAAGGACTTTTGAAGGCGCCATATATGCTTCGATTACGAAAAACTGAAGCATAAAACCCTATATACCTCGGTCACTAGTTCACCCGAAGCAGAATGGTTGTACTGCCTCGGTTGATAGAAAACTCGAAACCTATACCATTGTACAAATCATTGAAAATCAGGCTGTCCTGTCTGACAACTTTTCAAACAGTCTTATTGCCTCGGTTTCTTAGGCACCCGAGACCTATGCACCTGTGAATGCCTGCTTTTCGCCTGCTTTTTTCGCCTGCTTTTTGCCTGAACCACTGACAGGTCAGCTACGACATCGGTTCTTCAGGAACCGAGGTGGTTATGGGGGACTTTATACTTCGGCCTTTACTTTTAACCGGTGCAATATTGTGATATTACCTCGGGCTTTTTAGTAACCAAGGTAGTAGCTTCATTCACCTCGACTTAACCTACACACTTTCATTTGCATCGCCCAGCACAACTTCTTCTCCCTAAATTTTGTTTTCTCTCTGTTGAGCCAACCAAATCTGGGATATCACTCTTCCTGTTTACTCGCCTCTCTCCGATGAGGAAACCGGATCTGGGATTTTCCATGAACGAGAGTGCGGTGACTGCAAGCCCAAACCGAGAGTGCAGATCTGGGATTTTCCATGAACGAGAGTGCAGATCTGGGATTTTCCATGAACGAGAGTGTGAATCTGGGATTTGTCACCCGAGACAGCCCCAACGCGATGCGAAGCCACGTCATGGAGATTGCCAGCAGCGCCGACATCACCGACTGTGTGGTCCAATTCGCGCGGAGGCGTTTGCGCGGCGTGTCCATTCTCAGCGGCAGCGGAGCCGTCGTGAACGTTACTCTTCGCCAGGCCACGGCTCCTAGCGCCGTCCTCTCCCTCACCGGCTCGTTTCTCCTCGGACCATCCCCTCCTAGTGCCACCGGTCTCACCATCTATCTCGCGGGAGGCTAGGGACAGATCGTTGGCGGCGGGGTGGTGGGCTCACTGGTGGCGGCTGGTCCAGTTTTGATAATGGCGGGTACGTTTTCCAATGCAACTTACAAGAGATTGCCTTTGGAGGAGGATGATCAGGAGCAGGGTGGTGGCTGTGGGTCTCTACTGGGGATGGGAGGCGGTCCTGGCGAAGCTTCGTCGTCAATTTCAGTGTATAATAATAATGTTCCTCTGAATCTAGGTCTTCCAAACGGACAACAGGTGAACCATGAAGCTTGTTCTTCTCCTTGGGGTCATGCTCCTCATACCAGACCTCCTTTCCAAAGATGAACATGGATTTTCTCAAATCAACCAAACACTATATTACTCTTGAGAAGGATCATATATGAGTCTTACTTAGTTCAGCCAGTTAATTAATTACCTTCTAGACTTTATTACATATAATAATATTATTATTATTAATATTAAAAAAAAAGATCTTACTGTCTCGGTTATGGTCACAACCGAGGCAGTAGAGGTGAACATACTGGATCGGTTGACTTGACCCGAGGCGAAATCATTCAATTTTGGGTCTGGGTTTGGAACCGAGGCATAAAACTCTGGACTTTTTGCCTCGCCTGTATATGCCTCGGTTCAGGAACCGCTGCCAAATGACGAAAATAACCACTGTCGTATTCCCTGACTGCAATAGCGCCAATCCCTGAAACCCACTGCCAACATCCTTATTTACTCGCCCTGCAATATCTCCGTGCTCGCCCAACCATCCTACAAAATTCTGCAACATCAAAATCTGCAGACTATGCTCCCATCGATACTTCCCTACTTGTTTTATGCATAATTACTAAATTCTATCACTTCCATTAGGCATTTTAAGACACATATGATCTATCCAAATGCATAGGACTCCATTTAAACCAAATATAAAAGTATATGATTATGAGTTTCAGTCCAAATTCACTAAAAATACCACTCTAGAGACTAAATTTCAATTCTAACCACTTTAACCTGTAGGCCAAATTAGGAAAGTGACTCAATAACATACCTAAACCCTTATCTTTACCTCATACCTCAAATTTCTAAAACTCAATGTTCAAAACCTCAAAATTACACTAAAAGTCATTTAAAAACACAACCTTCTTATCTATCATGCATTCCTAAACAATTTACATAACAAAATCAATCCTAACAAATCATAATTTACCTTACCAAAGATCCTAAATTCCCATTTCTCCTATTTTACCATTTATTCTACAAATCACATATCCATGCCACCTCGTTTTGACCAAGAATAAACCTTCAACTTTACAATTTCATTTTTATTCAACATTTCAATCACAAGATAACCTCATCACTTCACAAAACATCATTAACAAGATACTTCCAACAAAATACATACTCATATACAATATATGAAGTTTTCATACACATAATTCAAATCAATAAAGAACACAATTATCACAAAGTCATACATCGCTAATATAACTAATTCAAATTTTTATTTTCTAAATTCCTTAATCACACTTGAAATTAAATACTTAAATCATAAAACTAGCTTCTCTTACCTTAAAAGAAATTACCACCTCTCTACACAACTCGTTGTTCTTAATTTAAGCTCAAGGAACTCTAGAGAAATTTACAAACAATAAGAGCATGATCATAGCAAGTCCTTGGGACCTTTGATCGACAAAGAGATAGGTAGAAAAATAACGCAACACATGCAAAGAGAACCATGTACATGAATTTGACCGAAGAATTAAAGGAAAAAGTAGCAGAAACTTAATTGCTTTATAAGGAAAAGTGATCGATAGAAAGAAAGGATTCTCCACCATGATCACTCAAACACCTTTTGATTATCAAACAAATTATCTAAGTGTTAGAAATTGTAAAGAGAATGCAGGAAGAGTTAAGGGAAAAGTTTCTTGAGAGATGGTTAGTATTTTTTATAATGAAACAAGTTTAAGAGTTTCTATTCATATTATTGAATTATTTAAGTTTAAAATATTTAGTCTCATTATTTTAAAACACCTATAATTCTAATACTCGATAACAATAAACAATTTTTTAAATATTAATATGCAATTAGAATATTTTATTTTTTATTTTATAAATTTAAAATATTTAGAAATTATTTTCCAAATAATAGTATATATTTTTTATAATGAATAGACTATTTATTCTAATTAGAATATGAACACTTACTTCTTTTTTAATATAAGTGGAGCTTTTTTTTACCTATTAGTTTTTTTTTTCTGTTTTCTCTTCTGTTTTATTGTGTTTTGTTTAACTTTTATACTTCTCATTTTTTTACATGAGTGTTTCTGCGGATTATAAAAATATTAATAAAAATAAAATACAAAAATAATTTGTATACACTAAATAGAAAATCCTTATTAAATATCACTATTACTAACATAAAGACGTGTAATTTCATACATGTTTATCCGCATTTCTGTTAAAATGATATATTTCAAAAAATATATAAAAAATAAATATAGTTATTTTTTTTAAAGTGAGCGATTAGATTACGAGTTTAGTGTGTACTTTATCACATAATAAAACTATTTTAATTTTAATAAAAGGTGAAATTGTCTTATCCAAAAATATGTCAAAAACAATTACAAAAAGTTATATCCTTATATATATATATATATATATATATATATATATATATAATTAGCTTACCTTTCTTTATTGGTTATTTATATTTCTTTTGCGATGATAAGTTTTACAGTGTGAGCAAACAAATCTACAGATATAATAGTAATGATAGACTTTCAAGGGAAAAAGGAGAGACCAAATATTGGAGTGCTGGGTCTGATGTTTAATAGTGATTTCAGAATGTGTAGTTTGATATATTTATGTCAACACTAAATTTTATAAAGAACTTCTTTTTATTTTCTTAATTATAAAGATGGTTTAATGTCTTCGTAGGTCCCTATTTTCGTCCAGAATCTCAATTAAGTCCCTTTCTTTTTCGGCGTCTCAATTGAGTCCTTATTTTGTGAAAATTGTAACAATTAGACCCTTACCGTTAAATTAGGTCTAACAGCGTTAGTGTTAGGTTGATGAGGCATACTGACGTTGGTTTTTAAATGACGTGGACTTATTTAGTGTATTTTGACGTTTATATTTTATTATATTTTAAAAAAAAACAAATTCAGAAATTGAACTGAGAATTCAACTTGTTTGAATTAGGGCTTTGGTACTTGCCATGGAGATTCGTTCAGCAGAACCTCTAATGTTAAAATTATTAAAAGAAGCAGCAGAAGAAGGACTTGTTAGTTTCAGCCAAATAGTGAAGGGTTTTTCTCGTTTAGCAGAATCCCTAGATGATCTTGCTCTTGATATTCCATCAGCTAAGGCACTGTTTCAGTCATTTGTCCCCAAGGCAATATCTGAAGGGTGGCTTGATGCTTCACTTACCAAACCTGCAACTGAAGATGGTGAAATACAAGTTGAAATGCAACTAAAGATGGTGAAATATCTCGCCAATTATTGGGGACTTTCCCTCTTTACTTCGCCATCTCTTCTTCCACCTTCCCAACCCTACAACTCAGACTTAGATCTTCAAACCATCCACACTCACCTCAAATCCATGGTGAATATTTATCATAATCCTTTTTCCTCTTCTGTCGTTTCAAACTAATTAAGTTCTGTTTGGCTTTAATTGAAGCATTGCCTTCCATTTCATGCTACTGTGTTTACAGAGGCCTTGCGGAGTCCCGCGAAACTGGTGCAGGCAGCCAAGTCTGTTTTGGATGATAACCCTAATCTGTTCGGCTCTGAGATCACGCAAGACTCAATTTTTCAAACAACAAATGGTGCAGGAGAGGATGGAGATTTTCGTCGACAACAGAGACCTGGGTTGGGGCTCAATTTCTGAATTCAAACAAATGGCGCAGCTCTTACTCCCTAATTCAAACAAGTTGAATTCCCAGTTCAATTTCTGAATTTGTTTTTTTTTAAAATACAATAAAATAGACACGTCAAAATACACTAAATAAGTCCACGTCATTTAAAAACCAACGTCAGTATGCCACATCAACCTAACACTAACGCTGTTAGACCCAATTTAACAGTAAGGGTCTAATTGTTGCAATTTTCACAAAATAAGGACTCAATTGAGACGCCGAAAAAGAAAGAGACTTAATTGAGATTCTGGACGAAAATAGGGACCTACAAAGACATTAAACCATATAAAGATTGTTGGATGTAGACTATAGATGCACATTTGAAATTTATTTATACATATCTTTTGAATACATATCATTATTAAAGTTGTGTTCAAATATCATTTGTGTATGACTGTTAAAAATAAAAATTTCTCAACTTTTGAGATATTCCATTAATTATAACCATAGATTTTAAAACCAGCTTTTAACAATATGAAGAAATTAAGAAAGTTGTTGATGATTCTTCCTTAACCTCTTTCCTTCTTTAAAGAAACCATTTCACTCATCATTCACCCTTTTATTTAGAATTCACACATGCTTATCAATTGATATGGCATGGAAGTTAATAGATTAACTTTGTAGTGTTGTATAGTTTTTATGTGACTTTGGGTAATAAGTAAAATTTGCCTAGAAGGTACCAAATAAAGGATGTAAGATAGAAAGAAAAAAATGAAAATAAAGAGTTTGATATATAATATAAATAAGTAAAAATATTTTTAAAAAATACAATCCGCAAATCTATTTATTTTATGGCACATGCATAATTATGGAAGATTTAAGAAACAATGGAAAGAATTAGGGAAAGAGAGATCCCGGACAATGAAAACGGGAAGATCAAAAAGCTGGAAGAAGAAAGAATTTTTTTTGTATCTTTGTTATTTTTCCAATGGTACATATTATGTTTAATGTGTTGGAAATTTGTGTAAAAAATCCATACTTAACCATTTCGTAGATTTTGTGGCATTTGAAATTTTTTTAAAGTTAATCCTTGAATGTGATTTTTTTTTTTTGGGTTTAGCTTTCTCTTCTATTTTTGTTGTGTTTTGAAATGAAAGATAAATGTTTACTGTAACATCTCATAATCTCACACTTGATAATTCATAATTGATATATTGTGGTATTACATTTTAAGGTAACATCCCATAATCTCACACTTGATAATTCATAGTTGATATATATATATATATATATATATATATGTGTGTGTGTGTGTGTGTGTGTGTGTGTGTGTGTTTTAAACTCAGTGTGTGTGTTTTAAACTCAGATTTCAACTATAAACTCATAAATATAACTCGAATTCTTCTAATTTATTCTTCTATCTATTTCTTCATTAGCACTGAATCAGACGACATTCCTTCATATGTTCTCATATAACGAATTATACGATCATTATACATACACAAACACAAACAAGTATTGTGAGTTAACATGCAACAAATCATTTATAAAACATGCATAATTACTTTGATACACCCAACAAACATCATATAATAATTATGTGAGACACCCTCATACCATCATACAACAATCGCACCATAGATATTCATCCCATTATACCACAATTTCTAATAGACAGTCATCCCACAATACCCCACAAACACTCATCCCACAATACTGAATAAACACTCATTCCACAATACCAAATAGACACTCATCCCACAATACCCAATAGACACTCATTCGGATGATACGTTGATGAGCGGTCACAGGAGGTTATGCACTTGTGATGACTTCTACTTCTTCTTACAAATACACTTCCAAAATACTTCATACCATCCACAAGGTTAGTCCTTAATACTATGTCCAAAACTAGCACATAGACCATGACCTCTTACTTCTCTCACCACATAATTCATCCTTCTCTACTTAAGACTGGATGATTATTAGAGTATCAGGATAACCTCCAACAACAGGACCCTCAACATCAACATATACGCAAATATCATATCATTACAGAATCTCTCCACGAGACTCATACCATGCTCATAAATTCAAATCCAATATAATAAAATACAATCATCACAGAAATCATACAAAATGAATATATTACAAAATAAATTAACAATACTAAAATATCACCATAAATGGTCACCGGAGAAGAATCAAATGTTTGACGAATCAAACTCACCATAAATGCCACTACATATGACTAGTGACAGCTTACTGGATTTGACCAAGGCTGCTCTATGATCAGGGATGTACCAACTCAAGTTTTTAAGATTTCTCTATCCTACCATCACAATTATAACCTTAATATAAATGTTCTAGGGAACTAAGGAGTTGAATCTGGCATAGCCGGTTAGACATCTTCTTATCCTTCCAGAAAGATGAATCCATCACATATTTTATATCAATTGAGTATATTGCATAATAGTTTAACCATACTTAATTTGTTCAATAAGATTTAAGTTAAAAACATATCGAGTAGACTTCTAGCAAAGAGAGGTGTGTCACCATGGACAACTTAAGTACCAAGTCTTTCCTTAGCCAAAGTGTTCCTCAACTAATTTTTAACAAATTTCTTATTTACACATTCAAAACAACAACATATAATATTAACACAGAAATTCAATACAACAAACACCTATGTTTTTCATTAACAATATTCACACAGAATTTCAAGACATGAATAGTAATAAAACAATACTAAATCATAATATAAAGGCTTAGAATATTCTAAGTATAAAATCTTGAGAGATAGCTAAATTTTACCACGTACTCTTGCACTGATAGCCTTCTTTGTTGTAAGGTCAGAAACTCCGCCTCCCTTGCAAATTTTGCACTGTTTGGAAAATATTTTTCCAAGAACCTTATCTTAAAGTTCTCCCCATTCACAGCCTCACCACGAACCGTCATCAACTGTTGCATACTTTCCCACCAATATTCAGCCTCACCCACCAAAAGAAATGATGCATAAGTTAATTTTTGTTCTTCTGAGCAAGTTATTACTCGAAAAATCTTCTCATTCTACCTTAGCCAAGAGTCGGCCTCATCAGGAGTAGCCTCCCCGTTAAATTTAGTAGGATCATGCCTTAAGAAGTCATTTTCATCATAAACCATTAATAGTTTTACTAAGAATAATAATTTCACTCCCCACAGTCCCAAAATATTTTCGAAAATCATTGCTCTGATACCACAATGTAACACCCAAATACTTTAAAGGGTATTACTGGTAGTAGAGAATAAATTAATTTGATATCTAATATAAACAATCAAACTTTATTTCAATTCCTCCAAAGTACAATTCCAAACTTACAAACTTTAAACAATATAGTCTTCACCACTTAACATAAATTTGAAATTAAACTTATAAGTCTTACACAACATATTTTTCCAATGCAAATTTATTCTTTTTACAAAAATTCCTGAAAGTTTTTCCCCGCATCTCTCTCATCATCTCTAAGTTTTTTCAACCGCATTTGCAACATTATCTGTTCACATATAACATGAGTTATATGATCATAGCACAAAAAAATAAGGGTAAGTCAACCATATCATACAATCATTAAACTTACTTATAATACAAATGTTTCAATCATGTATTTATGCAATTTACAAATACCATTATCCCGATGTCATTAATTCACTTCTTCAAAATGATCTTTCTCATTTTCATAAACCTCACAAGTATATCATGCTTACTCACGAAGCCTTATGGTCAGACCGCACTCTGCCTGCTTCCTTAAGCCCTACCTGTATACTATGTCTTACTTTCTGAAGCCTTATGGTCACACCTCTCTCTGCATGCTTCTATAAAACTTACGAATCATATGTTTATGTCAAAGCCTTATGGTCAGACCACTTTCTGCCTGCTTTCATAAACCTCGGGTGTTACTTTGCTCATATCAAGCTCTCATGGTATAAACCAAACATACTACTCCTAGTAGTAAACATCATTTCATAAGTAATGATTTCTTATATCCACTCCAACTTTTCATAAAATCAACAATTCATACCCTCTTATCCACCTAACTCAATCATGTTCATTCTTTAACCATAAATTGAAAATAACCCGTTTTGGTGTCAATAAATTAAACATATTGCCAGATATCATACTTCATATTATAAACTCATTTTTCCCATAACGAGTATAACTCAACATATTTTCACCAATCAAAGGTCATAGATCAGCCAAAATACATCAACATATCTTAGGAACTACATATTAAAGTTTGGGCTGAATGTAACGGTAAATGAAATATATATGAAGTTTTTACCATGACAACTTAAGAACAAAATATAGTGTTCATCATACTTTTGAAAATTTCAAAATTTATTTCTCAACACATAGACTTCTAATTACAAATCCGAACGGTCAAATTATAGTAATATATCTTAGGAATCATATATCAAATTTTCAGGTTGATCTAACGGTCAAATAGAACAAAATCTATATTTTTCCGAGAGGACTCAGTAACACAATAACAGTGGTAATTAATTTACTCAAACATGCAGAACTTATTTCTCCAAGTACAGACTCTTAATTAATGATTCGAACGGTCAAAGTGAAGAAATAGGTCTTAGGATTAAAATTTTAGCTAAATCCAACGGTAAAAACAATTAAAAGGAATGTTTTACCACAGTAACTCAAAAATAAAAAAATATAATCAAGAAAACTAAATTTACACAAGTGAATAGATAACTACCATTACCAAAATTTTAACATGTTCATAACTCATATTCATGATCATAACATGTATAAATATCATATGTAAGAAAGGATTAGCTCCCCTACCATCAAAATAATCTTAATATAAAAATTCAGGGGAAACAAAAAGTTGAATCTGGCAAAGCCAGTTAGACAACATCCCATCTTTCCAGAAAGATGCAATAAAAAAAATAGATAAAATAATAAAATTTCTGGGGAAACAAGAAGTTGAATCTGGCAGAGCCGGTTAGACAACTTCTCATCCTTCCAAAAATACAACATAAATAAATAAGAAATAAAAGGTCTGGGGAAATAAGAAGTTGAATCTGGCAGAGCCGGTTAGACAACTTCTCATCCTTCCAAAAATACAATATAAAGAGAGAAGAAACAATAAAAGGTCTGGGGAAACAAGAAGTTGAATATGTTAGAGCCAGTTAGACAACTTCTCATCCTTCCAAAATTGCAAAAGAAATAACTAAATGTTCTAAGTAATAATAACGTACAATTAGCATAACAGAATCAACATCACGTTTTACAACCATCAAACTTGGGTCTCATCACAGAAGCATGTTCTCACTCAAAATTCAAGACCATCCAGAAACAAAATACTCCATATTCAAGATTTAGGATTAGACAAAAGCAAAGTATTGTATACTCAAGATTCAAGAGTGGCTTCCTTACCTCTATTACAGACTTAATCTCGTTGTTCCCCGAAAACTTCCAGAATGTCCCCTTTGCAACTAGAAATTCTTCCAACTCTCTTCTCTCAAAATTTTTCTAAGTTTTTGGTGTAAATTTTCAGCCTTCCCCCCTTGACTATTTATAGCAAAAAAAATTTACTATTCATTTTTACTATTCATTTTGACTATTCATTTTACTATTACAAAAATAATTTTTTATTCACAATTTGATGAATTCTGATCAGTTATGACTCAAGACAACGTGGAATACTTATCCCTTTCACAAATTAATTTTTTTTTTACTTTTTACTATTCACTTTACTATTTTTTTTAATCTAGTATCTGAATTACAAATATTTTCAAGGGACTTACATTCGTCAACTAGGTTTTAACAAATTTCTTATTTACAGATTCAAAACAACAACATATAATATTAACACAAAAATTCAATACAACAAACACCTATGTTTTTCATTAACAATATTCACACAGAATTTCAAGACATGAATAGTAATAAAACAATACTAAATCATAATATAAAGGCTTAGAAAGGTTAGCTCCCCTACATTTATTTCAGACTTAATCTCTTGCTTAGAATTTGTTTCTCCAAAAACCCTCTAGAACCTCTACTCTTCTTGCAACTAAAAATTTCTTCCTAACTCTTTCTTCTCTATTTCTCAAGATTTCTCACTTGATTCTTCCTCTCTTTGTGTAGAATAACTTCCCCTCTCATGGCTATTTATAGTCCAAAAAGTTTACTATTTATCAATTTTTTGAATATTATTTATTATTTTAATATTATTTTATTATATTAATATTTTAATCACCACTTGACATATATGATCTCTCAATAATGACTTCAAACGTTGAGTGCTTATCTACTAACACTATTTAATTTTTTTTAAAACAAAAAGGTAGAAAAGAGTTGGAACTATTTTTACATAAACTTATTAATTATATTTTCCATTCATAAAGAAAAATTTATTACTACTAGTAATAAAATTGTTACTATAAAGATAAATATTTTTCATAGGTCTTGTACAAAAGTATAAAATATAAAATTTCTCATTTTTCAAGAAGATAACTATTGTGCTGAAATATTTAATGCTTTGACTCTAGTAAATAGAGGTTATATGTATTCTAATTTCATGAGAGCTTAGATTTTTTTTATAATAAGTTTTATCTTTTCATATTTGGAATTGTATAATTGTTGGAAAAGTTATATTATAGGTTTGGTTTGGTTCTTAATGCTTATATTATTTGCTTCTTTTATTTCATTTCAATAAATTTTTATATGATGAGAAATTATATATATATATATATATTTTGGAGATTGTACTTTTGATAATAAAGATCTATTTATTTTATTTTAAAGTTCTTTCTAAAAAGTATATAACTACAAACAATTTTTTTTTCTCTTGATACTTTTTTTAGTTTTATATTAATAAAATTAAATAAATATTTTTAACTTAAACAAAAGTTAAAAATATATTTCCATTCCATTTCCCTTTTAAATTTTAATGTTTAAAGAATGGAAAATCTTATTCAGTAATAATCCATTTGATAAAATAATCAATCCGTAATTTATTTCACAAAAATTAAATTAAGTGATTGTTATATTTAATGTCCCTAGTAATAATTAAATGAATAATTTATATATTGTAAATGAATGATCCGCATAAATTCAAAAACTTTCATTTAATGATAATGAAGTGAATGTCTCCTTAAACTGAAAAGATAAATAATAAATATTCAGTAGATTGAACTTCATGGAACATTAATAGTAATCAGTTTGTTTCTAAAAAAAAAAAAAAGAAGCACTCCATTACAACTAGAATCAAGTTTGTACACAAGAAAACCTCGACGAAAATAAACCTCGAGATGTTTTCGAATTTAATTCCTATCTTAAGGCATACTATAACTAGTGTTCATAGGAATATCATATTATGTAACAGATGTATGACTAGAGAACAGTTCAAATCCAACGGTTCTCCTCATGCAACCCTATCTTAATGCATGTTTATGTGCGTCCAAATCACAGGGGAAGTACGTCCAAAGGTTTCACTGCTGCAACCTTACCGAGTTCTGGTCTAGAGTACTTTTCGTATGCAACTGTCAACTTTCCAACTCCAGCAGCTTTGTGGAACTTGAGTATCATTTCCGCACAATCCCTACAAATGTTACAGTCAGCATAAATGGAATTCATCCCAAACTTTAAAAGTGATAGAAAAAGTTTGAGTAAATGCCTGAGCTGTGAAACTTCATAACGCGCATGCTTGTGAAGTAATGGGGTCCATGGTGGAGATATTTGCAAAGTACACCGTGCAACATAGAGAGCTGATGCACTAAGTAATGAAGGCTTGAATGCTAAAGCGTCATATTCAACTAAGCATAAGTCAACCAGAAAGAATGCCATGTGTTCAATCTGGAAGAATAAATTCAAGACAAAATGTTAGAAATCAAACTTGATGTGTTCCTGCAAAGAGCACTCAATTGGTCATATTCATATTGATTTTTTACCCATAACGTCAAGCTGCAATGATAAACTAAATTTGTACGACCATGCATGCTGAATTACATACCTTTTTATTTGATTGTCCAGCCTTCAGAAACCGCACCAAAAAAACATAATGAGTAGGAGCATTGAGACGGAATTTTAATTTTCTAAGAATAAGTTTTTCCTGTACAGAGAGCCAAACGACAAATTAGAATAAAACTTCAAGTAAGATCGTTCACTCTTAAACATAACGATGAAAGGGAGAAGTGCAATTACGTATGCCTTTAATATGCACTTCTTACCATTCCAAGCATTTCATCTCTAGTATACCCAGCAGAGATGCTAATTAAATCTTTGACCTGGAACATGCAACAAAAGAAAGTGAGCCCGATAAAGCATGTCATCTTTTCTTCAAAAGTGTACATATATGCTCTAATATGGCTTCTTACCCTAGGATGCCAAAAATCCTCATATTTTGAAGCCAGCAAAAGTGCTGTAAGACCAACTAACTGCATATCAGTCTTTTTGATAGTCACCAGGGAGAGATATTGATCCAGCAACGTAACAGTGAGATACAGTGTTTCTGGCATCAAATCAAATTTGAAGTGTACCTACAACAGCCAATGATGATAGGCAAAGAAAGTGACTATGATAAGTAATAGGCAGAACAAGAAAAATGAAGAAACAATATGATGAAAGAAAAGCCATGGAAATCCTTTACTTCAATTAGCCAGTTGACCAAAATTCCCCGCAAATGTGGTGTAATGTCAGTCTGAATTGACATGTAATTTGCTAGAGCTGGATTACGTGCCTGCAGTTGAAACAATTTTTTAATAAATAAAAACATTATTTGATACTAGAGGATATTGATAAAATGTACAATATAAATTTGTATGGATGGGCCCAGTGGTATGATTACACCAACAAGGAAGCGACAAAATCAGTTAAACAATGTCATTCAAACGATGACAGAAGCTGAACAAGGTTGCATCATCTCCTTCCGTTAGTGTAATAAAGTATTTATTCAAGCATATGGAGAAGATTTAAAAAAAAAAAACGGTATGATTGCATTGAGTGTCAGTGTGCGTGTTGGAAGTGCTGATTACGATAGTTGCTGGTCGATTGTCAAGTTTTTTTAAATTATATTTAATGCAGTCAACTTTTGGAAATGCATATGTTTGGGTATCATTACAGTAAAAAACAATAACTCAGTGACCAAAGTCTCTAAATAAACTAAAATTATAGGAAGACTTTGGGATGATTTAAAGACTCCACCAAAGCTTCTCTATGTAGGCTTGGTGGGGGCAAATCACAAAGTAAAACGTTTACTACTTACATCCGACGTGGGATTTTATTCTTAAATACATACCTTACAAATCTAAAATTGTTTGTTGTAGAAAATTACCTAATTCCACCATACTTGGTGGAGCTATTAAAGCCTACAGTGGAATGGGAGGGAAATAGAAAGAAAGAGACAAGCACGTTCATTAGAGAAGAACTTCACTCAACTATAAAAGGAAAATTATTTCTTTAGGGTAACGAGGAACAAATTGAAAACCAAATAGCTGAGTCATAGACAATGCGGCTGGAGCTATAAATGAAGAAGAATCAAGGTAAAAAAAAAGTAAGGAAGACTAATGATTATGAGATGAGATCGTTCTAGGGGAAGTCAAAAATCGCAGTAGATCAAAATTTCAAAGAATTTCAAATACTACAACTGTGGCATGAGTACACTTGGAGAAAGATTGTTGCAAAAGAATGGAGAGAGTATCAACGTCTCATAGTTGTTACAAGTATCAACCTCTCAACCACCCATGTTATATTATCAACCTCTCAAACATCTAATATCATCACAGAATAAATTTACTCAACTACAAAAAAAAAAGTAAATATCTAGAGTAATGGGTAACAAAGAGGATAACATAACATAAAAAGGAGCTGACATCATAGGCACGATGAGTATTACCTCAGTAACCCAATAGTACTGATATATGTCATCAACGTATTCAGAAACTTCAAACTGATTGCTTTCATTATCTATATTGGGTAGGTTATCTTGCTCTCTAACTTCACTTTCCTTGAGAAACTGCAAAATAAGGAGCAACATGTCATTAAATTGACGGAAACTAAAAAGGAACTAGTAGTTTCATTTGAGCATCAGACCTTAGATCCTTCAATTAATGAACTTGTATATGATTTTCGGCGACTGGATTTTTTCCTTGGAATAATCTCTGAAAGATCAGTTTTTAGTGTGCTCTCAGATGGAAGATGTCTTTGATTTGCATCATCAGAAACTGTCGAGTCATTCCCAGGAAGAGACAAAGAAACTGTTTCTTTTTTCTGAGATAAGGTTGCACTAGCCGATTCTAATTTGTTCTGAGCTGATATGGATTTGTTCAGAGATGACGTTGCAATAGTTGATTCTAATTTACTCGGAGCTGATATGGATTTAGATTTTGAAGTCCTTTGTGCAATGGAAGCCTTGAGTGTGGTCTTAACAATTGGCTGAAACAAACAAGGTAAAACTCAGGTTCACACTCTACAACAAATTTTCAATTACTTCTCACAAAGTTGGAGAAAAAAAAGAAAAACGTAGAGGAAATTATTGACCGAGAAGACACTTCCTATGTCATTTAAAGAACCAATTAAAATATTTAGATCTTGAACAACAGTGCAAGTATCAATCATATAATATACATGTATGCGGTAAAAGGTTTTCTGCTATATTTTACTTAACCAAACTACATTGTACTGTTCGGCCTTATCAATAATCATACAGAAAACTACAGACAACAGAGTGCAGCCACCATACCTTGGCCGACTTCCTTAAGGATGCATGTGAAACATTAGGCTGACCCCTGTACAACAGGTGAATTGCATGAAAGGAACAATTAATATACAAATATGGTCTATCAATTGATAATTAATCTTTTATCAAGAATGTCAGTTAATGATGATAAACAGGCATTCAGCTACAATCTAAATATGATAATGATTTCCTATTTCATAGATTCTGTACATAAATCATCCATCTGTCTTCTTGTTCCTAAATCCTAAAGTCCACTTCCTATCGTCCCATATTCTTCCAAAAAAAGAAATCAAATCTCAGTACATACTAGGGCGAGCCCGTGCATTGTATATGCTGCAAGGCTACTGTTTTTATTTGAGGGGACATGTCAAAAACTTTTATACGGAGTATTACGGGCAGTTATTGTTGGAAAGTTGTTAGGTTCTTTTATCCAAGAACCTGGAAAATCCCACTCCTGACTCTTCAAACACACACACTTGACAAAGAAATGCTTCTTTTATTCACTTTCCAACAACAGAACGAACACAGAGAGCTTAACCTCTCCCCTCAGGACAATGAGTCCTGATCAACAATTCAATAATGCCAAAAAGAAGATCCCTCCCCCAACTAAACATAACTATTTATACAAGTTCAATATCTATTCCTCGATCCCCCTAACTGCCCAAACAGTTAGACCTTCTAACTATGTTTCTTTCTTCTCTCGTAGACTAATAATGGTCTAACATTACTCCCCCTTCCTTCAGCAACCTTGTCCCCAAGGTTGAATTCTGGATATTGATCCTGCATCGTTTCCACATCTTCCCACGTGGCTCCATCTCTTCCTCCTTCATGCCATTGCACTAATACTTGGTGTATAGTCTCACTACCCTGCTGTCTGGTTCTCCTTTCTAGAACTTCCACTGGCCAATAACTGGGTCCATCAGCCTGTAACTCTGCAGGCAGCTCCCTTTCTATCCTTTTCTCTCCCACCGCCTTTTTTAATTGGGAAACATGAAAAACAGGGTGTATTCTGGCTGTTTCAGGTAATTGTAAACGATAGGCAACCTTCCCAATTTGCTGAATCACCTGGAATGGTCCATAATACCTAGCTGCAAGTTTTGGATGTAACCTTACAGGCATAGACGATTGCCTGTGGGGTCTGATTTTCAAGTAGACCCAATCCCCTACTTGAATGTCTACCTCTCTCCTTTTTTTATTTGCCTGGCCCACCATCATATCCTGTGCCCTGTGTAAGTGGAATTTTAATTGTCGCAGAGCCTCATCCCGGGTTATTAAGTCCTGAGCCACTGTTTCCACCGCTGTCTCTCCCGGAATAAACCTGCTCAATGATGGGGGTGCCCTGCCATAAACAATCTCGAATGGAGAGCACTTGGCAGCGCCCTGGTAAGTGGTGTTGTACCAGTATTCAGCCCATGGTAACATCATTCTCCAGTTTTTGGGCTGCTCAGAGCAGAAACACCTCAAATATCCTTCTACAATGCGATTCAAGACCTCCGTTTGTCCATCAGTCTCGGGATGATATGTTGTACTCATCTTTAATTGTGTTCCTTGCATTTTAAACAATTCTTTCCAGAATATACTAAGGAACAAGGGGTCCCTGTCGCTCACAATCGACACCGGAATCCCATGCAACCTAACCACCTCTTGAACAAACACCTCCGCCACTGTTCTTGCTGAATAGGGATGTTTTAATGCTATGAAATGTCCATACTTACTCAATCTGCCCACCACCACTAAAATTGCATCGTAACTGTGAGATTTTGGTAACTTGACAATGAAATCGATGCTCACCTCTTCCCATACTGCCTGAGGAATAGGCAGAGGTTGGAGTAGACCCTGCGGTGATGCTGCCATATATTTATGTTGCTGACATATTGCGCATCCAGCAACGAAGTCTGTCACTGTTTTCTTCATTCCTCCCCAATATAGTGACTGCGCCAGCCTCCTATACGTCCTGAACACACCTGAATGTCCGCCTGTGCTGGTCACATGGAATTCGGCCAATAATTTGGGAATCCAACTAGATGTAGCGGATAGTACCAACCTTCCTCTATAATGGAGTCGTCCATTCTCCAGAGTATATGGTGAGTGACTATTTGGGTCCTCCTTAATCTCCTGAACCACCTTTTGTAGTGCTTCATCTTCCTCAACTTCTTTTAACACCTCGCTGAAATCATACCAATAAGGCCGTGAGACGGCTTGCAGCTCCATATCCTCTGTAACTCCTTCCCCTTTCCTTGAGAGGGCATCAGCCACTTTGTTTGAGCTCCCCACCTTGTATACGATGTCAAAATCATAACCCATGAGCTTAGCTATCCAATTCTGCTGGCTGTGGGTTGTGATTCGTTGTTCCAGGAGGTATTTCAAACTGCGTTGATCAGTATATACTACAAACCGCCGTCCCAATAAGTAGGGCCTCCAGTGTTGAATGGCCATTACCAAAGCCATGAGTTCCTTTTCATATACTGACTTACTCAGAGATCCCACCGATAACGCTTTACTGAAAAAAGCAATAGGTTTTTTATTCTGCATGAGTACTGCTCCCACACCTATTCCTGAGGCATCACATTCCAGATGAAACTCTTGGTTAAAATCTGGAAGAGTCAAAACCGGTGCCGTGGTTATGGCTCTTTTCAAATTCTCCATGGCTGTCTGTGCAGCTGGTGACCACTCAAAACTCCCTTTTTTCAACAAGTCTGTCAGAGGTTTTGCCATTCTCCCATATCCCTTCACAAAACGGCGATAATAACCCGTGAGGCCTAGAAACCCCCTCAAAGCCTTTAAATTCCTTGGTTCTCCCCACCCTAACACCGCCTGCACCTTCTCCGTGTCCATCTCCACTCCTTTTTCCGATATTATGTGTCCTAAGTAGCCAATGTGTTGCTTCCCGAACTCGCATTTACTTTGGTTAGCTACCCATTTCTGCTGTTCCAGTAACTGCAACACCGAGCCTAGCTGTTCAAGGTGATCTTCCCATGTCCGACTATACACGAGAATGTCATCGAAAAAAACTAGTACAAATCGCCTGAGGAAGGGCTGCAACAGGTTGTTCATGGCGTTCTGGAAAGTTGCTGGAGCGTTGGTGAGACCGAAAGGCATCACCAAAAATTCAAAATGACCCTGATGGGTGCGGAACGCCGTCTTCGGGATATCTTCCTCTCCCATTCTAATTTGATGATACCCGGCCTTCAAATCTATCTTAGAAAAGTATTTGGCGCCATGCAGCTCGTCCAACAACTCCTCTATCACAGGAATGGGGTACTGATCGGGGACAGTTGCCTTGTTAAGTGCTCGGTAATCGACGCAGAATCGCCAGCTACCATTCTTCTTTTTCACTAGAATAACTGGACTGGAGTATGGGCTTCTGCTGGGACGAATAATCCCCACCTTCAACATATCCGCCACTTGCTTCTCTATCTCCTCCTTCATAAAATACGAATATCTGTATGGCCTCACGTTGACGGGATCCTCACCCTTCTTAAGGACAATCTGATGCTCCAAATCACGTCTCGGAGGCAAGCCTTCTCGCTCCTGAAATACCCTGCAGTGGGTCTGTAACACAGCCTTTAATTCGGCCTGCTGTACCCCCGTGAGCTCTTCGGGACACGTGTCACCTTCCTGCTTTTCCAGCTGTCCTACTTCCCACACAAGGAACCATGAGTCAGCATCCACTACTTTCTTCAGTTCCTGGGGTTCCACCATCTGTCGGGCCAGAGCTGGGTCCCCCTGCACTCTAATCCTCTTGCCTTCCATGGTATATATCATAAACATCTCCCTCCAATTTATAATCACCTCTCCCAACGTTGCCAACCATGCAATTCCCAGTATAACATCTACTCCACCCAACTCAAAGACGTAAAGGTCTGCCACCACCTTATTTTCCCCCATGTCGATCGGTACTCCCTCACAACGCCCTCTTGCCATCCTTCGCCGTCCGTCCCCGAGACTTACCGCGTACGGCGCCGTATCGGTTACCGGAAGTCTCATCTCCTCTGCCACCCGTCGGCTCACGAAATTATGGCTGGCCCCGCTATCAATGAGAATTAGCACTGGCTTCTCTCCGATTCTCCCTTCGAGCTTCATGGTTGTCGGTGACGTCATCCCTTCCGCCGAGCACGCCGACAGTTCCATGCAATCCCCCTCCAGGGATCCACCTTCGATACACACATCCTCCTCGTCTTCCGCCAACAGGAGTACTCTCAAACTTTTCTCCGAGCAGCGATGTCCTGGCGCGAAAGGGCCGCCGCACCGGAAACATCGTCCCTCCTCTCGTCTTTTCAAGAATTCCGGATAGGGCAAATTTCGAACCACTCTTCCCCTGTTATCGTTCCCCCCAGCATTTCCGCCTCTCGGGCCCGTCGCCGTCAACGGCCCTTCTCTTCGATTCGCCGCACTTCCGTCCACTCCTCCCGATCTATTAACGGTGGATCGCTCCATTTCTCCGCGAATCACTGTCGTTGTGGGTCGCGATCCTCCCCCACTCATTTTTATGCCATTCCAACCTCCTCCTCGCGTTCGAACCATCGCGTCCTCCACATCTCTCGCAATCCTGATTGCCTCCTCCAATTCCTTGGGGGCCTGGATGCGTACTTGGCCCTTGACCTCTTCCTTCAGTCCCGCCAAAAAAAATCCGAGTGTCAACTCCTCCGTCAATCCTTGCGTCTGCCCCAGCAATACCTCAAAATTCCTGGCGAATTCCTCCACCGAACCTTCTTGACGTAAAGTTGCTAGTTGTTCGTACACCGTGCCCCGGAACCCTCCTCCAAAGCGATTAATCAACGATGCCTTTAATCCCTTCCAAGACCGGTTCTTGGCCTTGTCTTTCCAAATCTTGAACCAGTAGCTCGCACTACCCTCCATGCTGATATATGCGAGTTCAACTTTATCATCATCTGCTACCTTCTGAATATCGAAAAAACGCTCTGCCCGATTGATCCAACTGTGCGGCTCTTGCCCATCAAACCCAGGTAATTCCACCCTCTTCCTCCAATTCTGATGCACTCCCCTATTGTCGCTATGCTCGCTATTGTCATTCACGGACGTACTTCCCTTTTCCGATCCTCCTCCTTGATTATTCGGACCCCCGCTCATCATCCTCATCATATGTTGAATGTCACGCCTTATCGCCGCCGTTTCTTCTTTAATTCCTTCCACCGTTATCTCCAGGTTATCCACCCTATCCTCCGATGACTGTCCGTCCATCACTGATTCTCTCTTCCTTTTGGATCCGGCAGGTCGGACCAAATTGTTAGGTTCTTTTATCCAAGAACCTGGAAAATCCCACTCCTGACTCTTCAAACACACACACTTGACAAAGAAATGCTTCTTTTATTCACTTTCCAACAACAGAACGAACACAGAGAGCTTAACCTCTCCCCTCAGGACAATGAATCCTGATCAACAATTCAATAATGCCAAAAAGAAGATCCCTCCCCCAACTAAACATAACTATTTATACAAGTTCAATATCTATTCCTCGATCCCCCTAACTGCCCAAACAGTTAGACCTTCTAACTATGTTTCTTTCTTCTCTCGTAGACTAATAATGGTCTAACAAAAGTAGTAGTAATTCAATATCAGAATGTTTAAACATGTCATTAGTAGTTTACGTACTATTGGAAAATGCTCAATATTAGCAGCCATGGTGACAGTTCACGGCAGACATTTAGGAGCAATTACATTTTCTTTTGAATAGAAAGATATATTTATTGTCTTCTCGTTTGCACAAGGAACTTGTCTCTATTTGTTTGAGTTAGGACAGCAAATACTGTAGTATTACAAGTATTTTGCGATACTAGTTAATTGACGTGGATGCATTCGACAGTCAAAGATACTGTGGATGCATTTGATAGTCAAAGATCAAGTGGATTACGCTGAAAAGGGGTAATCATAAATATCACTTCCTTCATGTGGCTCCTTATTTGGCCATCAAAATGCGAAGTGTCGATGCAGCTAGTTAGTATCGGTTATCTAGACATCACCTGATAATTATATACTCTGGTTGCATCAGATAGTCAAAAACATCAACAACATCGTAGAATATTACGTTAAGAACGGTAATCTAAGTATCACCCCCTTCAAGTACCTCCTTCGGCCCTTCAGAATGAAGAGTGTGAATGCAGCTAATAGTATTGGTTTTCTAGACATCACTTCATAATTATATACTGTGAATGCATTCGATAGTCCAAAAGATCAACAACATCGTATAATGTGGATTACGCTAAAAAAGGGTAATCTAAATATCACCGCCTTTAAGTGCCTCCTTCTTTGACCCGTCGGAATGAAGATGCGATGCAGCTAATTAGTATAGGCTTTCTAGACATCACTTCGTAATTATATAGACTAATTAGCTAGATTCCTCAGTTTTGCAACTTAAAGCTAATCACACAGATAAAATGTACCGGAAGTGCATAATTTACAACAGAGCAAGCACGAACTAAGCTAATGATATGATTAATTATCACTTACGTCAGAACAAAACCATCACTCACTCGATTCTTCCATAGATGGCTTCTTGCATTAACCAGTTGGGAACTATCCCTTCTATTTGTTGTTGCCTTAGCTGAAATCAATAATATACTAAGTTTAATTAACATAGCAAATGTCAGTTCATTGACAATTTCAAAGTGGCTATCTATGCCACAACTTCTTACGGGGAAGACAACTTTGGTCTTTTGCTGTTTGAGAACTAACATTTTCCTGCAAGGAAGCAAAATCCAAGTATAAGAAAAGGAAAAGGATTTTGAAAAAAAAATGAAAAATATGGCAATCTGAATGAGCTATATTTTTTGGGAACTTTTTACCACTAGAAAAGACAAACAATAACAAAGAAATATTACCTTTGTTTTACTCGTATCTTCTCTGATTACCCTCCTTGGTACTGGTAAAGACTTCCTTGACGTGCTTGGAAAAGACAGAATATACTGGTTTCAGTTCACGTCATTCATAAAACTCACGTGAACCAATAAAATGAAATATTAATAAACCTCGTAGCTGTAGTCTTCCATGTAAACCTGCAAAATATAAAATAAAAGGCAATGTAATTTCTGTAATGATGTCCTTGGAAGCATAAAAATCAACCATTAATAACTTTAATATCCTATTAAATGTAAGATGAACAAAAGACAGTATCCTAAGTACCTGTCCTTTGTGGAGAAAACTGATTGGCCTCCTTTTGTATTATTCTTCTGATCATCTAAAGGGAGAAAAACCTCTAAATGATATTCTAAACTTCCAAAATACAATAAAAATAGTATGAGGTAATGAATCAGTCACCTTTATTGAGAGCATCTAATCGAACATCAGCTTTACTATTACTTCTTTGCACTCTTCCCTAATTTAAACAAGAAAAATTATCAGTGCTTCATCCTAGTATAGACCCAAGGAAGTTTAAATTAATGTTTTATATTTTATAAATGCTTCCCTTTTACCATGACCATCTCAGCAAGATAATGAAAGGTTAAGATGTACAACCGTTAATGCTGCCGAATGAAAAAAAAAATGATTCTCTGATAGAGCTCTTTGGAAAAGCAGAAAACAACTTTTAAAAAACTATTACGCATAATCATATATCTTTTAACAAAGAGAGAAAATAGAAGTGTGAAAATAGGGTTAATGGTTTTATAGGACTTCTTTTCACTTTATTATGCTTTTATACTTCACTTCGAAGATTACATAGTCAAAACTTCATCGATTGGGTCATTTTGGCTTATTGAGTCTTTAACTAACACCAGTAAAAGGAGTACTCCTCTACATAAAGCACTTATCATGTTAAAAAAAACTTGGTCTTAACAGAAAATTAGTACAATTAGTTAAGTGGGCAAAATACCGTGATGGACTTCCTCAAAGGTACACCCACTATTTTTGTACTTGAACCTGTTGAAACCCTGAAAAGGCACATAAGATATGCAAAATCAAATAATGAAGCAAACATTAGGAAATAATATACTATCAAGCAATTGGAGAGAATACTGCACCAATGTCTGCCTGACAAAATCAAAAATCACAAGATCAAATTCTATTTCGCATGAAGCATTACCATAAGATCAGTTTCTTTTACGTGAAGCGTCTAGAGATTGAATGTTATTTCAGTGTCAAAGGTCCATGTGACCAAAACATATGAAAGTTGTTAAAATATGAAATAAATCATGATTTTCTTTTGACATACTTGAGATTGAAACGGTAAAATAATTCTCGAAGGCTTCAATTCAAAGAACCCTCTCACTTTCATTTATATGAAAATTTGATACAAAGTAGTACATGATTAATAGAATAACCCTAGACACAATATAATGATGATAAATAAGGTAACCCTAGACACAATATAATGATAATAAATAGGATACACATTATAACACTCCCCTTCAAGCTGGAACAAATAAACTCAATCCGAGGACCCCTTAATGACTTAATGACTTGGTCAACACATTTGCGAGTTGATCATTTGACCCAACAAACTCAGTACATATTTCTTTAGTCAAACACTTTTCACGAACAAAAAGACAATCAATTTCTATATGTTTAGTCCTCTCGTGAAAAACTGGATTTGATAGAATGTGGAGAGAAGCTTGATAAACGTAATACGTCTTCATAGTATGGATGTCACAAAAGTTAAACTCTTGAAGGAATTGTTTCACTCATATAAATTCACATGTTAATGACACCATCGCCCTATACTCGGCTTCCGTTGTTGATCAAACTACTACATTTTGTTTCTTACTTTTCCATGAAATAATGTTTTCTCCCAAAAAAACACAATATTCTATAGTAAACCGTCTATCAATAGGAAAACCTGCCCAATCTGCATCACAATAATGTTTCTTTTATCTTCATATAACAATCCTTGCCTGGGAGCCTTTTTGACATACCTTAGAATGCGAATGAGAGCATTCCAATGTTCAAGACTAGGGATGGCAACGGGACGGGTCAGGTCGGGCACGGATAGTGTCTACCCGCAACCCGACCCGACAAAAAAACATCCACCCGCTACCCGCACGGATACCCGCTTAAAAAATATCCGCGGATATTTTAAAACCAGCGAATACCCGCGGATACCCGCAAATATTTAAAAAAATATATTTTTATAAATTATTAAAATAAGGGTTAAATATGTTTTTGATCCCTTAACTTTTAGTAAAAATTGGAATTAGTCCCTCTTCAAAACTTTGGACTAATTTAGTCCCCAAACTTTAGAAATGTGTAAATTTAGTCCTTTTAACCAAATTTTGTTAACTTTATTTGATGTTTCAAACACGTTTCTCAGTTAACATTGAAGCAAAAATGTGTCAAATGGTATAAACAACTCAAATGTCATCATGAAACGCACTTGAAATATCAAATAAACCTAACAAAATTTAGGTCAAAGGACTAAATTCACACATTTTTAAAGTTTGGGGACTAAATTCGTCCAAAGTTTTGAAGAGGGACTAATTCCAAATTTCACTAAAAGTTAAG
Organism: Vigna nakashimae; assembly: GCA_034642375.1. Classification (NCBI taxonomy): domain Eukaryota; kingdom Viridiplantae; phylum Streptophyta; class Magnoliopsida; order Fabales; family Fabaceae; genus Vigna; species Vigna nakashimae. The sequence continues at coordinate 13,729,891 of CM067763.1, forward strand.
GGATCAAAAACATATTTAACCCTTAAAATAAAATTTAAATAAAAGTACAAAAAATATATAAAATATAATAAAAATTTAATTAAATATACATTAAAATTTAATTTTAATTAAATTTAATCTTATAAAATATAAATTAATGTTAATTTTGATTAAATGTAACTTAATAAAATATAAATTTAATTTTTATTTTTATTTTTTGCAGGTAGCGGATATCCGCGGGTACAGATAGTATAATACCCGCACCCAACCCGTTTATAAGCAAGTATTAAAATACCCGCTACCCGCGGGTAGTAAATATCCACGGATACTAACTATCTGTCGTGGATTTTATCCGTGGGTGCGGATTTTCTTGCCATGCCTAGTCAAGACATGGAGCCTGCATGAACTAACAAACCACTCCAACTGCAAATGATAGATTTGGCCTTGTAATACTGAGATAAATCAATTTTCCAACTAGCCTCCTATACCTCTCTGGATCAGAGAATAACTCACCTTCTTCTATCCTTAATTTCCCCTCTCTAGTTTAGGTCCATGGGATTGTCTACCAGTCTGATATCAATCATGCATGCTTCATGTAATATATCAAGAGCATACTTCCTTTGGGAGATTAGAACTCCATCTTTTGATTGTGTTTCTTCAATTCCTAAGAATTATTTGAGACTTCCAAGATCCTTGGTTTGAAAATGTCTACACAAGTACTCTTTCAGTTGAGATATTCTAGTAGCATCATTTCCTGTAATGACAATATCATCAACATATAGTATTAAGTAAACACATTTTCCAAGAGAAAAATGACAGTAAAAGACCGAATGGTCTGCTTCACTGTGTTTTAGCCCAAATTTTTGAACAATGAAGCTAAACTTTCCAAACCAAGCATGTGGTGAGGCCATATAGAGATTGATGCAATTTCCATACCACACCACACTCCCCCTAAGCAACAAACCCAAGAGGTTGCTCCATATAAACTTCTTCCTCAAGATCACCATGTAGGAAGACATTCTTGATATCCAATTAATGCAGTGGCTAGTGACGAATGGTTGTCATGACAAAGAAGAGGCGAATAGTAGTTATCTTGGCTACAGGAGAGAAAGTGTCACAATAATCAAGACCATAAACCTGAATGTAACCTTTTGTAACAAGTCGAGCTTTGAGCCGATCAAGTTCACCATCAGGGCTGACTTTAATTGCATACATCCATTTGCAACCAACTGCTTTTTTGCCCGAGGGAAGGTGCACCAACTCCAAAGTATTATTGTGATCAAGAGCATGCATTTCTACAATCATAGCTTGTCGCCATCCAGAATGATCAAGTGCTTCTTTCACGTTCTTGGGTATAACAACAGAAGACACTGAGGATAAAAGAGAAAAATAGGAGGGCGACAATCGATGATAGTTAAGAAAATTATAAATGGGATGAGGGTTTTGAGTGGAATGAGTACCTTTTTTGATAGGTCAGGCTGAATCATTTGCACCAGGAGGCGTGGTAGGAGGTGAGGAGAGAGAAGAATCTAAAGTAGGAGATTCACCATTTTCTTGGGGAGGTGGACCATCCATTGGGGCCCTGTGTGGGATGATCTCAGCATCTGGAGAAGCGGGTGCAGGAGGATTTTGATCAAGACTTGGATTGACAGAGACAATGGAGCTATTTAACTCACTCAGTGGAATAGGACGGACCTACTAGAGGATAAAAACATTTTGAACAGATGGAGAGAAGTAAGGAGTCTGTTCAAAGAATGTGACATTGGCAGACATGTAATACTTCTTAGTTTCATGAGAGTAACACCAATATCCATTTTGGAATCGAGAATTGCCTAAGAAGACACATTTGAGAGTGCGAGAGAAGAGTTTGTCTAGTCCTAGAGACGTGTCTTGAACAAAACATATACAGCCAAACACTCGGAGAGATGTGTGAAAGAGAGGAACATTAGGAAACAAAATGGAGAAAGGGACTTTATGATCAAGAGAGCAGGAGGGCATGGCATCCCCAAATGATGGACAGGAAAAACTAAAATTACATATTGATTAAGACCTTTTAGAAAAGGTAGATCTAACATGTTTTCCTAGTTGACATGACTCACATTCTAAGGTCTGGAGACCACTAACTTCAGGACACATCTTTTTTAATTTGGACAAATGAGGATGGCCAAGTCGATTATGTAACACTTTAGGATTAGGAGCAGCAACACAGGACACCCTTGGACGAGATCCAAAATGGTATAATCCGCCAGCTTCATATCCTTCTCCAATCTATCCCTCAAACCACGCTCCTAAATAACAAAAGATTTGTGATCAAAGGTTATTGAACAATTTAACATTTTGGTCAACTGGCTTAGGAAAATTAAATTAAAAGGCCAATTAAGGACAAAATGACAGAGTTTAGACTGAGGGAGGAAGACAAGGAAACATGACCGAGTACTTTTGAGAAGTTTTAGATCCATTTGCAAGGGTTATATGAAATGAGGTTTTTCTCAAAGGAAATAGATGAGAACAAAGAGGTATTACCATAAATGTCATCATAAGCACCTGAGTCAATTACCCATGAATTTTGATCTTCCATGGATTGAGAAATACAGGTTGTTAATGTATTGGGAGATTGAGATGGTTGCGCCAATCTGTTAGACTTTAACCTTAGATATTCTTCATATTCATCCTCGGTGAACTTAGAAGTCGAAGTTTCAATATTTGAAATATTTGCGGTTTTGGAAGGGAAACCATGTAAGGAGTAGCAACTCTCTTGAGTGTGACCCATCCTTTTACAGTATGTACATTGAGGACGTCCCCAACCTCCTCGATCTCCTCGTCCTCCTCCTCTAATGCCACGTTCTCCTCTTCCTTGTGTGGCAACCATGACAAATGGTTCCACTAGTTCATGTGCTTCCTAAGTTTGAGGTACCGGGACATGCAGAAGTTGATTGATCAGAAGTTGATCTCTGAAATGATAAAAATCGAGATGTAAGGCACGAAGGATCAACACCATGTAGTATTTGTCTAGTTTCTTCTTGATATCCTCTAATGAGTCCACTTTCAGAAACATCCTGAGTTCTTTGACAACAGATTAGGATTCAACCATGAAGGACACCATATCATGGTTTGCCATTTTAAGAGATGCAAGCTCGTATGGCATAGATACTTTGAGTTTTCTTCCAAAAGGAATGACAAGTTTTGAAAGCTCTCAGAGATATAAGAAGTTTGGGTTCCATTGAATGTCTTAATAGAGCACACAACTGGAAATCTGCTTGTTTCCACAAGTCAGCTTTATCAGCCGTCTTGCTCAAGGTGATCATAATGACCTTGACCAAGAAACCACATCTCAATGGCAACCAACCAAGATAAGTAATTTTTTCCATTACTTTTCAAACGTGATGGAGGGACTTCCGGGTAAAGAGATGGCACTCCCAAAAGCCATTTCGGATCAAGGGATAAAGAATCCGAAGGAGAAATCGCAAACCCTAAGTGACTATCAAAAGGGTTTCTATCTGGACGTTAACAAAACACGGTTCAAAGGGGTAGAACGAAGAGAGGAGAGGCTGGCGACCGCTACGGTGGTGGTGCGATGGTGTTCCGGCAAAAGGATGGTGACATATGAGCAGCACATGCCTGCTCGCAGTGCACAAAGATGTTGTACGTGGCTGCGCATGGAGGAGAACGAAGCTCTGACACCGGTGGGGTTGGTCGTCGCGCGAAGAGGCGAACCAGATCTGGTGGTCACCGAATGAAACTGTGACGATGGCCAGCGAAGGACAACTATGGATAGTGGTGGATGGCATCTGAATGGCAGGGAACAGAGGTTGATGGTGAAAAACTTCAGTGGACAGCTTCTCATAGTGGCAAAACAATGCCAAACGATGGTGGACAGCAGCAAACGGGTGCCGAAGAACAGTAAATGGTGTCAGACAGTTGCGGACAGCAACTAGGGTTTCCCGCTCTGATACCAACTTGAGATTGAAACTGTAAAATAATTCTCGAGGGCTTAAAAGATCTCTCTCACTCTCATTCTATATATATGAAAGTTTGATACAAAAGTAAATGATAAAGAGAGTAATCCTAGACACAATATAATGATAATAAATAGGGTAACCCTAAACACAATATAATGATGATAAATAGGTACATATTCTAACATGCATCAAGGAGCTTAAGAATCTAGAAGACTTGGTTATGCCTAGTGTAAATATCATTATTTATGACCATATAATAAATGAACGCAACAAATCATTTTTGGCCCCATTCTTCTAGAGGAATATTAAGCTTCAATCTAATAAGACGGGTCTCTAAACATTGTTCAGTTCTCAAGAACAAAGATCTCTAGTGTTAGAATGTATCTTAACCTACTTAATTATAACATATTCAAGTGATTTTACCCATCAGCTCAAGTGTTTTATATAATAGGATATATAGAAGAACAAAGAATAAACTTATTAATAATGTAAACATGATTTAATGTGATTTCAGACTAGGTGTGTTTGATAGAGAGAAAAGAAATAGAAGAGGAAGTAGGTAGGTGACAAAAGAGAAGACAAATAGGTGAAAATAGGATGGTAATAGATGTTGTTTAGTTGAAAAAGAGTTATAATATTATTTTTATTTTGTTTATATTATTATTTTAAGTTCGTAAAAGAATAACAAAAGGAAGGGGGTTGTTCAGAGAGTGTTTCATGCAAACACAATTTTCTTGCTCTTCTTTCTTCTGTGCAGAAACTTATTCGTGTGCATTCACCTACCAACTTGACATTTAGTTGAAATTGAAGGATTGAGATAGGAAGGACAAAGAGAGTTAAACTACTCAAAATCATAAACAGACATAACTTCATGATATAAAATATATATATATATATATATAAACACTAACCCCTTACTTATTCTAATTTAGACTCCTAATCCTAGGGGATCATTTAATAAACTATAAAATATGAAATCACTCCCAAGGGATCATTTAATATACTAAGACTCAAAAGCCAAAGCTAACTAAGTTTGTTGTTACATTTAACAAGAAAAGAAAATTAAAAATGATGCACCAAAATGGAGCTGAACTGGGTTTGGACTACATTTCAGACAGAAGCAGGACAAAATCACGATTAGACCCGAAATTGTCTAGGAACAGACATTGTCTAGAACTAATGACAACACTGACGAAAAGAAGAAATGGATCTTACCATCAAACAAGAAAAGTCGGTGGTCCAATTAAGCCACCTAGCAATGGGATGGTAGCTAATTGGGACAAGTGGGTTGGATACAACCGGAGATAACTAGGGCAAACGTGTTCTATCATGGACGAGAAAGGTTGACAGTTGAAGTGATATGACGTGAGACAAAATAGTTTCATAAACCACTATTTTTTACTAATACTAGATCACTTGACTCCCAAGTCTCAATCCTAATTAATGAAGTGAAAAACCCATGAAATTGAAATCCATAACGACTCCTAAGAGATATTTAACACACTCGAAGATATTCAAACAAAATCTAAGGTGAAAATGTTTAGGTTGCCACTGGATATTATCGAGCAATCTATCAGAAAATATAAAACAAAACATGTCACAAAAGAATGACGTCAATAGTTGGAGTCTATATCAGCTGATATGTGAGAATAAATATAAATGAAATTTTTATATAACTGTACAAAATAAGTATCCAAAAACAACTTGCAAGTGTTTTATTTAAACAGTGTAATACTACCGCCTCCCTTTAACTTTCTTTCTATCCACAATAAATATGATTCTTACTTCATTTTTGAGTTCGCATGCCCAACAGCTGCCGTGAACTTTTCTTCAACATTGCTAACATCAGCCAATGCCTTTCTCACAGCTGTACTTGGTAGCCAGAATAAGCGAAAATGAAAAGTGTGTTATTCCACGCAATTTTAACCCAAAATGAGTTCAGTTAATACTTACAAGTACCATATTTGCCACTACTTTTATCCATACCCTGTTTGAGACCACCCTTCACGATTAAAGTTGCATAATAGTTAGACATATGGAGTGTAATGTAACCAAGGACAGACTCAAGAATACAAATATTTAGACCTGAAAAACTATTAGAAGTTCAGAATGTTTATGTTACCTTTGGATTACTGGTACTGTTAAGAATATTCCCTTTGCCAGCCACCACGGTACTCCTTCTGCATAAATTGCAAAGGAGGAACGAGAACATATAGATAGATCACTACAGTGCTTTTACATATTTCAGGCATATAGAAACATTTACAAGAAATGAATATCATTCTGCAAAATGTTGTCATGGTTTCACAAAAAACAACTGTTTCAGGCAATGACATAAAATCCACAAAACAAGCCAGCAGATTCAGACTTCATATGAATAGCATATAGCATAAAAGATACAATCTTGAGACAAGCCCGTCCAATTTGAACTACAAGAGGCCGTTAAAAGCTCGGCTTTCTAAAACCCCTTTCACTAATATGACACGACTAAAGGGCTTCCTTATCTATCTGATATCTCATAAAAGCAAACAATTAATCAAAATCATTTTGACAAAACATTAGATTTCTATAGATATTCACGATTTCAACATCTAGAAACCACCTATGGATCAGAAAGCACATCATTTGAAGTCCACTAAGGCACCATACCTTGAATTTGCAACTGTTCCTCTCGCAGAAGTCCTAAAGAAACAACCAAAATCAGTTCTGAATAATATTTATACATACGTATTAGCTATAAATTCCCAATCACATAAAAAAAAAAAAAAAACTTACGTATTCCCATCACCAGCTTTAGTCCGGTCCATTTCCGAAAATACCTTGAACTTCCTACCACCCACTGCTCAATATACATACAAAATCACCAAAAACATATAGCATTTCGAGAGCAACAAAAAACAACACACAAAAAAAAAAATCAACCAAATACATATATACCGCTAGGGCGAGATTGGGCGGCAGCAGCGACCACAGAGGCTCGAGTTGAGCCCATTCTAGATTTTTCCTGAAGCATGCAAGAACCAAACAAGAATTAGGGTTTAAAGGCAGAATCGAAGGTGAAAACCCCGTGAAGAATGGTAGCAGGATTGTGCGAAATTTGAAAATCGGAGAGTGAAATGATTGAAAGGTGCACATTGAAATAGTGAAAATTGGAAGTGAAATCCTTACCGTGAGAGAAACCATTGAGATATTGGTTTGAAGTGTTGAAGAGCTTGATGCAGAAAGGCAGAGAAAAAAAAAGAGAAAAATGTACCGTTGAGAGCGAGTGAAAATTGAATGAGAAAATCACGCGCCTTTGTCTTTAGATTTTGAATTTACATGCTTTCACGTTTATACCCTCCTGCTGTACACAAACAAGACATAAAATATATAAATAGGAATTTCTTTTTATTTTTAATTATATAGTAAATAAGTTTTAAGTCAACGCAAATACGATATTAATTCTTACGATTTACGTAAAAAATAAAAATTTTGGTGTTTGATAGAAGAATTATTTTTAATTTCTGAAATTGGAAAAGTTTGTTATTATAAAAAAATTAACATTTGTAGAAAATAATGTTACTGGAAATGATATTTAACTTTTTCACCAAAATATTCTCTTAAAGAAAAGTAGAAACTAATTTCTCAAGTTAAATAAGTACTTTGGTGAAATTAATAAACTATGAAGTTGTTTTAATAAATCATTTATTGTAATAATTTCTATAAATTGTGTACAAATACTTTTCTACAATATTTACCGATCATCAACCAAAAGACTTTATTCATTTCTTATAATCTTAATTTTCTTATTCCTGATTCTATCAATCATGATTTTTGGTCATGAAAAAAAAAACTTTTACAAAACAATAGTGTTGTTTTTAGTCCTTACCTTTTATTATAATTAGTTTAATGTTAAATTTATTTTGCTTCAATAACTCGCTTTTTAATATTTAGAATTTAATTAGAAAGTTGTCATTTGATTTTAATATATTATTTTTAATTTATAATTACAATTTTGAATTATTGTAATATAATTAATTTTTACTATTTAAAAGTCGTGTATTAAATGTGGTAAAATGTTTTAAATAATGATATTCAATTATTTTAATAAAAATATAAATAAAATTTTCTATTAAGAAGTTTTATTATCTAAAATGCATTATCTTTCTAAAATCCTTTCTCTTAAGAACTCTCTACAACTTGTAATTTATGTTAATTTGTCTGAAGATTAGAGACCCTCTGACTGATCCTTGAGGTGAGATTTTCCTTTCTAAATGATCAATTTCTATAAAAGAAAAGGTAAGTTGTTTTTTTTTCTTTAGGTTTGGGTATTTTATCCATATTTGAGTTTTTCTCTATCAAGTATGAGTCTTTCAGAAGCCTCTTTGTTCATTAGTGGTACGAAGGATATGTTCTTATAAGAATTTGTGGCTTGTAGGAGCAAAATAGGCTTTTTGGAGTTGTAAGGGCATTTATGGACTTCGTATAGTCATCTAATTATCAACACATGTAAGGGAAGCTAATTAGTTTAAATTTATTTGATGAACAAATTTCAATCTATGCTTATATGCTTGTATGATGATTGAATTTTGTGCTTCAGTTGTCAAATGACTTTTGACTTGTTTAGTTGGATTGTAAATGTCGTAATTAGTCTATGAATTATATATGTTTAAATCTTTGAAATGATTGTATATAAGTTGAGAATTTTGGTTGATTATGCATCTAGAATAAGTATTAGATTGTGTTGCAAAGACTGGTAAGTCATAATTATGCAAAACTATTGTTCTACATAACTATGCAGACTTGTTGGGCAAGCATAATCTCGTTGAGCGAGCTTAAATTCAGAGAGTTACTGACTTTGCTATCATTGGGCGAGTTTTCTTGGTGTGAAAAAAGAATGTCAGTGAGCTCATTGACTTTACCCTGAGCTTAATATTCAGGGTAACCTTATCTTTCAATGGATAGGCGAGTGAGTTTCGACTAAGTAAATTATGTTTGTATTTTAAGTTTGGGAGCTCTAGTGTTGAGCTCGATGGACGAGCTATTCATTCGCCAAGTGAGTATACTTGCACACGATACTCGTTGAGCAAATGAGATGGCCTCGCTAGGCAAAAGTAACTTAGTTTAATACAACTTTAAGATGTGATACTTATAAATTATGTGGTGATATTTTAGTTTATAAAAGATATTATAAATGATAATATGTGATGTGGAATTGAGAATGTTGGAACCAATCTAAGGGGAATTGGTGATGATGTGTTATAGCGTAAGCTTTGACATATGGACATTTTGAAAGTAGGTATCTTGATATACAACTAGTTATTAAACTCACATAGAGATAATGGGATAGGGGAGAGAACGACAAGAGGTTCTTACTCTGAACTTTGTTTCAGGTATAAAAGATTAACCTCGTGAGTAGTAGGGTGATAACCCCTACGTTTATAACTTTGCAGAGTATAAATACTGTTATGGGGTCCACACCTATAGTGAATAGATATGTCAAAGCGTGTAACTAGACAATTGAGTTTAGATTCAACTGATTTTTATTTTTACATGATTGTTATAATATTATAATTGTTGAATGAATATATGATTTGACCACTTATATTATAAAATTTCTTTTTAAATACTAGCTTACTCTGCTTTATTTTCTATGTGTCTAGTTTAATCTTTTGTAAATCATCTACGGGTATGAGCAGAGAGTAAAATAGGTGTTGATATGTCATTGTTGGAGACTAGAGAGACTCCTGAATAGCCTATTAGGTTTACTTAGAGTTTCTTTGTACATAAGTATTACTTTTTGAGTAATAGTTAGTCTTTATACATGTTATATGTTGATATATAATTATTATATCGGATAACTGTAACAATATTTAAGTGTGTTTCATTTAACCTATCTCATGTGAACTATCAAGCTTATAATATTTTGTTTAGTCGTATATACTATTAAATGGGATGTTACAACTATACTACAAACATTGATTTTATCTTTAAAAACAAAAATTAATAAAATTATTAAATATCTTAGGTATCTTTAAAGTTACTTATTATAATAAATTTACATATATAACATAAAACAATAATCATTATTACTTCCTTTTATTTTTATGTGATTCAAAAGTAATATAAATTTAAGAACCTATAAATTTAAGTATTAAAATTGATAGATGTTTTAAAATAATGAGACCGAGTATTTTAATATTTTAAAACAATTCAATAATACAAATATAATTTCTTAAACTTGTCTCATTACTTAAAACATAAATCATCTCTCTAAAACATGTTCCTTGAGTTTCTCTATCTTCTCTCTAAGAAATATAACTCCTTGATCATTTATTTGACGATCAGAAAGTGCCTAGGAGATAATCTTTTTTCTTTTGTTGTGTTGTTCTTAGAATCTCTGGTTTAGGGGTGACACATGTGTCATCCAACTATCTTTTCTTATTCATTGTTGATCAATGGTCGTAAGGACTCACTTTCATTTCAATTATGTGGTTTGTAAGTATTTGTATAGTTCCTTGCGTTTGAAGCAACTGTTGGATGTTCTTAGAAATGTGTAATTCTCTTTAAGGTAAGGGAAGCTAGTGATTTGGTTTTACTCTAGATATGAAATTTTGTGGTATTAGAGGTTGGTGATGTGAATTTTGGTTAAAGGTGGAGGAGAGTTAAACTAGTATAGTTATAATTGAGTTTGGTCAATTTTAGAGGTGTGGATGAGTGATTTTTAGAAGTATTAGTCTAAAGGATGAAGTGATGTTTTAGAACCTATGGTATTATTTATTAGAGCTAGTTTGAGTTGTGAATTGGTAAAGTGTGATCTAGAGTAGAGTAGTAAGTTGTTGGCCATGTTTGGAAGGGGTTTTTAGTGGAAATTAGGGGTTTAAATGGTGAATTTTGGAAATAGGGGTTCTGAGGTGTATTGGAGTGGTTGAGGTATGTCTTAGAGTCATTTGTGACTTGTTTAAACTCATAAGTTGCTAACAAATGAGCTACAACTGTTGGAATTCAATCTTAGACCCTAAAGTGAGGTTTTGGTCTTTTTTATGGTGAAATAGTTTAAAACTAGTTTATGATGATTTGTATACATTTGTTTAAGTCCATAGTAGCCTAGAACTTCATTTGGAAGTAGCCTAGAACTTCATTTGGAAGTGGCAGAAGTTGGTAAATTTGAATATTATAGGTCATAGGAGGTATATGGGTGTTATTTGTGATGTTTTGAAAATGTAGAATTATGCAACAAGATTACGCGAGCATAATGGGCTCGCTAGGCGAGTTTAAAGAGGTTTTAACAATGGGTTCTAGGGGTTGGGCAAGTCTTTGGGGTGGCTGACAGAGAGTTACAGAGGCTAAGCAAGTACGCTTGCTTAACTTTGAGATACTTGTTTTGTTTCTCGCTGGAGAGTAGAAGTTGCTCGTTAGGTGAGTGAGTTGAGGTTGTTTGTTTGTTCTGCTTTCCATTTCCACTATATGTTTGGATGTATATGGTATGGTTTTTTATATAATACTTAGAGGTATGTTTGTAACACATATTGGTATAGGTTTGAGGTTGGAAGGGTTCTAAGGAGAACTCTTCGTGATATTTCCAATTGTTATTAATAAATGTAAGAAGTTGAAATGGGGTTATTCTGACACTCGAATGATAATTTATGCTCAATTAGAGAGAGATGAGTCATGTTGTGAGAGTAGCATAAGGTTTTAGCATAGAGGCCTTTTTCTAGTTGGCAAAAGACGTTTTAATGAACTAACCTTGTGTAGTAGCTTTGAGTGAGTTAGTTGTTTCACCACACAAGTGCATAACCAACCATGACTCGACATTTATATTATATCTTAATGGGCAAGTCTAAGTTTATGATATGATTAAGATGTTTGTTATGTTATGTGTGAAGTGTGGTATATGATGAAATTTTATTGTGCCATGTTGAGTTGTTTTATCATTAGCTTAATCTTCTTGTGTGTTTTGTGTTGTTTGTTCGTATATGTTGTTTTCTCTTTGGTGATCATCATCTGGTGGATGTGAAGAGAGAATGATGATGTTTCGATAGTGCAAGTTTTGGATGGAGGATCGCAAATGTTCAGTACTCCTTAGATTAGTTGCTCAGTGTATAGTTTTTAGTTGGTTTGTATAAGAATATAAATTTGTAGTTATGTTTTATATAACTATAATGAAACTTTATCTTCTTTGTTTTATTAAATGTTATATTTTATTAAATATGTGATAGCTGTTGAAAAAGTTGACAAAAATTATTTCTTGAGGCGTGTAGAGTCACTATCCTTAAGGACTTATCCGCGGTGTGTTGCGCAAGTCTCCTAGGATACAACAGGAACTTCTCATAATGTTTGAGGATCTCAGAACTAGCAAGGAACTCTAAACAGAGTATAAGAATAACCCAGAATAATTTTAGAAGAGAGAAAGAGCTAAAGAAAGAAATTCAGAAAAGAGAAGAATGAGAGAGACTGAATTTGGTGTGTCTTGGAATGGAGGAGGAGCTCCCTATTTATAGAGCTAGTAAGAATCAAGAAAATAAATGAAATTAAAAGAACCATAAATGATTTAATTAAAACAAATTTGCACGTTGAAAGGAAATGAACGTTGCCACCCAACGTTCCAAACATTACAACTCAATATTTAATGTTTTTAAACCACACATTAACTTTGCAATAATATAATATTAATATATTATAACAATCCCCCACATATTGCCAAAGAAATTGAAAGAAAATAGTCTTTGACTCAAATAGTTCAAACACTAAAAGAAAATTAAGAAACTTTTATTCTGGGTATCATAGGATGTAATGCATCAAAACTGGTATAGCAAGCTATATGAACTAGTCTTAGATTGAGAAACTTAATACACAGTGTAGTTGGTATAGCAAGCTATATGAACCAAAAACACTTGACGTGTGTTAGAGGTTTATCAATCACAATGCACCCCCACAGTTCTTGCTGTTATCACTGTGTTGCGCTTACTAGGCCATGCACGTGCCCGGTATTCATGAGTGCTCTAGAGATCATGCCAAGATCTCATACAAGTGGCCCCACTTGACAATCATATAGGTGATTTCATCAAGTGTATGCTGCAAATCATACACTACCCGTGAGGGATATGAAGATCATTAAAACTTTGATTAATTACAAAGTTTAACCTCTCAATAATGCAGTCTCTAGCACTTTCACACACATCATAGGAATGAACATAATTGATTAAAATCAATTTAGTATTATCAGAACTAACAAGTGACTTGTTTTTACCCATATGAACCTTATTCATGGGATCTCCAATCCCAAAGGTTGGGTTACCATCACTTGTTTGTTTGCAAGCGGCTTAAGTCCCATTCCCCTCGATGTTTCTAATATCATTTGTCTTCCCATAGGTTTTGTCAGAGGATCTGCTAGATTCCGTTCTGGCTTCACATAATCAATGGAAATAGTTCCACTCTTTAGCAGTTGCATCACAAAATTGTGTCTCAATTGAATATGTCTATTCTTTCCATTGTAATTTTTGTTTTTAGTTATAGCTATTGTCGATTGGCAATCACAGTGTATTGACACAGATGGGGTTGGTTTCATTCCTAGTGGAATATCTGCTAAGAAGTTTTTCAACCACTCAGCCTAACTACTAGCCATCTCAAGAGCAACAAACTCAGATTTCATTGTTGATCTTGCAATAATTGTTTGTCTGGTTGATCTCCATGTAATCGTACCACCTCCAAGTGTGAATACATAACCACTAGTGGATTTTGTTTCATCGGAATCAGAGATCCAGTTAACATCATTGTACCCTTCTAGTACAACGGGAAATCCACTATATTCAATGGCATAATCCATTGAACCTCTTAAGTATCTCATAAGCCTAGCAAGTGCATCCTAATGTTCTTGATTTGGACATTGAGTGTACCTACTTAGTCTACCTACTGCATAAGCAATATCAGGTCTAGAAAAACTCATCAAGTGTAGTAAGCTCCCAATTATCTGGGCATATTGAGGCTGAGATAATGATTCTCCTATATTTTTCATTAATTTAGAGTTAACATCATAAGGGGTACTCACTAGTTTTAAGTCATAAAATCCAAACTTCTTGAGAAGTTTCTCAATGTATTGTTCTTGAGATAGTAATATACTATCTCCCTTCCTTATGATTCTAATACCTAAAATCACATTGGCTTCACCCATGTCTTTCATTTCAAATTTTGATCCTAGAAACAATTTAGTTCTAGCGACAATCTCATCACACATACCAAAGATTAACATTTCATCCACATACAAGCATATAATGACACAATCACCATTTTCAAACTTAGAGTACACACATTTATCAACATCATTAGGTGAACATCCATCACAAAGCAACACATTATCAAGTTTTTTATGCCATTGTTTTGGTGCTTGTTTCAACCCATATAAAGATTTTAAGAGTTTGCATACTTTATCCTTTTGACCAGGTACAACACATCCTTCAGGTTGAGTCATATAAATTTCCTCCTCTAAATCACCATTCAAAAAGGATGTTTTAACATCCATCTGATGTATCACTAGTTTATGGATAGCTGCTAGGGCTAACAACACTCGAATAGAGGAAATCCTAGTCACTGGAGCAAAAGTATTAAAGTAATCTATGTTGGGTTTTTGAGTAAAACCTTTTGCTACTAATCTTGCCTTATATCTTTCTATGGATCCATCAGGGTGATACTTTTTCTTAAAGATCCACTTACAACCAATGTGTTTTGATCCTTTAGGCAAATCTACTAAAGTCCAAGTATTGTTTTTCTGAATTGATTCAATTTCAGTCTTAATGACCTTATCCCACTATTTTGCATCAGGAGCACTAGTAGCTTCTATAAAGTTTATTGGATCATTATCAACAAGATAAGTATAAAAGTCATCTCCAAAGGAAGTTTCCTTTCTCTGCCTTTTGCTTCTTCTCAAATCCTCATTTATGGTATTACTATTATCATTATTATCAACAGGTTGAGACATCTCACTAACCTTTAAGGGAAACACATGTTCAAAAAATTCAGCAGTTTTCGTCTCCATTATAGAATTTCTCTCAAGTATGTTACTTTTAACAACTAGAAACCTATAGGCAGCACTATGTTCAGCATAACCTAAGAACATACAATCAAAGGTTTTAGATCCTATTTTCCTTTTCTTAGGATCAGGTAACATCACCTTAGCTAAGCACCCCCACACCCTTAAATATTTAAGGTTAGGTTGGTAACCTTTCCACAACTCATAAGGAGTTTTACCGGTTTTCTTGTGGGGTATTCTATTTTGTAAAAAAACATGCAGTAAGCAAGGCTTCTCCCCAAAGGTTATCAGTAGCACCAGAACTAACAAGCATAGCATTCATCATTTCCTTAAGGGTTCTATTTTTCCTCTCAGCTACTCCATTAGACTCAAGTGAATATGGTGGAGTCACTTCATGGATAACTCCTTCTTTAACACAATAGTCATTAAAAAGCACATACTCACCACCTCTATCTGATCTAATCCTTTTAATTTTCTTACTCAACTGATTTTCTACTTCTGCCTTATAGGTTAAAAATACATCAAAGGCTTCATCTTTATGTTTGATTAAGTAAACTTTGGTATATCTAGAATAATCATCTATAAAGGTCACAAAATAATTTTTACCTCCTCTAGACATGGTTTGTTTCATATCAGCTAGATAAATATGAATTAACCCTAATAGCTCAGTTTGGCGTTCACTAGTGCAGAATTGGCTTTTAACGTCTCTCCATAGACGTCCGTCCACAAAAGCCCCAACGTATATAATTGATCAGTGGCATATTCGTAAATAAGTGAAACTCGAGACGTCCGTCCTTGGTCGAGCTGGACGTTTATAATATTATAAACGTCCGTTGGAGGGGGACAGACGTCTACTAGGCTCCCCATGTCAGCCCTTAAACGTCCGTCCTAGGGCGAGACGGACGTTTATAATATTATGAACGTCCGTCTGGGGGGACGGACGTCTAGTAGGCTGAACAAGTGAACATTTCAGTCCCCATGGCCAGCCCTTAGAACATCCGTCCTGGGGCGAGACGGACGTTTATAATATTATGAACGTCCGTCTGGGGGGACGGACGTCTAGTAGGCTGAACAAGTGAACGTTTCAGTCCCCATGGCCAGCCCTTAGAACGTCCGTCCTGGGGCGAGACAGACGTTTATAATATTATGAACATCCATTTGGGGGGACGGACGTCTAGTAGGCTGAACAACTGAACGTTTCAGTCCCCATGGTCAGCCCTTAGAACGTCCGTCCTAGGACGAGACGGATATTTATAATATTATGAATGTTTGTTTGAGAGGGACGGACGTCTAGAAGGCTGAACATGTGAACGTTTCAGTCCCCATGTGTCAGCCACTTGAACGTCCGTCCTGGGAGGGCGCGGACGTTTATAATATTATAGATGTCCGTGGGAGGGGGGCGGACGTTCACTAGGCTGAACACTGAACGTTTCAACTCCCCATGTGTTAGCCACTTGAACGTCCGTCCTGGGAGGGCGCGGACGTCTATAATATTATAGACGTCCGTGGGAGGGGGGCAGACGTTCACTAGGCTGAACACTGAATGTTTCAACTCCTCATGTGTCAGCCACTTGAACGTCCGTCTTGGGAGGGCGCGGACGTCTATAATATTATAGACGTCCGTGGGAGGGGGGCGGACGTTCACTAGGCTGAACACTGAACGTTTCAACTCCACATGTGTCAGCCAGTTGAACGTCCGTCCTGGGAGGGCGCAGACGTTTATCATATTATAGACGTCCGTGGGAGGGAGGCGAACGTTCACTAGGCTGAACACTGAATGTTTCAACTCCCCATGTCAGCCACTTGAACGTCCGTCCTGGGAGGGCGCGGACGTCTATAACAGTATTAATATTGTAAACGCGAACCCGCGAGCAGTTACGCTCGTCTTCCCCCCGCGAACGTTGTCTGCTCCATTGATTTTCTAGATGCGTTTTCTCTTTTTTGGACCGTTTAAATTAACTTTTAATCCGATTACATTGCTCTGTGATGAAATACCTTTGATTTGAACCGATTAAAAATCGTTTTCGGTACGTTTTTTTGCAGTCTCTTGCGTGTTCTTGGGCAAATTCTTTGATTGTTTTTGGGCTACGTTTTATGTCGTTCCCTCCTCGATTTCCCTCCCTTTGACTGTTTTTGGGCTACATTCTTAGGCCATTCCAGCAGTGCACAAACGGACGTCCAACCCCCCAGCCCTTACCACTAACAATACAGCCAAGTAGACGTCAAGGGTCGAGGCGCCAAACGTCTATATGGACGTCTATATAGACGTTCGACCTGACACAACGGACGTCTATATAAACGTCCGGCCTGACATAGCGGACGTTTATATAGACGTCTGACCTGACACAACGGACGTTTATATAAACGTCCGGCCTGGTACAACGGACGTGTACATAGACATCACCCGCATAGACGTCTGTTGGAGGTCGGACGTCAAAAGGCCCACAGAACGGACGTCTATAGCCCGTTCTGCACTAGTGGTTCTACAAAAAAACATGTTTTCTTTGTTAATTTAGATTCTACACTTATATCACATTTTCTACTTTGTTTATCATGCATATTAATCAATCCTAGTCGTTGTAATTTCAAAACATACGAGGAATTCACATGTCCTAATCTAGCATGCCATATATCATACGAGTCAATAATATAAGCAGAAGAACTTGATTCATTAATATTTTTAGAAACATTTAGAATGAAGAGTCCTTGATCACAATATTCCTTCCCCACGAACACATTACTTTTTGTCATGATAATCTTGTCAGACTCAAATGACACTTTAACCCTCACCTTTCCCAATAGTGCTACAGAGATTAAATTAACTCTGATTGATGGCACATGTAGCACATCACTCAAGGCCAGGGTCTTTCCAGATGTGAGTTTGAGAAGAACTTTTCCTTTTCCCAGAACATGAGTGGTCTTGGAATCACTGAGGTAGACGTGTTCTTCTACATCCTCTACACTAGTGTAAGAGGTAAAAGCACTTCCGTTTGCACAGATGTACCTGGTAGCACCAGAGTCTACCACCCACTTGCTCACATTGGTCATCAAATTTGCTTGAGAAACGACCGCAACAATAATGTCATCTCCTTCGGCTATATTGGCCCTAGGAGGATTGTCGTTTCTCGCTCTACGCCTGCACTGAGGTACACGATGGCCTGGCTTCCCACATACGAAGCAATTTCCTTTTTTTTTAAAAGTGGGTTTAGATTCATGGGGACGAGATTTAAGAAATTTTTTTTTCTTTTTGTGATCAGGTTTGTATTCGTACCTTTTTGGAGCAGGTTTTACTTATACCATATTTGCTTTCGTAGATAAAGCTTTGGCCCTTGTAGTAGCAGACTCCTTTCTATTGGTATCTTCAATTATTATGTGTGTAATGAGTTCTGGTAGAGACATTTGCTTGTGCCTGTGTTTCAACTGTTGTTTGTAATCTGTCCAGGGCGGCAATTTCTCGATCAGAAGTTCTGAAACAAATTCATCCGGTAGTAGAAGGTTTTTTGCTTTGATGTCTTCGAGCAACTTGTGGTATTAATTGATTTGAATTTTTATGTCCTTGTCTTCAATCATTTCCCAACGGTAGTAATTTCCTATGACGAATCTTTGTCTGACGATATCTTCGGTAATGTATTTGAGAATCAACGAGTCCCAAATGTCCTTTACTTCCTTGTAGGAACAGTACACATCAAACAAATCATTAGAAAGTGCACTAAGCAAAGTGTGTCGGCATACCTTGTTCGTGTAAGTCTACTCTTCAACTAGTTTTGAGTTTGAAGGAATAGTGGAGTCGGGCTTCGGAGATGAAAGAGCAGCAACAACTCCATACATGTCTAAAAGGGTGGAAACGCGTTCTTGCTAGAGTCGAAAGTTCTGTCCAGAGAAAATCTCGATTTTTGACACGTCTGGAAGCGATTTTGCAAAAACCGTTTGGGTTCCGGAGGCAATGGTTTGGCTCTCTAAAGGCATGTTGTTGATGTCAGCCATAAGTCCTTAAGATTGTTGAAAAAGCTGACAAAAATTATTTCCTGAGGCGTGTAGAGTCACTGTCGTTAAGGAGTTATCCGCTGTGTGTTGCGCAAGTACCCCAGGATACAACAGGAACTTCTCAGAATGTCGGAAGATCTCAGAACTAGCAAGGAACTCTAAACAGAGTATAAGAATAACCCAGAATAATTTTAGAAGAGAGAAAGAGCTAAAGAAAGAAATTTAGAAAAGAGAAAAATGAGAGAAACTGAATTTAGTGTGTCTTGAAATGGAGGAGGAGCTTCCTATTTATAGAGCTACTAAAAATCAAGAAAATAAATAAAATTAAAAAAAACCATAAATAATTTAATTAAAACAAATTTGCACGATGAAAAAAAATAAACGTTAGCCACCCAACATTCCAAACATTAAAGCTCACAATTTAATGTTTTTAAATCACACGTTAACTTTTACAATAATATAATATTAATATATTATAACAATAGCTTCTCTGTATAATATTTATACTATTTAAATTTTGGGAAGTTACAATAAAAAAAAGCTAATTTTATTTATAATAAATTAAATATATTTTGAATTTGTTTTAGAGATGGATTTATGTATAATAAGATTAGATAGTTTCTTCCAACACATCCATAACTTTTTTCTTGTAACTAATTTTTTTCCCTCTTCAGACTATAAAATCCAAAAACATTTATTCTAAAAAAATAATTTTCGGATTACAATATTTTAAAGTTAAGAATAACTTTTGTACAATCCAGAAGTTAAAACTCAATTATGCATTGTGGTATTCAAAAGTTATTTTAAAAATAATACTGCTAAATTAAACAATATATAAGTCATTTAGCTTTTAGGTTATACAATTTAGAAGTTATTTTTTATCCGCAGATTATGCAGTCTGGAATTCTTTTTTTATTAGAAAAAAATGGTTTTTTATTGCACAATCTGAAAGTATTTATTTGCTTTCAAATTATATAATCTAAACGTCAAAAGATAAATTTCGAATTATAGAATCGAAAGAAAAAGGAAAAAGTAGAAAAAATTATAGGAGTGCAAAAAGAAAGTTATGGAGATGAAAAAAATAGCCGAAAAGGAAAGACACAAATTTGCACATGAGGCAAGTTCTTCCTACACATCTATAAACTTCTTTCAACACTCTCCGATAAAAAAAAATTCCATTTTTCTTTATTGATGAAAGTTAAATTTAACTTTTGGATAATGCAATTCGAAAATCAAATTACTTCGAGATGATGTCATCTAAAAGTTACTCTTTATAAAGAATAATACTTTCTAGTTTGTGTAATTTGAAAGTTATTTTTAACTTCCCATCATATAACCCAAAAAGATTTCAGATTTTAATATCCAGGATTTTTTTATTTTATTTTCAGATTGCATAATTCAAAATTCAAAACCATATTGTAATCTAGAAAAAGACAAAAAACAATATATATGTGGATGCAGGAAGAAATTTATAAAGGTGTAGGAAGAAACTGTTAAGTATAAACAAGTGGTAGAACGATTCAATCAAATTTACCACTATTAGTATAGTCAAGAAAAAAAGTGTTTTGTACTCTTATGTTAAACTTGTTCTTAATTTTAGAGCTCTCAAAATGAATTCGGCTAATCACGAATTCGGACCGGATTAAGTTTGAAAAAATTATATTTTTTTTATGTAAATCAGATTTCAATTCGTTTCATTTAAATTTGGTTTATCTGAATTGAATCCGTAGTGGGTCGGATTGGTTCACCAATCCACCTACCTAATTTTATTTTATATAAATTTAAATTTAATTTTATAAAAATATATTTATTATTTTTTTTGCTTAAAAAAATTATTTAAGTTTTCTATTTTCAAAATTAATTAAACAGAAGTGAAATTTGTTTAGATTTGAATTATAAAAGGTTTGTAATTTTTTTTATTTTAAAAAAAATGCAATCAAGAGAGCTAGTGAGTCAACCCGTTTACCCACAACCTATGGTGGGTTGGATCAAATTTGAATTTTTGGGTGTTGCTCCCTCCACCACCACATCCTTCTCCCTCCACCTCCCCAATTTTTTTAAATTGCAGTTATATCCTCAAATTAAAATTTTTTATTTTTATTATTTTAATTTATTCCAAACCTAGTTCTCGTACTTTACTCCCTGCACCCAATCTTTCCATCTCTCAATTTCGTTTAACAATTTGTCTTCTGTTTTACTTTACAACTCCATTTGTCTTCTCTGTTTCACTTCTCCTCATCCGTTTCTTTCTTCTTCATTTTCTTTACATTATTAAAATACATAAAAAATATATTAAAAAATCATAAATCAAAACATTTAAATTAAATTATTAAAATATTTCCAAAATAAAGAATAAACTAATAAAACAAATCCTAAAATTAAAAACGTAACTCGGAGTCCGTTTAAGGAAAGAACTGATCTGTTTATGGAAAGAACGGATGTCAACATCCGTTTAAGGAAAGAACGGATGTCAACATCCGTAAAGAACGGATGTCAACATCCGTTTATGGAAAAAACGGATGTCAACATCCGTTTAAGGAAAAAACGGATGTCAACATCCGTTTAAGGAAAAAACGGATGTCGACATCCGTCTTTTCCTTAAACGGATGTTAACATCCGTTTTTTCCTTAAACGGATGTTGACATCCGTTGAAGGATGTCACCTCCGTTTAAAGGTTACGTTTTTTATTTTAGGGTTTTATTCGAAGGTTTATTTGAATACGCACCTTAAGGAAGCAACACACGCACTGCACCACCAACCTTTACAACTTGTAGTATCTCACCGCGACAAAAGAAAGAGATGAAGAAATATAATGTTAAAATAAAAGAAAAATATTAGTGGAATAGGTTATTAGTGGAATAGGTTGTGAATGGGTAAAATTAAAAAATAATCCTAAAAATAAAATTTTACTTAAGGGCAAAATAGTAAAGGGAAGGTGGAGGAAGAAAGGTGTGGTGGTGGAGGGAGCAACACCCTGAATTTTTTTGTCTCGCTAATAAATGAGCTGAGCCCATGGTAGACTGGGTCGAGTGACCCATTTTGATGGTTGTACTTAATTCTATACTTTAAAATAAATTTGTTTAAAATAATGATGTGTAAATTAGTTGCACGCTGTCAAATTTAGCATTGTTAACGAAATTAAAAAACAAAAAACAATTTCAAATAAATTCTTCAAGTAATTATAAATCGTTGAGAGATTATTTAAGTAAGTTTTAAATTTTAGTAAAAAAGGTTTATCACTTATTAATTTTATTAAAATATACATGTTTAAAGATATGAATATATTTAATGCGATACTATAACAAGAAATAATGATTTTTAATTTTGGTTATATTTATTATCATTCAATTTCTTAATGCAAGGTTCATCTAATACTTCTAAATGGTTATGGGATGACCCTCTTAACAATAAGGTACAAAAAAGGTAATAGTCAATAGAAGTCATGGTCAAGGGAATCAAATTTATACAATGGCTTTCATTTCATATATAGATTTTAACCAATACAAATACATAAATATGCACAGAATTAGCTACAGGGAAACTGTTACAAGTAGGATGAAAGAGAGTGTTAAATTTTATCTGTTTAAGAATGTTTAATCTTTAAACAATTATATGAGAAACAAAAATGGCAAGATTTCATTCTGTAAGAGAATCAAAACAATTCTGCATTATAAAATTCTCTGATTATAGCATATAGATCTATCTCATCTGTGAAAACTCACCTGACATAAAAACATTCATTTCCTCCAACATCAGAATTGGCAACTTGTACTCTTCTGCATCACTGCCTATATCTATATACACTTTATCCTTAGAGAAAAACCATTTTATGCTATTGACCAAATTTCATCATATCTAACCAGCCTATTACAATCTATAGTGTATATATATATATATATATAATATATATCATCTATGGAACAGTTTATGCTAAAAGTGGTCACCATGAACATGTAGCCACACAATCTTGTGGCAGCAACCCCTCTTCTTGATCCAATGTGTCCTTAACAGATTGATAAAACTCTATCCATGAAGAAGTGTTGGAATCCACAGAACCCCAAGAAAATGTTAGATTTGGACTTGCAGGGCAGGCAGTGACCAAATCCAAAACTGAAACTGGTTTGAGGGTCTGTGGAAAATTGAATGCTAAATTATCAACTTTGTGTTCATAAATTTTCCCATTTCTGTCCAATTTGTACCTTGATGTGCCTTGAAACTCCCCTTTAGCCTCCCATGGAACCCGGGGCACACCCCTCAGGTTCCACCTAATCAATATCACATTCTCTGAAGGTTGCCATATCCTATACACATCCAGAGCAATCTCACGGAACAAAATTTTACCATGAAACCTCAATGCCCAGAAGATCAATTTGTACTTCTCAATACCAGTAAATGTGTTCAAAGGGTCCTTGAATGTTATATCATCCCTGAAATAATCAAATTCAACCTTAAAAAACTCATTTCCTCCTCTAGGAAGAACCACACACAAAAACACCTACAACAAAAGCACACATCTCAAAGATGAAAATTCAAGTACTGAAATGATCAAATTCAACATTCAAAAGCCCGTTTCCCCTGGTAAGAATCATCTTAATCTAACACAAAATCACCCACTCAGTTGAAAATTCAACCAAAGGCCCAGTTTCCCTGTAAGAAACATCTCAAGTCCAACAGAAACCACACACATATGAAAATTCAAATACTGATATGAACAAATTCAGCACTGAAAAACCCATTTTTACTCTGCGGGAAAGTTTTAAATCTAACAAAACCATACAAACACGACACAAGAGCACACATCTGAAAGATGAAAACCCAAAAACCATATTAAATGTGACAGAAAATCACCCATCCACACACAATCGCACAAGAAGAAAATTCATTTATAGAACGATCAAATTCAGCACTAAAAACCCATTTCCCCCTATATGAAACCTCGTAAATCAAACATAAAACCACACACAGATAACACCAAAATCACAGAGCTCAAGTACGAAAACTAAATACCCAGATGAGAAAATCACCTGTAGATGTCATAATTGAG
Organism: Vigna nakashimae; assembly: GCA_034642375.1. Classification (NCBI taxonomy): domain Eukaryota; kingdom Viridiplantae; phylum Streptophyta; class Magnoliopsida; order Fabales; family Fabaceae; genus Vigna; species Vigna nakashimae. The sequence goes on from CM067763.1 coordinate 13,753,862, forward strand.
GTCTTTGACGAAGATCAAGGGCATGTCCTCTCGGAGGGTCCTGACAGCAAGGCCCAGATTGAGATAAAAGTCATCCTTTTGCTGCTGATGCTCATCTTTGGCACCAGTTGTTGGTGTGCTCCCCAGAGCAACCTGTGCAGTGGGAGTTTGGAGGGTGGAAAGCGGAGTAGCACATGAGGTGAAGAACAAAGAAGTACCCTGAGAAGTTGTTGCTTTTGCTGATGAAAGCGTTTGGAAAATGGGTTTTGATTTGGTTTGGGGAAGCAGAGAGGGTTTGAGGTTAGATAGAAGAAAAGCCATGGCCTTTAATGCTCAAAGGGTATCCAAGATTTCAGCCCTTCATCTGATTGAGAGAGAAAAAGAGAGACTTGTGCTGTTTTCGTCTCTTGCATTGGTGACGTGTGTGGCGCTGAAGCTAAATTTTGAGCCTTTCGTTGTGTCATTCGTAACTATTTTGAGTGGCTTTGGATGTGGCCATCAAATGAAATCAAAATGAAAAAAATGAAAAGACAAAGTTTTGGCCTTTCTTATGTTGCCACCTTCATTTTGCATTATTTTTCACTTTCATTAAATCACTCTATATTAGGGCAAAACCGAAAACTTTTATAGGGTTAAATATGTTTTTAGTTCCTAAACTATTGGCCGTTTCTGATTTTCGTCCCTCTTCCAAACTAAGGTACAATTTGGTCCTCATTCTTTAGAAAAACGTTCGTTTTAGTCCTCAAAATTTTGTTTTTAGTCATCGTTTTAGTCCTCAAAACGTTCGTTTTTTCGACTAAAACGAACGTTTTTTAAAGATTAAGGACCAAATTGTACCTTAGTTTGGAAGAGGGACGAAAACCAGAAACGGCCAATAGTTTAGGGACTAAAAACATATTTAACCCAAACTTTTACTTGTTTTGACCCGCGAAAAAAATGAGGTGGTGTGTTTTGTTATAATTAATTTTGTAAATGGTTTTTAAGTATGTAAATAATTAATTAATGTATTTAAAGAAATTATTAGAAAGATTATTATATATTTATGTGTTATAATTTATAATTGAATTTTAATTTCTAAATGAACCGTTTGTAAGTTACAATAAATATTAGATTAAATACTCTATTAAGTAATTTTGTCATTTTATTTATAGCATAATAAGGATAAAGTAATTTTAATTTTATTAGTTTTAGTTAAATTCTTATAATAATGAATATAATTGAATACATGATAAATTATTATATGTAATTTTGTTATAAAATAAATTAATAATAAAAAGGAGAGGAGAAGAAACAAGAGAGAACGGATACTCACTTTCTTATTTGACTTATTATTGATAGGAAAAATTATATTTATACCTATAAAATGTAACCAAAAGATACAATAAAAATATGTAAATTCATAAAGAATAATCAATTATATGAATAATTGTAACAAATCAATCATATATAATTATAGGAAATCAATGACAATCATTACTTTTATAACTTTTTTCTTTCTGTGTCTATTGATAAGAGAATGTTTCTAGTTAAAACTTTATTAGAAAAAACCTTTTAAGGACAAAAGCATAATAAAGGTTAAAGATAATGATATTTTAACATCAAATTTTGATAACATTTTAACACGAGCCACATGTCGTGTTTCTATTGGTCCATGAGGATAATGTTTAAAAAAATTGAAAATAAGGTGGAAATTGAAGGGCTGTAGGGTTTTGTTTAGGTGTGATTCATTTGGAATGGTTTCAAAAAAGAGAAGTTCATTTTGCTGAGGACTTGTCCTCCTTCCCACCTACCCAGAAGCGTGCCTCTTCCCACAAGCATCCCTACCGTTGTCGAAGTTTGAAGTCTACTGGAGTGTCATCATTGACCACAACAATCTGCCCTCCTCCCTCCCACCCATCGGCAAGCGTTCCTTTACCTACAAGCGTGGCTACCGTTGTCAAAGTTTGGAGTTTGCCGGAGTGTCGTCGTTGACCGCAACGTTGTATGCGCTGCCGTTTCGTTGTTTGGAACCAACGAACTTGGAAACCGCAATTGGAGGTGGTTTTTGAAGGTTGCCTCTGTTCGTTTCGGTAATTCATTGTTTGTGTTCAATTGGTTTAATTTGTTTAACAAATTTTGGGCATTTAGGGATTGTTGTGTTATTTAAGTGTTTGTCGTGGTATCATTAAGTGTGATTTGAAATTGTGTAGAACATTTTGTTGTTGATGTGGTTTTTGGGTGGAAAGTATGAAGTTTTTGGGTTTGTGGTTGTTGTTGGGTTATTTTGACGATGGTTTTGTATTATGTTTGGTTTGAGAGGTATTGTTGGGTTATTTTGACTATGATTTTGTATTATGTTTGGTTTAAGAGTTGTTGTTGGGTTATTTTGACTGTGGTTTTGTATTATGTTTGGTTTGACAGTGATGAATTGCATTAAAGAAGAAGGTCATAACAATGTAAGTAAAATTCATGTATCAACAATGTAATACTAGATAATTGTGCGACTAACAACTCATTTAGACTCAAGAATGTAACATTCATTTACAAGCATGTGCAAGAAAGATAAATTTATACATAATTACATGGTGGGACTTTGGTGTTTGAAGGCACTTAGAAATGGAATATACTAGAAATGATATGAAATGACATTGCTAAGGTTAGGTTTCACCTATTTCACTCTTGTGCATACACAATCTCATCTCCTCTCCATCAATTAACTAAAGTCAATCCACAAAAACACTCTAGCCTTAATCCCTTAGGTGAAAGAGCCTAGGTTTTCCTGATTAAACTCCAATCCTTTGGAAAATCTAACATGCAAACCCCCATTAAAGAGTTAGGATCTTAAGACAACATGTGGATCAATCTTCCATCCCTAGAATCAATAACCACAAGGACTCTTGTTTCAGTTTTAGAGACGATGGTTCCATCTTACGTCCCTATAACCCATGAAACCCCAAAATCATGTCATAAACATTCATATTACATGCAAGCTTTAAGATTCGGAAAGGGAATACTAGCAATTGATAAAAATTTCTATGGAGAGCCTTTAAGCTTACAAAATGACCATGGAAGAAGATGAAGAACCCAAAAGGAAGAAAGGACTGTTCCCACGAGCCCTAGCAGCCCTCCAAGATCTCCTCTAAGTGAGATGCAACTCCAAAGAACCAAAGACCCTAAATGCTTCGAGAAAGCTTGAATAAACAAACAATTTTAACACATCAGCGTCGTCATCGCTCAAGCGATAACCCATCAACAACCCAACGATAGCATTCCAGAGAGCAAATTTCCCAGTTGCCGCCAGCGACACCCTAGCGCCACCAATTCTAGTGATAGAAAGCTCAGCGGCAACCCAGCGGTAGCATTCCAAAATTCTCCCTTTTGCTGTTTTACTTGCTTTTATGGTTGCTTAAGCTCTATAAATTTGTGGAGGTTCTTCCAAGCACAATATTGGCTAAAAAATAAGGGGATTAGTGATGATGTTATATCAATGTAGCCTAAAACACATTTATTTAGAAAAGTAAGATGAAAGAGAGGATTAAGCAAGTTACAAGCTAGAAAAGTGTTGATTTTGCTACTAAAATGATGCTTAGATAATAGTAAGAATTAACATTATCAAACTCCCCCAAACTTACAACTTTACTTGTCCACAAGCAAAAGTACTTTTTGTAGCAAACAATTCAATCACAATGGTCTAGCAACTTACGGACAATTTCAATCAAATAGACAAAATCAATCATGCTTGCTCAACTTGGAAATTACATTCAAGAGATAATATGGTTTTAGCAAGCTAAACTTCAACCCTAGTGCTCACAGTTTAAAATCACAAGATAAATGCAAATAAAAGATCAACAATCGTGGCAAGTTGTTTTCATTGAGTACATGGAACCATTCCTCACCAAGGAAAGTGTTTCACTCAAGCATAATGGTGTATAAGGATGTGTGTCTAACTCTCAACTAGCACCATGGTACACAAATCAACTTTGCCTTTTGTTTCAACAATGTTAAAGACATTCACAAGCAAGTTAGCATCACAAGGACTTTTTAAGGCTTGTATTGTGGCTGGGCTAAGAAGAAAAATTGGTTCTTCTAGACAACAAAACACCTTCAGCTAAGAGAGTAAACATTTACTTCATGATATAACATTAGTCTCTCTTTTCTTCAAAACTGAATAAACCACTTCTCAACTTATTTCCCAACTTTTATTCGTTGAATTTATTTTTCTCTTCTTCTTCTTTCTTCTTTTTCTTTCTTTTTGATTCATTTTGTCATTTTTCTCAATGCTCCCTTTTGATAATAAGAACTTCCTCAAACTTAAACCATCTCCTCATTCTAACATATATGTTCATCTCAACTCAAGGTAAGGAGATTAATGATTTTTAAATAAGCTTAAGGTTTCAGGAATGAGAAAGTTTTCTTTTAAGGTTCAAAGGTTATGCATTGACTTTTAGGCTAAAAAATGTAGAAAAGGTTGAAGAACAAGATGACCTTGATCATTTGTAATAAGAAAGCAAATAGTTCAAATAGAGACTCTCAAGCAAAATGAACTTTGATTCCAAAGTGATAACATTCAATAATAATTCTGGGACACAACATCTCACAGGTTAACTAAAGGTTCCAAAATTTGATAAACACCATGCCAAGAATATTGATCACAATTAAAACCAAGCATCTATCTAAACATACGAAAACAACCACAATCTTTGTTCAATAAGCTCAACCACATAATCTCAATCAAATTTTCAAAACAATTCTCGTGGACAAAGAGCAAGCACAACATATTTGTATTCAATTTAAGCATAATATATGATTCACTCAAATCACCAAACCAATTGCACAAGAACTATCCACTAGACAAGTAAAAAAGAAATCCAAAACATAAAACTTAAAGCAATTAAAACTGAAAAACCAGTCTAGATGGACTCTTTGTATCTCTAGCAGTGTAAAACACTAGCTTCACTTTTAATCTGTAACATCTTCCTCCTCCTAGTGGCTTATACTCCGCAACTGCTCTACCTCCTCTATCAGTAGGGCCCTGACCCCCAAGCCATGCTACACGAGCAGTAGAATCCTCAAGTCATAGGTTGCTCAACTCACGCATGCCTCAAAGGTTGACCAATGGTGGTTTTGAAACCTTTAAAGTCCTAAGGAAGATGTTATCCTGCAAAATAAAGCTCAAAGTAAAATTAGCATCCCATAGTCAACAACTCGATAGAAAGGTCAAAACACACACTAAAAAGAATGTGTGAAAGAGTGCAAAGAAAAGAAAAACTCAGAACAAACAACAACAAAAACGTGCCAAGGCCAAAATATCTCTGTAGCATCGTCGCTTTATTATCGCCAAGCTACTTCCCAGCGGCGTATAAAAAATAGCTCAAAACCATATTTACTGGTGTGACGCTCAACTACCGCTTAGCCGCAACCGCAGCTCAGCTATTCAGTGCAAATTTATCTCTCTGTTAACACTTCATCAAGTGTATCGAATCGTATCAAGTGATAATAAATGGTAAGACAAAGTATCGTTTCCCTAGAGACTCATGGCCTATACATTCATGTGGTTTCTTGATTTATTAAGACTTGTAAACGAAATCATTGTGTTTATATTGCGGAAAATAAATATGAATGCAAGTGTTGATCAATTGCATTGAAAGATGCAAAGGTGATTGATATAAAATATGGATTGATTATGTTGTTGTGGTTTCGACTTATCCTATCCACTCTCATGTATTTATGAATTCATCTTCTTCATTAATGTTAATGTCACTTTCTAATTTACCTTAAACCCGATGTCTCGGTGAAGAAAGCCTACTCCTAATTACTAGTTCGCAATGTCTTGTATCCCTAGCAATTAATCATGCATTACATTCGCACAAAAGCTTAAAGGCAACCAACCCTCCTATCCCTATGTCTAGGTAATATTGCTTTTGGGAGAATTTCCCCAGTTCTAGATTTTCTCATATGTGTCCATAGTGACAAAACCAATAATCATGCAATTGAATGAGTTAAACAAAGCATGCATAGAGCATAGAGGAAAAACCTTAACAATTAATAAAGTAAAGCATTTTATAATAAGAATCAAATCAATACATGAGAGTTTCAAAGGATTAAATCATTTCCCCAACAACAATGGAGGTTTAGTTCACCATATACATGGTGAAAATAGATGAAAATAATGAAAAGAATGAAAGATAGAACCCTAAAAGTTGAAGATCGAAGCTTCTGCATCCAAAATCCGCCTCCGAGGGGTGAAAGGAGTGTGTTTTCGCCTCTTTCTATCTAAAGATATTAACCCTAGAACATCCAAAACCTTAACTAGTTCATTAAAAATACAGAAAAATAGCCCAAGCCCACGTTGTCAGCGCTCAATGCCCCAAAATGACGCTTAACGGTAGTTGCAACACTCTTTTGACCCTCAGCGGTGGCACCCAAGCGTGAAACAATGCTTTCAAAACCAAATTGGCGCTCAGCGGTGGCGCCTAAGTGTGAAACAGTGCTTCTAGAACTAAATTGGTGCTCAGCGGTGGCGCCCAGGCGTGAAGCAGTGGTTGCACTTCTAGACTGGCGCTCAGCGGTGGCGCCTAGGCGTGAAACAATGGTTCTTCTATGTGCCACTTTTCCAGCCTTTCATGACTCTAACTCCTTGCTACTTCAACTTCTTCATCCAATTCATCTTAATTCTTGTCAAAACAAGGAAAAATAAGCATAAAACCCATTCAACTCTCTTATTCTCACAACTTAATCAAAAGCATGATTTCAAGCTAGTTTCTAGGTCATAAAGGGTGTTTTTAATATCAAAATTAAGTATAAAAATAACGGTTTTTCAACCGTTATCACTCCCACTCTATGATTTTGGGCAATTGACATTCTTTCAAAGCATTTACACACAAACCAAGCTACAATTAACATAATACACACATAACAACCATAAACACAACATTACAACTCAAAAAATCACAAAAATGCAACAAAACACAAACATGCAAACATAAGTTGCTAATGCACATGACACAAAAACCACACAAACACAAGTAAAAAGGGTAAGAAAACTGGGTTGCCTCCCAAAAGCGCTTGTTTAACATCAATAGCTTGACAGAGTAAACCATTGAAGTGCGAATATTGTTGTTGGTGTGCTCCTTGTCACCAACTCCTCTTTAATCACTTTCTAGCCACCAAATCATATCTCATAGCATAAGAATCTTAATTTTAGCCCTTCCACTACCTTGACATCTTTATACATCCAATCCTCTCGATCAACTTTAACTTGTTAGGTTTGAGTTTTTTGTCTCTCATCAAGGATGGTGGTGACTAGTCTTTCTCTTTTGCTTCTCCCTTTCTTCTTCTTCTTTCACATAACACTTGGAGCAATATCAAGGAAGGGAGAATGTGAGGCTGATTGTTGTGCTAAAGCTTATTGTCCCCTTTTGGCATCATGACTCCTTCAGTCTCAGAGCAAACATGAAGAATTTGAGGCTGCATTCCTCTATGTGTGAAATTGCCTTGCATCAAATTTGAGACAACTAAACTAGAGACACAAATTATCCCAAGTAAAACAAAAACTCTATGTACAACAAAAGAGTTAGTTCTATATACAAAATCAAGTCTAAACAACTTAGAAACCTCATAAAAGTCTAGTATTGACACGAGTCCCCAATAACAACGCCAAAAACTTTTGTGACTTTGGCAAGTGTACCAAATCGTTTCAAGTAATAAACCATGGTAAGACCATATATCGTTTCCCAAGAGACTCGTAATACAAGAGAATTGTGCGATTAAAAACTCATTGAGACTCAAGAACGTAACATCCATTTACAAGCATGTGAAAGAAAGATAAATTTACACATAATTACATGGTTGGACTTTGGTGTTTAAAGGCACTTAGAAATGAAATAGACTAGAAATGGTATGAAATGACATTGCTAAGGTTAGGTTTCACCTATTTCACTCTTGTGCATACACAATCTCATCTCCTCTCCATCAATTAACTATAGTCAATCTACAAAAACACTCTAGCCCTAATCCTTTAGGTGAAAGAACCTAGATTTTCCCTATTGAACTCTAATCCCTTGAAAAATCTAACAAGCAAACCTGCATTAAAGAGCTAGGATTTTAATACAAGATGTGCATCATCTTCCATCCCTAGAATCAATGACCACAAGGAATCTTGTTTCAGTTCTAGGTTCCATCTTACGTCCCCATAACCCATGAAACCCCAAAATCATGTCATGAAAATTCCTATTACATGCAAGCTTTAAGATTGGAAAAGGCAATACTAGCAATTGATAGAAAAGACATATATATAATCAAATCATTCAACAAATACACAAGAATTCAGAGGCTACATCTATCCCCAACAAGATGGGTTTGGCACTCCATTTCCATGGAGAGCCTTTAAGCTTACAAAATGGCCATGGAAGAAGATGAAGAACCCAAGAGGAAGAATGGACTACTCCTACGAGCCCTGACAACCCTTCAAGATCTCCTTTAAGTGAGATGCACCTCCAAAGAACCAAAGACCCCAAATGCTTCGAGACAGCTTGAATAAATAGACAATTTTAACACACATTAGCGTCGTCACCGCTCAAGCGGTAACCTAGCGGTAGCCCAACGACAACATTCTAGAGAGTAAATCGCCTAGCTGCCACCCGGCAGCACCCCAATGCCAACAATTCTAGTGACAGAAAGCCCAACGGAATCCCAACGATAGTATGCCAGAATTCTCCCTTTTTGTTGTTTTACTTGCTTTTATGGCTGGTTAAGCTCTATAAATTTGTGGAGGTTCTTCCAAGCACAATATTGGCTACAAAATAAAGGAATTAGTGATGATATTATATCAATGTAGCCTAAAACACATTTATTTAGAAAAGTAAGATAAAAGAGAGGATTAAGCAAGTTACAAGCTAGAAAAGAGTTGATTTTGCTACTGAAATCATGCTTAGATAATGGTAAGAATTAGCATTATCAATGCACCCTTTTGTTGAAGGAAATGGTGCCCGTTGGGTTGGCTGCAACGAATGCTTTATTTTGAAGCAAAGAATGCTACTTTTCACAGTCACAAATTTTTGCACGGGTCTAGGTTGGGTGTTGGTGGTTTAGATGTGAATTTTGATGATAAGTTTGGTGGTGTTTTTTGTGAACAATTTTCTTCAAAGTCATTCACTCTAAAAGAAGTTGTAAATAGGATAAAATTGTTAATAAAAATAATGAGATCGATGTTGATTGTGTATCTCCTTTGTACATTTTACTTTGTTTTATTTTTTTTTACTTTCCTAGAAAATCAAAGGTAGATAGTAACATGCCTTTTACAATATTAGATAACATTGATAATTTGTATCAATATGATTGGGCAAAAGTTGTGCACATATTTGTGGTTAATAGTTTAAGAAAGGGGTCAATGATGATAGGGAGCGTGACATAAAGGATTGTCTAAGCCTTCGTGGCAATGCTGCAGTAGTGTAGGTAACCATTTTTTTTTTACTTTTTTGTTTCAAAATTGTAAAATATTTAGTGTTCATTTTGGTTAATTTTTGGATGATTAGTTATATTTAGATGTTTATAGATATGTTAGGAGTGTTTCTTGGGCGAGGAGGATTGTGTGAACCCAATGATTTGTGTTGCCCTTCATTTGGATGAATGGGCAATACCAGAACATGGTGTAAATGAGTTTGGGATGAGTTGGGAAGAACTCATGATAAAGAGAATAAAAGACAATCGAAGGAGAATGGTTGAAATGAACAAGGAGTTAAGAAATTTGGCTGCGATGGTTGGTGATGGGAGGCAAGAAAGAGAGCAACCTTTTTTTTTCAACAAGGTGGTACATGTTCTGCTGATGTTCATGGTGCACAATTGCAAAAATGGCCTTTAACGTCACCCCTTAAACGTTGGACCACTAAATATCCAACGTAAAATATCACCGATGGCATTTTTGTAAATAAAATTCGTATTTAGACATTCGATTTGGGGGGCATTGACGTCTAAATTGACTAACATGTCACCTGCCCCTAAATGGACGCCAAAAATATGGTAGAAATTAATTTTTTATTGTTCTTAGACATTCAATTTAAGAGCCCCCAACGGCTAATTTGTATTTAGACATTCGATTACACCATTGGACGCAAAAATGGTCGTGCCAAAATCCCAAAAGCCATTTTTTGATGCCTTAGACGTCGAATTCACCCTATGAGACTCCAAAATGGTCAGCCTAGTGATACGCTATCGTTGAAGCTATCAAATTAATACTATTTTTCAAGGCAACTTCAATATTGCCAAGTAGTATTCAAGAAAGTAAATAGGGTTAAAGTAACCCTGAGTCGTCTCCCAACGAATACGGAATTGCCTTTCAATATTTGAATCTTATGAATGCAATGCAACGCTCAAGAATAAAAGTGATGTTTGGAGAATGTTTAAAGAACAAATAAGAAACTTAGAAACAATTATGAGGAAATATGCTAATTCCACTGCTTTTCCAAGATAGATTCATCATCGGTTATTCACAGATCATTGTTCAATTGACTATTGTTCAAGTTTCAAATTAATTAATAAAGTACATTCTTAATTAATTTGAGGGCGATAATGCAATTAACCAAAGTAGATTCTCAATCAAATGCAAGACCTTCCTAGATTATGCACAATGAATTAAACCAAAGTACATTCTCAATCAAATTCTAATGTGTTTAATCATGTTTATTCTTAAATCTCCTAACCAAATTAAAAGCTAATTAATCAAAGTAAATTCTCAATTAATTATAGTTAAAATTATTACCACCAACCAAAGTACATTCTCAATTGATAGCAAAAACCAGTTTAATCATATGAAAGTTCCTAAATTTAATCAAAGTAGCTTCTCAACCAAACCTAGAAACCCTTGAACTCATATGATCAATATGCATGTAGATTCAAACACCTTATGATGCGAAAATCATTGCTTTTAATATGATTGAGAGATGAAAGACATAGAAGAAGAATAACTCAAATCAATAATCAAAAGAAACAATTGCATTAATTCAACTTAACCTCAAATCTCTAATGAAATTACAGTGGAATAACCCTAGGAGCTTAGCCCTCCGTGAATGGAGTGAAACACATGATGGAATAAAAGTGAGAGGTGTGGTGGATGCTTGCTTCCAATGGAGGAGTCTGAGAGAATGAATGAAGTATCTTTTCTGCCTCCCCTTGGTCTCTTTATATAGGACTTGTTTGGACTTGGACTCTGAATAGTTTGTTGATAAGATATTTTCTATTGATATATTATATCTTTCAAATATTCATTAGATTAAATCAGTTTTAAAGAATATTTGACAGATATTAACTTAATTATCTTATATCATATATCTTCCAAATAACTAAAAGATTTAGATAATTATAATATTATTTGGAAGATATTTTTTGTTTGATATTCCTAAATTAAATTAATTCAACAATTGAATTTTATCTTTTAGCCTTTCTGTATTTTCCAAAATTACACATAAGTCCTAAAATTTCATCTATCTGTGCTTTAGCCCCTCCTTTCTTTACAAAATTGCACAGAAGCCCCTATTTTACCATCTTTGACCAGATGAACGTGGCCAATGATAGTTAACCACGTGGCAGCCCTTCCCCACCCAAAGTTAGGGTTTAGATTGGGGAAAGACTTTTGCGCCGCGAGAATGAAAGAAGGATCGCGTTTCTGGAGGCGCTACTCTTCTCCTTCGCAGTGCGCGAAGATAATTGATGGAGATTCACGGTTTCAAAATTGGATCTCTATGTGATGGTTATATGGTGTTAAATATGGTTTCTGCAGGTCGCAAAGAAAGAGGAACTCGCGCAACGACCTTCGCGGTGGTGATGGTGCCTCTGTCTCGCGAAGAGGATTGATGAACAATGGCGCAATTCAGGGTTTGATTGCGGTGGAACGACGAGGCGCAATGCGGTTGTTGATGGTGGACAACGCGACATTGGCACGAGGAAGATGGTGGCATGTGGAGGTTGTGCAATTCGACTTTGCAGGTCCGTTAATGGTGTGGTGGCGCAAACTCGTGAAGAAGATGAATTCACCGCTGATGGCGTGACAACAGTTTTGTTGGTTGATGGAGAAGTCGTGATTGCATTCCAATGGAGTTGATGTACGAGACAAATGGAGGAGAAGATGATGGTGGTTCGAGATTAGACGAACTCGCGAGGAGAGGCGCGATAAAGATCGTGATTGGGTTCCTGCTGTATTTTGGGATTTGCAGGTCTGATTATGGTTGTAGGTGGAGGCTAGCAGCGACACGATTCTAATATGGGGTGACTCTGCGACGACAGTTTGGTGGTGATGGTTGAAGATGGTGGAGAATGGTCGCGGCGTGAAGGACTCGTGTCTGGGTGTTGATGGTGGATGTGTGTGATGGACGGTGACACGACGAAAAGGATGGTGGTGGTGGTCTTGCAGTTACGACAGGACAAAGTGGTGGCACGAGGGTTTTTGTCGGAAGGAAGGCAGTAACAGAGTGGTGCGGCGATGTAGAGGAGGATTAGGGTTTCTGGAGAAGGGTTGAAGGAGATGCTGACGTGACAGGGGTGAGGACGTGGCACAATCTGGTTGGTTCTCTGATTAGTGCAAGGATGGATGACATGGTCTTACCTGATTGGCTATCTGTGTTAGTGGTGGACTGCCACGTGGCACCATCTTAGGCAATTTGACTGTTGGGGGTTAAGAAAAGATGGGTATATGTAGGGAAATTTAAGAGGTGCAAAGGTAATGATTGTATATTGGTTCCAAACAAACTTTGATTTTGGGCATTAATTTGCATCTTTGGACCAATAACTTGTAATTTTAGCTGCATAAATAAACGTAAGAATATCCAAGAATAATTTATGCTCTAAAACTCACTTTTTTCGTCTCTTTAATTCCCAAACCCAATAAATCCAATCGTCACACATTCACTTTAAATATATCATTTAAGCACATAAATCTCATGAAAAAAATTTAATTTTAAAGCATAAAGGTGAGCATAAATATGCACTCATCACCAAGAATCCCAAAAGTCATTTTTTTTTGCCACTCAAACGTCTGATCTTGTCACACTAACGTCTAAATACCCCTTAGGTGTTGGCCTCCTTAGAGTTGGACGCCAAATGACCTGTAGAGGTATGTAAAAAGTGACGTTTTCATTGCCCTTATACGTCGGCTAGTCAGCCCCGACGTCTAAATACCCCTTAGACATCGGTGCCCCTAAAGTTGGACGACAAAAGGCTCTGCCAAAATTAATTTTTTAAATGATTTAAACCTCGGCTTGGTAGGGGCCCTAACGTTTAAATGGATTTAGACGTCGGCCACGGAGGGGGACCGACGTCTAAAACATTTTATTACCACAGGGCAAACTCGCGGGCAATTACGCGCATTGTTCACCATCTTCGTCCTTGTGTTTTCTTTCTGCGGTTTGCAATTTTCAGGTGCGTTTTCTCTCTTTTGGACCATTTAAACTTAGTTTTTCTCTGACTAAATTACTATTTGATGAATTATCTTCCATTTGAACCGATTAAAATGTGTTTCTTTTGCGTTTTGCTGCAGTTTCTCGCGTGTTCTTGGGCGGAGATTTTGATCGTCTTTGGCCTGCGAATTCTTGCGTGCACTCCTCCATTTCCCTCCACTGTGTTTTAATCTGTTAAGAAGGTTTGTTGTGTTGGGACAATTTTCTGCTTTTTAGGTGTAGTTTTATTGTAAAAATAAATTAATTTAAAAAAAAAACACCCAACAAACGTCTGACTTGTACAGTCTGACATTTATATAGACGTCTGAATTGTACAGTCTAATGTTTATATAGACCTCTGAGCTGTACAGTCTAACGTCTATACAAATGTCTGACCGTGGGGTCCGACATCTCCCAATAAGACGTTAGACAGTGATCAGATGCCAAAAGCCCCAAATAACAAACGTTAAAAGCTTTTTCTGCATTAGTGGTGAAGCAAATGATGGTGATATTGATGGTGATGTTGATGGTGAAGCAGATGATGGTCTTGTTCACGTTGAAGTAGATGAGGCATCCCCATGTTTTGAAATGGTCAACTATACTGATGTGGATGAATTTTTGGACGAAGAGAAGTAGGACGTTCAAGACATTGAGGATGTTGCACCTCTCTTAGCCATCCTTCCACAGCTGCACCCACATGAGGATGTTCTGTTTTTGACGTGAATTAGAAATACTTGTATAGCTTGGTTATTCTGTATAACCCTCCTTGGAGGTAATGAATTTTAAAATTCTTATTGTTTGAAATCATATTTTTGAGTCAGATGATAACACATCATTACATTTGCGATGTGTTTTGGAAGGGTTGTTTTTGAAATTTGCGGTCAAACATTTGGGACCCAGGAGTGTTTCTTTTTAGGACTTGGGAGGCAGGTCGGCAACATGGTAATAATGAAATTTGGTGTGGTTATTTTTGTTATAGTTTTTATGTTGGCGGAATTATGCATAATTATGAAATTATTGGTTTTATAAGGGATTTTGTTTGCAACAACCGTCTTAATGTACTTTGAACGAAGGTACACTAGAGTAGTGAAAATGATATGTTTTAGTCCATTATATGCGGTTGGTTAAAATATTACACATTTTCTATTGTAAAAATTGTATTCACATGACAAATGAAAGCTAAATTTGTGATTTTCTTGCAGACCCATGTTTTATTTGACTCAAGAAAGAAAATGAATAATTCCAAAGTTTAGACATTGAATGATTACGTGAAGAACTACTTCCAGTCCGAGATCATTTGATTTGATGACATTGTTAATGCTGATTTTGTTAGTGCAATTACATTTCATACAATGTAATTTGAGACAATGTTAATGGTTTATTGTATATTTGTTGACAAGATTATTTCTTTGTAGTTGTTTCTCCCAATTATCCATGATGGACATTGGTTGTGCTACGCTATGAAGATTCCATCAATGAAAATGTTTCCACTCGACTTTGTTGGGCACAATAGAAAAGAACGTAAAAAGATTGACACTGTGATTATATGTCTTGTAATTGATGTGTACTTTGTATTTGTAAATTTCTTTACTAGTTTGGAAAGTAAAGTGGACTGTGTTGTTTTACAGCCACATAATCTTGAATTGTTTTTTGGAGATTTGTTCAATCATTACGAAGATAACAAATTGTCGTTGCAGGTACAACACTTGCAGACTCCAATATAACCAAACTTGTAAGTTTTTAATGTTTATTTTTGTAATGATAATATTTTATTGTTTCATTGATATGTTAAATAACATTATTTGTATGTTGGACTTTGTTTTGTGTAGATATGATTGTGGAGTTATTATTTTGACATTTGTGGAGTTGTGGGATGGTGTTGAGAAACATACATTGAATTCATTAAACTACATAATTTTATCCCTAAAATGAAACTCACCCATGTTATCGACCCATTGACCACATAACACAGATAACAAATTCCTAGCTATCTTAATACACTTTGGCAACCATAACAACCAACAAAAAACAGTTTTCTCAATGTAACCCTTGTTTTCAGAAGTCAACATTTCGTTCAAAGCACCTATCAACTTGGTCTTGCATAAGTGTCTAAAGACTAACTGCACACAAAAACATGCTTTCTATTTAAATACATAAAAACCCTAAATCTATGCAAATATAATAGAACCCCACATACCTTCTTCTTGCTATGAGAAGCTTCACTTTGTTCACAAAATTCCTTCATGACACTACACCAAAACCAATTAATGTTACATTTCATAAAATGTAGTTTGAGACAATGTTGATGGTTTACTGTATATTTGTTGACACATTTAGTTTTTTGTAGTTGTTTGTCCCAATTATGCATGACAGACATTAGTGGTGCAACGCCATGAAGATTCCATCAATGGAAATGTTTGCACTCGACTTTGTTGAGCACAATAGATCAGAACGTAAAAAGATTGACACTGTGATTGTTTGTCTTCTAATTGATGTGTACTTTGTATTTCTAAATTTCTTTACTAGTTTGGAAAGTAAAGTGGACTATGTGGTTTTGTAGGCACATAATCTTGAATTGTTTTTTCGACATTTGTTTTATAGTTACGAAAACAACAAACTGTCATTGTAGGTACAACACTTGCAGACTCCAATCCAACCAAACTTGTAAGTTTACAATGCTTATTTTTGTAATTATAATATTTTATTGTTTCATTGATATGTTAAATAACATTATTTGTATGTTGGACTTTGTTTCATGTAGATATGATTGTAGAGTTATTGTTTTGAATCTTGTGGAGTTGTGGGATGAT
Source organism: Vigna nakashimae (assembly GCA_034642375.1). NCBI lineage: Eukaryota > Viridiplantae > Streptophyta > Magnoliopsida > Fabales > Fabaceae > Vigna > Vigna nakashimae. The sequence continues at coordinate 13,770,054 of CM067763.1, forward strand.
GTTGAGAAACATACATCGAATTTATTATCTACCCATCAACCACATAACTTAGATAAAAAAATTTCTACCTGTCTTAATACACTCTGGCAAGCATAACAACCAACAAAAAACAGTCTTCTCAATGTAACCCTTGTGTTCAGAAGTCAATCTTTCATTCAAAGCACCTATAAACTTGGTCTTGCAGAAGTGTCTAAAGACTATCTGCTTACATAAACATGCTTTCTATTTAAATATGTAAAAATCCTAAATCTATGCAAATCTAATAGAACCCCACATACATTTTTCCTGCTATGTGAACCTTCACTCTGTTCACCACGTTCCTCCATGACACCACCAAAACCGAACAAGATTAAACAATATTTCAATACGACCCATAAAACAAAAAAACCACTAAATGGTAAAAAAAATTAGAAAACAATTAAAACCCACCAAACAACATAAAACGATTGCCCAAATGAACGGTCCAACGATGGCGAAACGGCGAAAACACATCCCTTTCGTGCCCGTTGCTTCCAAAGATTCGAACAACGGTGAATTTTCCTTCGATGGACGGTGCCGGTTAGTGGAAAGCTCAAAACTTCCTCAAACGATGGTTATCCTCACTATGACACGAGTCTGCTAGGTGATCTTTCTCTCTAGGGTTCTCTCTAACCCAAACCGATATTCTGATTTTGAAATCACAAAATGAGCCTTGCCACTTGAAACCCTGCACCCCTTCATTTCCACCTCATTTTCGTTTTCTAATTTCTTTTCCATGTAGACCACTGAAATTTTGACACGTGGCCGTGTCAAAATGTTGTCAAAATATGTTGTCAAAGTATCATTATCCAAAGGTAAATAAGTACATCATTATTTATTCTTCAATATAATATGTTTTATCACATTTTCTATTTCTCTTCCTCGTGTAAATTTAATCACATCATTAAGGTGAGAGAGAGTCCAATCTTCCAAAATTATTTTTCAATCATGATATTCAGAGAAATGGTGATATAAAGATCCAACATATTCAATCATGTGAAAATCTAGCAAATTTATTTACAAAGTTTATGTCGAGGAGAACTTTTGAGCAATTGGTTCACATCATTATTTATTCTTCTTTATAATGTTGTTCATCAATTTTTTATTTCTTTATTCTTTAATATAGTATTGTTTATCACATTTTCTATTTCTCTCCCTCGTGTAAACTTACATAATTAAGGTGACAGAGTCTAATCTTGTGAACTAATTGCTCAAAAGTTCTCCTTAGCAAATATTTTGTAAATAAATTTTCCAGATTTTCCAACGAACGAATATTTTTGATCTCTATATCATCATATTTTTAATGATCATGAGTTAATTTTTTTTTGGAAGAATATGTTTGGTTTGTCTCCTTTAATATATTATTGTTTCAATTAAGCAATACATGCACTATTGGCTTCATATATGGTAGTTGATTTCATTTTTTCTAAGGAAATACCATAAGTTTGTCGCATATGTTAAATTATAGACCTTAATCAAACACATTCATGATTTTCCTCATGTAATGCTAACATTTTTGCATGACTTGACGATGTTGTTGTTTTGGTTTGTTTCACAGACCACCATTAAGTAATTGTCACCACATGTAAACAAATATCCTGTTTGTGATAGACCATTGTGAGGATATCATAAATAACCTACATTTGTATAACCCATTAGATCTGATTTTAAATTATTTGGATAAAATAAGCTCATATTCATATTACCTTTAAGATAACGAAATATATGCAAATTTTACAGCAAATGCTATATCAAGTCAAATGTAATTAACAATATATAATAGTGTTCTAATAACGCTAAGATATGGTACCTTAGGACCAATAAGTTCGTGATCCTTATTTTGAGGTCTAAAACAATCTTTATCAACATTTAACGACCTCATCACCATTGGATTGCATAATGAATGCGATTTGTCCATATAGAACCTTTTAAGAATTTTCATTATATCTTGATGTACAAAAACACATTTATTTAAATACTCAATTATTAATCCCAGAAAAACATTTGTCCTTCCAAGATCCTTCATCTCAAATTCTTTCTTTAAACAATCGATTTTCTTTTGAGCTCATTAGGAGTTCCAATTGTGTTTATGTCATCAACATAAACATTAATTATGTAAATTGATTTTCTAATCTTTTCATATAAATACAAGGACAAATACGATCGTTTTTATACCTTTCCTTTAACAAGTACTCACTAAGATGGTTATACCACATATGTCCTGATTCCTTTAATCCATAAAGGGAATTTGTCAATTTTACTGAATAATCCTCTTTATAATTTACTTTGTTGAAAAAATTAAATCCTCAAGGGAGTTTCATATAAATATCATTCTCAAGAGAACCATACAAATAGGTTGTAGCATCCATTAGATGTAAATGCAAACCTTCGTGTAACTAGGCTAATGAAATATCTAAATGTTGTTGCATCCAATACTAATGAACATGTCTCTTCAAAATCAATACTAGGTCTTTGTGAAAAACCATGAGCAACTAATCGTGCTTTGTATCTAATAATTTCACCATTCTCATTTCATTTTTACAACAAAATCTATTTGGACCCAATGGGTTTTACACCCTCAAGTGTGCGAACTATAGGTCCAAAAACATTTCGTTTAACAAGCGAATCTAATTCTACTTTGATTTCATCTTTCCATTTCGGTAAATCATTTTTTTGTCGACAATCTTCAATGGCCACTAGTTCTTGATCCTCGTTGTCACTTATAACATGCATAACTATATTATATGCAAAAAGTTCGTCAATGTTGACTTTATTTTGATTCCATATTATCTTATTCATGACATAATTTATTGAGATCTCATTTTCTTCAACAATTTTAGGTACCTGGCATTCTTCTGAAATTGAATTATTAATTATGTCAAATAAATCTTATGAGATTTCCACCTTTTTTATTAGGTCGTTTTGCTTTTTAGCTCCTTTTCTAATTTGAGGACTTTTACCTTTGTAACCAATAGGCCTACCACACTTCAAGCATGTCTTTCGATCCAATGGGCCTATCATGCTTCAAGCATGTTATTAATTAATATCAATTATATTTGGAGCATTAGCAGTTGATATATGTGATTTAATAATCCTTTTTGTCATTAAAAATATCTGATAATTAATTGACTAATTTTGTAAATGAATTATTCCTTGAACTTCCAAGTTAATTCTTTTGTATGAGGACTAAAATGAGATAATGATAATTCATTCTAATCAATATCTTTTTCCAATTGTTTTCTTTCTCCCCTTAATGTTGGGAAAAAACTTATTCATCAATATGACAATCGACAAATCGAACTATAAATAAGTCTCCTATTGATGGTTCAAGATATTTTATTATTGATGGAGAATCATATCCAACATATATTCTCAATCCTCTTTGAGGACCCATCATAGTCCCTTTTGGTTGAAAAATTAGAACATATACTACACACCCAAAAATCCTTAAATGAGAAATATTAGCTTACTAACCAAAAACCAACTGCATAATAGAGTATTTGTGATAACTGATTGGATTTATGTGAATCAATATTGTAGCTTGCAAATTCACACATCCCCAAGTAGTCATTTAAAGATTAGTTCCAATAAGTAATGATCTTGCAATCAATTTTAAATGTTTTATCAATGATTCTACGAGTCCATTTTGAGTATGAACATGTGTTACTAGATGTTCAACTTTATTCCCATTGACATACAATACTTATTAAAAACATGAGATGTAAATTCACCAACATTATCAAGATAGATTTTTTTAATGCGATAATATGGGAAGTGAGCTCCTAACTTGATCAATTATGCTAATAACTTAGAAAATGTTTGATTATGGGTTGATAATAAACAAATATGTGACCTTTTAGTTGATATGAAATATCTAAATGGTCTACATATGGGTGTATTGAACCATAAATATCACCTTATATTTGTTCTAAAAATGAGATTAAATCATTTCTAATTTTTTCTGGTGATGGTCATATTATCAACTTTCCTTGTGAACATGCAGTACATGATAAATCATTGGATTGAAGAAGTTTTTTACTCTTAAGTGGGGTTTATATAAGTTTTCAACAATCAAGATGAGTAGCATCCATACGACCATAATCAGAATCACCATCTTCATAAGCAAAATGTTTCTATGTTCTCCTCCTTATTTTTAAGTGATTCTTGGTAGAGTCCAACAAGATGCTTTGGTGTATGACAAGTACGATTCCGATGACCTTTATATCGCAACGATAACATATATTTTCATCTTGTTTGCCATTATTTTCTTTTTCCTTTTTCACATTAATCTTCGACTTCTATTCATAAAAAGTCTCTATGAAATTTCCTTCATAATCATGTCCACGACCATGATTACTAGCATGACCATGAAAATGACCAACGTGGCCATGACCAGAATTGCAACCACGACCATAACCTTGATCACGAAGATGTGAATTAGATGTTGCTAGATTCACTTCTGCAAATGGAGTAGAACAAGTTGGGTAGGCCTCCTGATTTTTCATCAAAAGCTCAGTTTTTTGTTCAGCCACAAGAAGGCATGAAATCAATTCAAATTATTTATAAAATCTTTTTTTACGATATTATTGTTGCAAGAGCAATTTAGTTGCATGAAAAGTAGAGAATATATTTTCTAACATATCCTCATAAGTATTTTTTTCCCCACATAAAGTCAATTGAGAAGTAATTCTAAAAATTGCATAATTAGATTTACTTATAATTTTAAAATCTTACAACTGTAATTGCATCCAATCATAACGAGATTTTGGAGGAATCGTAATTTTATGGTTGTCATATCTTTCTTTTAAATTGTTCCACTAAGGATCTTTTACAATAGGATATTCAATTTGCAACCGTTCAAGAAGGTGACAATAAAGGAAAACCATAGTTTTAGTCTTATCTTGTTTTAATTCTTTATCTATATCTTTAATGGCATCACCAAGATCTATTACATCTAAATGTATTTAAGCATATAATATCCAAGACAAATAATTCTTCTCCATAATATCAATACTGCAAATTCAAATTTTACAAGATTTATGTTGAATCTTTTGGCAAGCGTACCAATAGTCAACTGTAGTATAATGATTTTTAAGTGAAAGTGTTGATCCCACGAGGAACAACTTCAATTAAATAGATAATTTTATCTCAAACAACATATATACAAGGATATTCAATCTGATTCATACTGGATTTTAATAATTTATACTACGTTGCGTGAAAGTAAAATAATAACAACAAATAAGTTAGAGAAAATTTAATATAAAAAGTTGGGATTGAATTCATCTATCTCACTCGTCTGCAATCTGAATAAATATAAACATATAGCATATGAAATTACCAATATATTTTCAACGCACAGAAGTCATTTATACCAATTCCTCACGAATAAAATTCATAAGATTAGTTCCTTATTCCTCACATATCCAACAAAGTGTCCAACATTATATTCAGGTGTTATAAGCAATTGATATATTGTAATCTATTCCTAGCATAAAAATATGTCAAGTACTTTTGTTGAGATTACATTTTTAGAAATACTTTCCTATCACGTCTAAAATTCACATTCATGAAACTATTAATCAGATAGAATCAAGCACTAAGAGTAGACAAAAATATCAATGTTGAATAAAAACATAAATGTTATATATAAATATCACCAAATTACGTTCGAGTTCGAATCGATTACATTCAATCCCAAGAGAAAGGATTAGCAACTCATGGTAGCCATTGACATTCTAAGAGATGAGGAAGAAGATCCTAAAACTAAAGTTGAAGAAAAACTCTTTCAATAACTATGTGATTTAATTCCTAACTCCCCGTCTGATGGCAACTCCTTTAGGGATTTCCCATCCAAAGAAGTATCAACTTAGACTAAGACTAAGAAAGGGGAGTGAATAAAGACTTTCAAAAAAAGCTCTTTCCTTATCCAAGTCTTAGATGGATTCTCTTTAACTAAACACATTTACATTGTTTTGTAGGTCACCAATAAAGGTTGGAAATCATGCCTATACATCTTAGAAGGCTTTCCAAGCAAAGGAGAGAAAAGGAAGCAAAGAAGAGTGCATTTTCAATGATTTCCGGATTGGAAAAACTAACTTCCGGATTAAGTTTCCAAAGGATTTTAGCTTCCGGATTCTACAGAACGCCCAACCACTTGCAGACTGCGCCCAGCCACTACCAACCAACCTTTTCTTTTGTGCACGTTTTAATTAGCTGACTTATGAACCTTGCATTCCAAGCTTCTTAGCTTCTCCAGCACATTTCTTTTGTAATTTTAGAAACTTGCAAGGCAAGATTCAGAGCTCTCTCTTTACCTATAAAAGAGAGGTGCATCTCCATGTATTTTCTAACTTTGAATTGGTAAGGAAATGTTGTTGAGATATCTTCAGGCCTATCTTCAGAGTTCAATCTTCTTTGTGCTTATTTTGCACTTCCTCCTCTAGTTTGCTTCTCTTTTGGAAGACCTTCTGAGCTTGAGAAGCCTCATACACTCACCACCCCTTCACGAAACCAATCAACAAACACCTTGCGTGCATCTATTCCATCAATCATCTTTCCATTTCGTCGCCTTCTTCTAGTTCGTGGAGCTGCTCTAACTTGAAGACTGGAGCTACTTCTATCACTGTCACTTTCCTCTTGAATCATGATGCATGAATTCTCGCTTAAGCTAGCTGATTATCTCTTAAGCGAGAAGGTACTTTATGGAAAAGAAAGGTCATTCTCGCCTAAGCTAAATCATTTTCGCTTAGGGGAGAGTGGCTTGTAGAAGGTATTTCTCTAATAAGCTCTCGCTTAGGCGAAATCATTCTAGCTTGGGCGAATTGTTGCAGGATTTGCCCTTCTCTTTTCCTTCTCTCTTAATTTACCAGAAATATATACAAAATAGGGATCACATGATTTCCTTTTAATTAAAAACTCGGAAACACATGATTACATTTTATCTTTATTAAATTAGGAAAATTTGATACAAATGTACACAATTTAAAACAAAAGTGCCAAAATTTCACATCAAAATTTACTTGCACTTATTAATTTAACATGTTTAGAACTAGCTCATAATATATTTATATATATATATATATATATATATATATATATATATATATATATATATATTAATAATGATTACCGTAAACAATGTAACCATAAAATGTGAAATAAATTTATATTAACAAATTTAAATGAAGAGTGTACAACACATATGAAAGGAAAAATAATTATTACTATATCTATAAACATGTACTGAAAACATTATCTAACTTAATTGATTATAAAAGAATGTTGATAACAGAGAGAAAAAGAAAAATAAAATAAAAGAGGAATAAAAAAATAATGAAGAGTGTTATGTTATTAATAGAAAATATCTTATTTATAAATATAAAATGTAATTCAAAAAAAAGATATAAAGTAAATAATTAATAAAAATATATAAATAAATTTTATAAAGAACAATATTTTGTAAGTTTATAATTTAGACAGTGTAGCATCACAAAATACAGTATAAAATACTATAAAATAGTCATCACAATTTTAATACGATAGGTTAGTCGACAAGCAGAAATATAAAGTTATTACAGTCATTAAAATAATCATAAAGAAACTTTATATATACAAACTATCTATAACAAAAACTATACACAAAGACAAGTCTAAAAGAGAAACTAAGCAAACATAGTCCCTCCATCAAGAGCCTACTCTAGGAAACCTCATCACCCTTTGCTCACACCCACCAAATGATCATAGCCAAGAATAATGCACCAGAACATACAAACAAATCAAACAAAAGGGTAAGCTAGCAATACAAATAATTCATAATACATCAAACACATGTTAAACATTTTACACAACATACATATATCACACCAAACCAACCAACCACTTTATGCATGACAATCTTTTGACTGACTATCCAGATTTGTATGAATATCGAGCTATCACAGTTCGTGCACTTGTTGTGGTGAAACAATTGGTCCACCCCAAACTATCACACAAGATTAGTCAGTTATCACTTGCCTTAGGCCAAGGTAAAGCCCTTAGACTAGGAGCTCCTGCTATTCTTACGACATTCCTTAACCCTCTCTACTTGAGAATAATAACCATTAGAATGTCAGGATGAACTTCAAGACTAAGCTTCCCATATTCATACTTATAATACTTGAAACCACCAATGAGAAGTTCCTCCTTGGAACTCTCTTCCATACCTTTGAAACTATTGAGATCACTTCACATTCACATAGTATACTAATACATAAGACTACTGATCATATATTAAAGAAATAGAAACACCTTTACAAGTCATCAGAAATCACACAATAACACATTTTTCTTCATAGCAACTTGATACTCACACTAGGCAAGGAAAACAACTTTGAAACCCTCACCAACAACTCTGGAAGGGTCCAAAACCTACAAAATGACCTAAAGAATGTTCACAATTGATATCCATAACCCCGAATTTAAGATCCCGAAATTGAAAAAATAAAACAAAAACTGGCTGAGGGGCACTCAGCCCCCAAAAGGGGCGCCTGGTGATAACGGTTGAATTTACCGTTATTTGTGATGCTATTTTGATACTAAAATAACCCTTTTGACTTTGAAGCATGCTTAAACTCTTGTTTTTATTGTAATTTGGTAAATAAGTGAAGAGAAGTTATACTTTATGAATTTGATCACTAATTCCCTCAATTTTGTAGGTTATTGGTATGATTGGAATAAGACCAAAGTATCAAGGAGTTGGAACCTAGGAGGGACAACATAAGCACTAGGAAAGAAGGCTGAAGAAGGACCGTAGGGCGCTTGATTGCCCTTTTTAGGGGCCCTCAACGTCACAAGTCTCACAAGGGCTCTTGATTGCCCCCATTTAGGGCACTGAGCACCAGTATCTTCGTAAGCATGCCTGGGCGCCCCTCCAGGGGCGTTGAGCACCAGACAGCCACACCGCATGACGCTTGACTGCCCTTAGTCAAGACGCTGAGGGCCAGTATCTTCGCAGTCACGCCTGGGCGTCCTTAGCTAGGGCATTGAGCGTCAGCGACGTTGGCCCATGATCAAATGTTGATCTATTTAAAGGATTCTACACTCTAGGGTTCATATCTTTGGACGACTGGAGCATAACAAAGCTTATTTTCGACCCTTTGGAGGGAGATTGGGCATGCGGGAGCTTTCCTTCTCACTTTCTAGGGTTTCCATTCATTCATTCTTCCATTCTAAGCCAAGGTTCTCCATGACAATGGAGAACTAAACTCATTTGTTGTTGGGGATGATGTAACCTCTAAACTTTCATGTATTTGAATATGATTTAAACATTTTATGCTTCTTTCATTGAATGTTAGTGATTTTCTCTTATTCTTAATGTTTGTTATGTTTTGGTCATTCATGACTTGATGTTTGATTTATTTGAGTATTGGGAAATATCTTATGAATCAAGATCTAGAGAATTTCATCCAAAGGGAATATTGCCTAGAGATATGACATTTGATTGTCTTAAACTTCTTTTCTTAATGCGGAATTGATTGTTAGGGTTTTCAAGGGATTGTTGTCTAATAATCAAGATAAGGCTTTTTACGCTGAGACATCGGGTTCTAAGTAATTTAGAAAGTGACATAAACATTCCAATGAAGAAGATAAATTTTAATATACATGAAAGTGAAGTAGGTGAAATATAAACCCAACAACATCATCATCTCATATTATCAACCTCATCCATTCATTCTTGTGTCAAGCCTCAATTGATCAATTTGCATTCATATTTACTTTTGTTGCATTTGCATTTAAAAACCAACAAAATAGCTCTTGAGTCTTAATTAATTAAGGTATTACACAATTGTTAAGTAAACAGGAGTCTCTTGGGAAACAATACTTGGTCTTACCATTTTATATTACTTGACACGATTTGGTACACTTGCCAATGTGTTAACACCTGGGCGCCAAACCCCTGGAACAAGGGCGTTCACGGGGCGCCCAAGGGCGCTCGAGCGAGTTCCTCTCGGTAAAAGGGTGCTTAAGTAGTGTTGGGAGGGCGCCCAATGTTATACCTAGGGATGAAAACGGGTCAGGTTGGACGTAGATAGTGCCTACCTGCAACCCAACTCGCATGACAAAAATGTACTCATTACTCGACCCGCTACCCGTTGGGTACCTGTAAAAAGATTCGTGAATTTTTTTCAACCCACGGATACCGTTTTCAAAATGCAAATTTTTTCAATCTTCTATATTTGAGAATGGTTGCCCATTGGAGTTTCAGGATGACCCACAAGACTGAGTTCCCACTCTCATTCTAAACAACTAAGAATCTCACCAAGAGATTCTAAACTTTGAAACTTATACTTGCAACCTTGAGATCATACCACTTTCCTTTTCAACTCATATACTTTTAATTAGAATCAACTTACATGTTTAAGCTCCTTTAGATAAGGCCATAGATATTAAAACTTGCTTCAACAACAGTGTAACAAACCACTTAATCACTCATAAAACCAAACGAAATTAAACAACTAAACTTAGGGCTTCTCGTACAACGCACATTGCTCGCATGGTGAAACTAGAATGGCTCGCATAGCGCACCGCACTTGCCTTGCGAATTACTTCGCATAGGTGACAGACATTAAGTCTCTCGCATAGCGCTACCAAGTCGCACAACTTGAGTCTAAACAAAGACCAACCTCCCAAATCTTCTCGCCTTGCGCCTTATTCGCTTTTCTAATTAAAATGGCAGTGGCTCCAGGCCACCACCAGTCGCATAGCGATAGGATTCGCTAGGCGAATCCACTAGGCAGAGAGCAGCACTCTCTGGTCATTCACGAAGCGCACCAGCTTGCATAGCAAATTACCCTGGCAGAGAGAACCCCTTGAAAGGACTCCCTATACGAAACCATTCGAATAGCGAGTCTGCATAATCTGCAGAACGCTAATTCTGTAGAATTACGTACACTCACACCCTCTTACCATTTCCAATAATCTTCCCCAACTTCTAAGACCTCTAATTGGTTATATAAACTAATTAAACTTATCTAATTGATTTGACACATTCCTACAGTGATTAAGACTCAAATTCCTTCTTAAAGCACTAATTTCCTCAACTTAGGGGCTCAAATCCAATTCTACCATTTTTAACATGTTCTAAACCAGTTTTATGTTCCTAGCAAGCCACATTGGACCTATTTAAACTATCTTAACCCTCCAAAAACACTCTAGACCTCATATGCTCAGAATCACTATCCCACTTTCTCTCAAATGACCTAAAATACTTCCTAATTGCTAAAATGTCCATCTAATTAATACTACAACATAAATCTTACCCCTAAGCACTTCCTACATGTTCAATTTACAATAACTAAGTTCATCCAATTCAATTCACAAGCAAGCTATTACAGTTTCATCAATTGCATGTTTTAGTCCATATAATCCAATATGATTAAAACCAAAATGCAGTCCGAAACAGCACACCAGTTCAACATTCAATATGCACATGCATATTTATAAAACAGATTTAAACAAACAACTAAGTCCCCTTACCTCAGAGTTGAACTGTCCAGCTTACAAGAACACTTCTCTATAGTACCTCACACAGTAAGGGCCCAACCAAACCCTACAAACCACCACATTGATGGTAGAAAACAACTCTTAGAGCTAGAATTTGACAGAGATTTGAAGAAAAGCGTTTCTAGTTACATGCAAATAGTAGTGTCGCATGCCCTATGTTCCAAGACAATGGAGGAGAAAGGAAGAACTACTTACTGATGAGAAGGAAGAAAGTGATTGGTTCAAAATGGAGCCGTTTACGCTGGGAACGCTCGAACACTACTTGATCAACAATCTGATGGCTTAGTGAGAAGAGATTGAAGAGAGAAGGCAGAGACAAGAAAAAAAGAAAGGTTTGAGGAGTGAGGTTTGAGTTGCTAAGGAAATAGAAAGGAACTTTGAATTCCACGTTTCTATACATAAATTATTTTATTAATAATGTTTCATCCTATCCTCTTATGCCACGTGTCCCCAAGGCTGACTTCTTTTCTCCATCTTTACATTTTACATTTTGTATTATGAAGTGTTTAGATGATAATTTTGTTTATAAGAGATTTTTTTACTCTTTGGTTCTTCCTTGGGTTTTTGTTTTCTTCATTAGTTGATGATCTCATATTAATAACTAAAATTAAACAAGTTAGTATAAAATAAGTCATCCTTATCCGCCTCCTTTTCGTCTTTTTCGCATAATGTACTCTTTAAACCCACTTTAATTTGAATTATTATATTAATTTTCACCAAAAATTTGAAGAAGATATTGAATGAGTTTTCGCATACAAATTTGAACACACTTTAGTCTTAGTGGATATCTCTTATGGCTTTAAGCCACTTAGTGGATGGATAGAGAGACATTGCTCATTCACCGTTCCACTATATTGCATTTGCCACCACCAACTTTATATTTTTCATTAAATATATAAACATCAACAATCATAAAAATTTAAATCTTATCCATTCACACTCAACCTAACCCAATTCATAAATTATTAATATTTTTATTATGCTTAAGTATAGTTTAAAAATTAAAATTAAATACAGTTTAAATACTCATTTTTTTCATTCTTTAAATATTTTTCAAAAACCAAATTGTGACGAAAAATTAGTATACACTTAATTTTATTTAGAATAGAATATGTCGGGAGGAATTTTTCTATTAAATTTATATATAAAAAAATTAAGTTATGTATAACTTCAAAATAGAAAAATATATAGAATTTTTTTATAAACTAATTAATATATAAACTACTTTTGGTTGATGAAAAACTAATTTTAACTTTTTTATTTTATAAATGCACACGAAGAGGGTTATCTAAAATGTTCTTTAACGCGAGTAAATTACATAGTTGCTCCATGTCACTCTTAAGTGTTATTATAACTTTGTTTAGGTGTTCACGAAGTTCGCAAATCAATTTTAAAAATAAAACAAGTTAAAAATGGTTAGGATAAAAAAAAACTATAAGCATGACCTAACATAGTGTCACATCTTTTCGCCATTATAATAATGATATTATTTAAATGGGTGGTGATATTTTACACCTACCAAATAAAATACATTCACTCAATATAATACATATTTTAATTATATTTATTTTACTTTTTAACTTAAAATTTTAACATACATTATTATATTATTATAATGAGTTGTAAAGTGGAAATAAGAGAAAAAGAAGTTTCAAAGAATTACTTTTCTTTTCAAATATAAAATTATATTTACCAACTCTTCAAATATATATACATCTTTCTTTTTCATATACACGCTTTGAAACCATGGATTATATTGATTATACATATATAGGTAGAAAATATTTACAAATATGTATATATTCTATTTGAACACACAAATTTAAAACAAAAAATATAAATAGTTTAATATTTCTATACAACAATAATAGAATATAAGAAAATAATTTTGCAAATTATCAATTTGAATTAAAAGTGTTAACAAACATTGATGAATATCAATAATTTTTTTTGAGGAAATTAATCAAATGGTTAAATATATACAAGTAAAAAATAATTTAAAGTAAAACGTCATAAAAACATATAATTAAATAAAACATATAATATTATGTCATGGTTGTGACTTTGTTTACTTGTAAAATTAGTATTGTATGTGTGAGGGGGAAGAGAAGCCAAACTTTAATAACTTTAATCAAATATAAAACATTAAAACTACACTTCATTTAATTATATTATGTTAAATCTTAAAATTATTAGTCATGATTATGGTTAATAATATAAAATCAAATGAAAATAATTCTTTAACTTTGAATGAATTTTTTTTTATGTTTAATTAATAATTTAATTTTTATATTTAGATATTTATTTAATTTAAATTTATATATTTAGTTTTGACTCAATGAAGTCAAAATTTTATTAATTGGAGTCAATATTGTCTCTTTTATTAAACTGTCATGATTAATATTTAAAAGATGTGTCAGTCTAATAAAAAATAAATTATTAATTTAATTTTTATATAATTTTTATATTATTTAAACAGAGATAATGTAGTCTCTTTATAAATAATCATATGAATTCAAATATTTTTTTTGTTCAACTTTTTCTTGTCTGGTGCCTCAAAAATAACGTCTTTTTCAAATCTAATATAATTATTGCTATTAATACGATTACAGTACCAATGTAATGATATTCGAATATTAAAAATAAAAATATATTTTATCGTAAATATTAACACAAAAAATCTCCAACTAAATAAAGTGTTTTCCTTTTGTATGAGCGAAACAATCATCTTTCTTACAGTTGGACTCCATATTCAATATCATGCGATTTGAGCAAAATCATTCTATCCAAACCCTAAAAATATCCCCAAAATGGTGCCACGTGTAAACTCCACTCGAACCATTATAAAAGCGATGCAACTAACATATATTCCACCACCCTCGTAGATGTCCCTTTATATAACAAGGAAACTTCATTATTTAGTGTACAAATAATTGATTTAAAAAAAAAAAACAAATACAGTGATGTCGGAGAGTGGCAGAAGACACGGCGGAGGCGAACAGCTCCTGACGGAGGAGGCCTCCGGAGACTTGCCATCACTGCCGTGGAGACTGAATGTGAAGGAGTTTCAGTTGCCACGCCAAAGTCACAGCCATGAGCACCGTGATAGCCCAACTTACTTCACTTTTCACCGTCTTTTTCGGAAACCCAGTAAGACATTTCTCTCTCTTTCTTCTTCATCTGTCTAATTTTATCTCATGGAGTTTTAAGTGAAGATTATTAAACCTGAATGCGACTGGTTGTTTTTTTTTTTTATAACGATACTTTGAAAAAAAATTTTACAACATTTTTACATTACTTTATTTTATGATTGGTCTATAATTATAATTATTATTATTAATTATAAAATAATTTTAAATTAATATATATATATATATATATATATATATATATATTAAAATATTGTCAAAAAAATATTATCAAATATTATTAATTTTTTATCTGAGAATAATTTAGACATTTTACTTTTTAATTATAACCAAAGTGATTATTTTTAAAGTTTGTAATTTAAAAGTTAAAATTGTGTTTATAGATATTAAAGTGAACCTTTATTAAAAATGATCCATATAACCTCTCCGACAACTATGAAGTTTTTATGAATTAGATTATAAAAAATAAATGCATTTGGTGATATGAGTAATCAAATCAATTTCTTTAACTCTGTAAAATATCTATAGTTCTATATTTACACAGTCTCTAGATCTCTTTCACTCTGGTATATCTTCGATTCATTCATGTGTCCTTTTCACTTGTCTGTGTCTTTTGCAAATCATGTCTCTTGTATCGATAATCACTTTCCGTCCTCGTCAATATCTGTATGGCAGAACCCAACTTCAATTTAAGTAATATTTTTATTTTATCAATTAAAAAATAAAATATTTTAACTAAACAGTCATCGAGTGGGTTTACATCCGCCCGATTAATTTTATTGTAGGATTTCTAGAACTGACTTTTTATGAAGTTGGATTATAAAATTCCAAATAGATTTTTAGATTCAAAATTGAGTTTTTGATGGATAATTTAAAATCAAACTTTCCTAAAAATAAAAATACACACATTAGTTGTGTATTTAAGAAGTTATTTATAACCTGTAAAATTTTAAAAAGGAAATTCAAAGTATTGCACAACCCAAGAAAAGAGAGAGAGTGAGTATGTCAATATATAAAGTGTAAAATCATAAATTTTATTCAAAATTAATAATTAAAATTATCCTGAGATACTAATGTATTTGTAACAAATTAGAAAAATAATAAAGTTTAAATACTTGTTTTGAATTTGTTTTGAAAAAGGTACGCCATTTGTTTACATTACTTATTTCGTTATCATTTATCTTAACTTTTAGAAAAAAATAATTTATCTTTAAGTAATTGAGATATATAAGTTAATTTCAATAAAAGTTTATTAAAATAAGCGTATATTTTGAAAAACTAATTAATTGACAATAAAAATCAAACCATATTGTCTACTTGTGTGTATATCATATAAATAATAACTATACACCATCCCATTATTTCTTTTAAAAAAATATGCGTTATTTAAGATATTAGTAAATTTTCAGAGTTAGATTATAATTATAAAAATTTAGTTTTATATACATTTATTAAATGTGTACTTTTATAAAGTTTGTCATGTGATATAGATCAAGTACTTCTAATGGATTTTGGATTCTTTACTAGATTTTGCTGAATTATTATTCTGTTTTATCTTCAAAATGCATTGACGAATACTAACTTTATGTTTTAAATTATATTAAATTTATTTTAATATATTAATATCAATATATTTTTAATGTTTTAAAACACCAAAAAGTCTAGGAGAATCTGTCTAATTAGATTATGTATCCTAAGTAATCACAAAATATTGGTTATAGTCATTATTTTTTTTGTTTTGATACAATTATAAATTAAGTAACTGAAATAATTTAACATCTATTTTTCTCATCCACGCACATTTAAAACAAAAAACAAAAATAAAAAATAGAACTATGATGAGACAGTGTGTGATCACAATTGTTTCTAAAATATATATGAAAATTTTATTTATTTTTTCCATCTCATCATCTTTTGTTTTTGGAGTAATGGGTTGATTTAATTTTGTTTAATTACGTGTTTTATTGTTTGTAGTGAGGGAGGAATCTTGGCATATATAAGTAAAAATTTTCTTTTTATTATATTCTCTTTTATTGCTTTTATGATTATGTTGGTGAAGTATTTGTTTTCTCCTTTTTGAAAAAGATAGGTTATAAAGTGATTCCTAGATACGGAGAGGATATACTAGGCATCTTTCTCTGCATTTTAATTTGTTTTGTTAAGAGATTTCACGTGAGTTAAAAAATATTAATTTAAAATATAATTAAACTATAATATATGTTTTTAATAAGTATAAATCTTATTTTATAAATTAATTTTATGAGGTTATGTTAAATATAAAATTTATTTTTATAATATAAAAATTTATACTAATAAAATATAGAGACAAGTGTTTCCTCTCTGGGCGTACAAAGTTTCTCAAAGCCTAGTTATGAAAAATATTTAACTATTTTTGTCAATAATTAAGATTTTTGATAGAACTTTACTTATCAAATCTAATACATTTCTATTTTCTTTTAACCATGGTTTTACCTTCATTAAAAGATTGAAATCCATAACTTTTATTTTAAAAATCTGAATTTAGTTTTATTTGAACCAACAGTTTCTTAAAAAACATTTATTTTGAACCATGTGAAAAAAAATATTAAAATAATAACAACATCTGATACAATCTATAAGTATGTTAAGTATATAGAAAAATCTTAATTTTTTCTAGTTTAATTTTAAAAAATAACATTATTTGGGCTTGTGATCTTTTTTTTCATTCCACCACCTATTTTTGAACTTTTATTCCAGCATTCTTTCAATTTCTCCGTATATCCCCTCAAATTTTCAAAATGAGCCGTAAAAGTGAATTTCAGATTACATGTTTTGAAATCTTTCCAGAATTCACAGAATAAAATTTCCGAAACTAGATTTCTGGAATAGAATTTTTGAAATTAATTTTTTAGAATAAAATTTCTAAATTAAAATTTCCAGAATATATGAAATGTTTGTTTGGAATAAGTTTTTCTGAATAAATTTTTATCACACATATAATACCTTCTAGAAACGAGTTTTTCGGAACACCATGAAATACATTCTGAAAAAAAAAAACCCTTATCGGAACAAGAACCTTTTCGCATTTTCGCTTTCTTTTCCTCTGTATAGGATATTTGAGTATCTTCCTCGTTATTGTGGGGGTGCAGTTAGTAAATCTCAGGTGCAGAAAATAATAGCCCTATTTTTGTTGTAACCCTTAGCCAGCAGTTTTAAAAGAAAAAACACGTTTTAAGCACTAAAACTTTCTGCTGTTTTCTTTATAGTCCTTTCGAAATATAATATTTTTTGCTTTTAGTCTTCCAAAACATGACATGACCCGTAGTAGATAAAAGAATCTTAAAATTAGAGCTGTCAAAACGGGTCACCGATCCTATTCGATTCGGTTCACCACGGGTTGATCATTTAGTGAACCAACCCAATCCGGCTCATTTATTAGCGAGTCAAAAAAATTTGAACCCGATCCGACCCACCACGGGTTGGTGGGTAAACGGGTTGATTCACTGGGTCACTTAATTACATTTTTTTTAAATAAAAAAAATTACAAACTTTCTATAATTCAAATCTAAACAGATTTTACTCCCAACATGTGTGCTTAATTAATTTTGAAAATAAAGAACTTAAAAAATTTTTTCAAGCAAAAACAAAATAATAAATATTTTTTTGTAAAATTAAAAGTAAGTTTTAATAAAATAAAATTAGGTATGTAAGTTTGGTGGGCCAACCCGGTCCACCATGGGTTCAACCTGCATGAAAAAAAAATATTTAAAACAGCCGGGTTTAAATGAGCTGAGTTTAAATCTGACCACATAAAAAAAATACAATTTTGTAAATCCAACCTGGCTTAAACCCATGGTGGACCAGGTTGACCCGCAGGTTGTGATCCATTTTCTCAGCTCTACTTAAAATGTTAAGAAGAACAAGAAACAAAAATCACTGGTCTTAAAGAGGACAAAAAAACCTCTGAATTTGTTAAAATACTTAGTAGTAACGGTTATGTATTGTTAACAATTTTGATTATGTTGGGTATTAACTTGTCAAAGAAAAATATATTTAAATTAATTTTTATTTCAATTCTTTAATTAGAAATGTTAAATTATTTAATTTATTGGAACAAAACCTTCTTGAAGTAATTTGCTTAACCAAATTCACTACACAAACAAAGAATGGTAGAAGAGAGAAGTGTAATATTAGACTCTAGAAGGTATATTGTAACATGATATTCATGGGTTTATGAAAAGAGGTTTATTAAAAAGACAAATAATGAGATATGTGTTCAATCTACGTAAGAAATTCACGTTACTTCCAACCTAATTTATGATATCTTTATATACTTTTATATGATATTAATCTTTTTTTATTCAATGTAGAACTTATAGTTAGATTCTCAGTTTGTCAGCAGTCTATAATTCAACTTTATTTCTGAGGTGGTTTGCTTCCAAGTAATATTATAGTAAGTTTTTGTTTCAGAAAAGGAACGCAAGGTTGCAGAATACTACAAGAAACAGGAGAAGCTTCTTGAAGGGTATAATGACATGGATTCGATGACTGAAACGGGTTATTTCCCTGGAAGTCTCACTGAGGTTGATTATTCTCTCAACACCATTCACTTATCATTTTACAATTTCTCATTTTGTTACATGATAAAATGTTACTGTTCCTTTAAATTTCAAAGGGTAATTTAAAAATTGGTTATTTTTTGTTTTTGTAAGGATGAAATGAAGCAATTAGCAAGAAGTGAGAGACTGGCAGTGAATGTGTCGAATGCTGCTAACTTGGTGCTATTTGCAGCAAAGGTTTACACTTCTATTCAGAGCAAATCATTAGCAGTCATTGCTTCCACCATGGATTCTCTCTTAGATCTCTTGTCTGGCTTCATATTGTGGTTCACTGCCTATGCCATGAGAAATCCAAACCAGTATCACTACCCCATTGGAAAGAAAAGGATGCAACCGGTGGTAAGTTCTTCGGAATCTAAGTATAAGTTCAAAGTCCCACCATGAATAAAAATCAAAAAGGTCAAGAAAAACAACACTCACAAGTCTTCAAATTTAGTTTAGAATAGATCATGAGAATGAATGACAACAATTGGATGATTGTCTTCAGAATCATTGCACTGTTGGAAGACATTCGTTTTTATTAAGGTTCTGTCTTTGTGCAGGGTATCATTGTTTTTGCATCTGTGATGGCAACCTTGGGATTGCAGATTCTGATTGAGTCTGGCAGACAAATCATTACGAAGGTACTTGAAATCATAACTTCACTTTTTCTTTCAAAATTGTGGTTTTATGGTTGCACTCCTTCAACATTTCATGCAGACCACACAACTCAGAAGCAAGCCAATGAGTTAGTATAAAGTGATTGTAGGAATGGACAAAGTAAGAAACAGATGAATAAGGAAAACTTTTTGGATTCTAGTCTTTCATGTGTGATGTGTTAAGTGTAGCAAAGTTGAGTATTCTGCTTCATAAATTTTGTTATCAGTTCATCAATTTTTAATTTCTTGCTTCATTCTTTATCTTACAGTCTAAGCCTGAAATGGATTCCCAAGAGTTGAAATGGATGATCGGTATTATGGCATCTGTTACTGTAGTGAAGTTCGTACTCATGATCTACTGTCGAAGGTTTAAGAACGAAATTGTCAGAGCCTATGCACAAGATCATTTTTTTGATGTTATCACTAACTCAGTTGGATTAGTTGCTGCTGTGCTTGCTGTGAAGTACTCTTGGTGGATTGATCCAATGGGAGCTATTATTGTGAGTTCATAACTCTGACAAAGTGGATATTCTCATGTTCAATGTTTGTGAATTAGAGAAAAAGATCAAATTTTCCTCAATGACTAACTCAAATTTTCCAATTTTTTGCACAAAGAAAAGAACCCAAATTCTAAAAATATATATATATATATATATATATATATATATATATATATATATATATATATATATATATATATATATATATATATATATCCAGTGTGAACTAAATATTAATGAGTAGTGAAATACAGTATGACAACAAATAACAAATTTTATTAGGATAGACTTTAGAATATTCTAATTTTTCTTAAAAGGTAAAATTTAAGTTTAACTCATCGGGTTGGAAAATGAGGTTTGAAGTTCCTTTACATAGTGTAAATTTGTCTTATTTCAGTCGATATCAAATATCTAACATTCATAACATGATTCTACAAGAGTCGCACAAACAAATGATTTACTACTTATTGTGAGGGTCATTCTTGTGTTGCATGATTGTTTTGTTACTATAAATGTAAAATAAAGCAACTGATGACCTGATATGCTGCTATCTTGAATATCCAATGCAGATAGCTGTGTACACAATTAGCACATGGGCAAAGACAGTGATTGAGAATGTGTGGTCTCTTATTGGAAGAACAGCACCACCTGATTTTCTGGCAAAGTTGACATATCTGATATGGAATCACCATGAAGAGGTTAAGCACATAGACACTGTGAGAGCATACACCTTTGGTGCTCATTACTTTGTTGAAGTGGACATAGTGTTGCCAGAAGATATGCCTCTCAGTCAAGCACACAACATTGGTGAGACATTGCAGGAAAAATTGGAGCAACTTCCTCAAGTTGAAAGAGCCTTTGTTCACATTGATTTTGAGTTTACTCACAGACCTGAACATAAGATGATGGTATAACTATATGCCAAACTAAATCACTAGTAAAAGGGTTGGTTTTAATGTGTGGCTAATATCATTTTTTCAAAGGGTTAATTTAATTTTCATAATTACTTTTCTTAGAATGAATTAAGTATATTTTCTCTCCAAACATCTTTTAAGAATACTAAGTTCAGAGTTACAAATTCAATAATTTAATTTAGATGTACTCGTTCATGTTACCAACATTATCTAATGTCATTGGAATATTAATATTATATATAAAAACAGAAAAGAGGTTAAAATTATGATAAGACTAAATTAATATATTTATTATAACAATGTTAATTCAACTAATTTATGATAAATATATTAATTATGCTTGATATAATAAAATTGGGCTTGACCATTGCCTTCTAGAGTGCCAAGACACCAATGACTGAAAAATAAAATTGGGTTCGACCATTGTCTTCTAGAGTCCCAAGACGCCAATAACAGAAAAATAAAATTGGGTTTGACCATTGCCTTCTAGAGCCCAAAGACACCAACGGTTGAAAAATAAAATTAGGCTCGACCATTGCCTTCCAGAGGGTCGAGATGACAATAACAGAAAAATAAAATTGGGCTTAACCATTGCCTCTAGAGGGCCAAGACACCAATGACTGAAAAATAAAAAATTGGGCTCGACCATTGCCTTCCAGAGGGTCGAGACACCAATGATAAAAAAATAAAATTAGGCTTGACCATTGCCTTCCAGAGGGCCAAGACACCAATGGATGAAGAATGTTTGCTCCCTCCACCACCACACCATGCTTCCTCCACCTCCTCAAATTCTTTTAATTCAAATTCTATCCTTAGGTTAAAACTTTTTTACTTTTACAATTTAGGATTTTTTTATTAATTTAAAAACCCTATTTTTACTC
This sequence comes from Vigna nakashimae, assembly GCA_034642375.1. NCBI lineage: Eukaryota > Viridiplantae > Streptophyta > Magnoliopsida > Fabales > Fabaceae > Vigna > Vigna nakashimae. The sequence continues at coordinate 13,792,296 of CM067763.1, forward strand.
ATTTTTGTTGTGCCCAGCTGCACCCCCACCCATCTCTAATGAATTTCTCTCTTTTCCATTTCCATTTCACATCCTCTCATTTCTTCTTCTTTTTCGTTCTTTTTCCTTCATTTGTCTATTCCCCATTTTCCTTTTGAGTTTCATTGCTTCCATTACTGTTGATCTCTGGTATGAAGGAACGTGAAAGAGCGTAGATCCAAATTTCGAACAAAGCCTGCGAAGGCTAAAATGGATGTGGGATATCTGTTTGGCCTACTGTTAAAACTTTGACAAGTGTACCGAATTTTATAAAGTAATAATAATTGGTAAGACCAAGTATCGTTTCCCTAGAGACTAAGTCTAAACTTTCATATGGTTTCTTGATTAATTAGGACTTGTAAACGAAATCATTGTGTTTATATTGCAGAAAATAAATATGCATGCAAGTTTTGATCAATTGGATTGAAAGATGCAAAGGTGATTGATATAAAATAATGAATGATTATGTTGTTGGGGTTTCCGACTTATCCTATCCACTCTCATGTATTTATGAATTCATCTTCTTAATTAATGTTAATGTCACTTTCTAATTTACCTTAAACCCGATGTCTCGGTGAAGAAAGCCTGCTCCTAATTACTAGTTCACAATGTATTGTCTCCCTAGCAATTAATCACGCATTACATTCGCACATAAGTGTAAAGGCAACCAACCCTCTTATCCCTATGTCTAGGTAATATTGCTTTTGGGAGAATTCCCCCAGTTCTATATTTTCTCATATGTGTCCATAGTGACAAAATCAAAGATCATGCAATTAAATGAGTAAAACAAAGCATGCATAGAGTAAAGAGGAAAAACCCTAACAAATAATGAAGTAAAACATTTTATAATAAGAATCAATTCAATACATGAGAGTTTCAAAGGATTACATCGTTTTCCCAACAACAATGGAGGTTTAGTTCACCATAGACATGGTGAAAATAGATGAAAATAATGAAAAGAATGAAAGATAGAACCATACAAGTTGGAGATCAGAGCTTCCGCATCCAAAATCCGCCTCCAAGGGGTGAAAGGAGTCTAATTTCGCCTCTTTATGTCCAAAGATATGAACCCTAGAATGTCCAAAACTTTAAATAGTTTCTGAAAAATATAGAAAAATAGCTCAAGCCCATGTTGTCAACGCTCAACGTCCCAAAATGGCGCTCAACGGTAGCTGCGACACTCTTTTGACCCTCAGCTGTGGCGCTCAAGCGTGAAACAATGTTGTCTAACTCAAACTGGCGCTCAGCGGTGGCGCCCAAGCATGAAACAATGCTTCCAGATCTAAGTTGGCGCTCAGTGGTGGCGCCCAAGCGTGAAATAGTGGTTGCACTTCCAGAATGGCGCTCAGCGGTGGCGCCCAAGCGTGAAACAATGGTTCTTCTTTGTGCCACTTTTCAGCCTTTGATGACTCCAGCTCCTTGCTACTTCAACTTCTTCATCCAATTCATCTTAATTCCTGTCAAAACAAGGAAAAAACAAGCATAAAACCCATCCAACTCTCTTATTCTCACAACTGAAGCAAAAACATGATTTCAAGCTAGTTTCTTAGTCATAAAAGGTGTTTTTATTATCAAAATTAAGTATAAAAATAACAGTTTTTCGACCGTTATCACAACCCCAAACTTAGAATTTTTCTTGTTCTCAAGCAAACAAGATATAACTCAATCTTCCACCAATCAATGCAATGGTTCAACACATTCAAAAACTATTTCTTCCAAGACAAGTAATTACTCAAATCAGATCATCACATAGAATTCAGTCAAGATGCGCACATGCTTTGATTAAAATCACTCATCATGATGTTCACACAATCACATAATATCCAATAGATGCTATCTTCATGAATGATCAATTAACTAAGCACAAATGTAATCATGTATTCATGGAACTCTTCCTTACCAGACAAAGTGTTTCACTCAATGACAAAAGTATATATAGAAGTCACTCCTTCACTCTACTATCCCAATGTCACATAGAACAAAATTGCCTTTCATTTACCACAATCAATCATATTCATCACAAGAACTTTCTATGGCTCGTAACATGGTGGGCTAAGAAGAAAAATTGGTCTTTCAAGATCACAAAATCCTTGAGTTAAGAGAGTCATTCATAATTTCATCATTCAAGTTCAATCTTTATATGAGCAACCAATCTCACTCATCCCCAACTTTCCCCTTTTTGCATTGAGCTTTTCTTTCTTTGCATTTTATTTTCTTTTCTCTTTTTCATGTGTGTTCAACACTTAGCTCAATGCTTTTTATTATTTTCCTTTTCAATTACCCCAATCAACCCCAAACTTGAACCTTTATCAATACCACACAATAATTCTCATCTTAACACAAGGTAAATATTTTCACAAGGGATCTGTTTAAGGCTTGAGGTTCAAAAAGGGTAGAACACTTCATGCTCTTTTTAATTTGGGTACAAATCATGCATTGGCTAAGAAAAAAGGAAATAAAAAATGGCCTTGATCATGCGACACAAGTAAGCAAGTAGTTCAATCATGGAAACCTGGGCAATATCATTCATGCTTTCAAAAGAATAACATCCATTCAAACAAATACTCTGGAGTTCAAAACCTCACATAAGCACATACACCACATACACATCCTAATTAGCATCATAACCACAATCATAACATCATGCATCTGTTCCCAAGTTTGTGAACAATCACCTGTATATCAAACATCTTATGCAACATCTCAACATCAATCAATATCAAAGCATCATCAAGCAATACTCATCACACACAAATCAATATCAAACCACCACATCAGATATAGGTTTCGAATTGAGTACATCACACCTATTCTAAAAACCGAAGCAAAATAATGTTCGTAAGACAAAGATAAGAAACATTTTGTTCTTATGCAAATAACATTTATCAATATATGTTATCATCATCAATCTGAATCCTCCTCCTCATTGTCATCTTCCTCTTATTCTTCTTCATCTTCATAGTCATCATCTTCATCATCATCTTCCATAGCTGAAGCTCCAACTGCTCCAACTCCACTAGCCTGTGTCTGATCCTCTGGCCATCCCACCATAATGTTGAATTAATACATAGTCCATTGCTAGCTAGGGGGTGTATCATACAACCCTATAATCATCTCTACAGTGGCCACCTGTCCTTTATGCAATGCCTGCATCCTAGAGTCTATCAAGGACATATACATATCCCTTATCTGAAAAGGTTGTGCATCCTGAGGTGGTTCTTGTGCTGGTGGTGGTACCCTCCTATGAACTCTAGGAGGATGTGGTGGTGGCACCTACTGACCCGCCTCATCTACCAGGAAATACTGGCTGTAATAGGAAGCATCAATCTCCTTCCTTGGTCACTCCATCAGTGGTGTAGAAGTATTCACCCTAGCTATCTCGCACAGATGTGTAATCAAAGATGGATGTGATGACAAATTTATGAACACCGAAAACGGCGCCAAAAACTTGTTTAACCCTCAACAAGTGTGACCAAATCGTATCAAGTAATAAACTCGGTAAGACCAAGTATCTTTCTCCCAAAGGACTCACGACTTAGTTAGTTATATGATTTGTTGATTATTTAAGATTTGTGAACAAATTATTGAGGTTTTAAATGCAAAAGACAATAATTAAACATGTATGCATGAGTTTTGATCAATGGAAAATAAGAACACAAACACTTTGAACGAATTAGATTGATGAGTATGTTGTTGGGGTAATCAATTTCATCTTATCCATTCTCATATACTTTAGGAATTCATCATTCTTTTCATCAATGTTAATGTCACTCTCTAAATTACCTTGGAAGAAGGCCTATCCTTAATTACGAGTTCATACAATTCCTAGTATCCCTAATAATTAATTCTGAAACACAGAAGCTTAAAGGCAACCAACCCTCATATTCCTATGCCTAGGAAATATGCTATTGGGAGAATTTCCCCAGATCTAGATTTCCCCGTATGTTCCCATATCGACAAAATCAATAATTAGGACATCAAATGAGTTAAACAATGCATGCTTTGAGCAAAGAGGAAAAACTTTAACTAATGATGAAAGAAAGCATGTATCATAAATATGATGTTTAAACACAACATTTCATATATGAGAGCTTCAAAAGATTACATTGATCCCAACAACAATACAAAGTTTAGTTCACCATATTCAAGGTGAAGCTAGATGAATAATAATGAAAGAAGGAAAGATAGAACCCTAGAAAGATGAGTAGGTAGCCTTAGCATCCAAGATCTTCCTCCAAGGGGTGGAAAAATAAGTGTTTGCTTCGTATTCTGCCAAAGATACAAACTCTAGGAAGTCCTAAAGCTTATATACTATTCGAAATATTACAAAAAAGTGGGCCTAAGCCCAAAAGACCACCGCTCAGCGGTAAACTGCCGCTCAGCGGTACTTACGGCTTCTCTTTTTTTGCACTTTTTGATGTATTTTCTGATTCCATCTCTATCCTTCTTCACTTCTTTCACCAAATTCACCTTAAAACCTGCATAAAACACTGAAATCAAGAATAAACCTGTCCATCTCTGTTGTCTCTAAAAATATGAACAAAAGCATGATTTCAAGCTAGTTTCTAAGTGTTAAAGGTTGCTTTTAGTATCAAGTTTAAGCATGAAAAGAACAGTTTTTCAACTGTTATCAGGATGCCTCGGAGGTGCTTTGTTATTCACAAAACTAGCACAAGTTTGAATATCATTTGCTATGACTTGTCCAATGTTAATATTAAGCCCTTTCATCACATAATACAAGAAGATAGCCCTGTGAACAGTAATATCAGACACATGAGAACACGACTGAATATTGGCATGGATGAATGCCATCCAATATTTTGACAAGGTAGTCAATTGTGATCTCCTAATATGAACAGGCGCATCATTCCTGTTTCACTGGAAATGTCCTCCAAGTACACATAATGTCCTCTCCACATCATCAAAAGTTACTCCGTCATCCATACTCAGTGCAAACTGACACTGCTCACCATCCCACTCAGCATGCATAAACATGTTAATAGTCTTAGGGGCATACCGAATGATCTTTCCCCTCACATAGCTCATATAACTCTCTGTGTGAGTATTGCCAAATGGTCTTGCATTAATGTAAAATTCCATGATCACTGTTATGTTTGCTGGTTTAAGATAAGTAGTTATTTTCTCCCATCCTCTTCTTACTACTTCTTCTCCAAATTGTGGGGCCAAGGATGGAATCCACCTCACCTTTCTCTCCATCAAGAGCCTTCGGTCTTGGACTATGTTGAAGTGTCGCTCATGCTTATTAGAAAGGAACTTATTTGAATAGAACCTTTCTGGATCGTTTGTCTTATTTCCCAGGGTTTTCACTCTCTTCCCTGATGATGAAGTCATCCCTGCATCAACAACAATTCACAAAACCACAAGAGGCATTATCAAGCATTAGTATATAAACCATCAAAACAATCCAAAACCATTCTTCTCATCACCGCTGAGGGCAAAATAAGGGCCCTCAGCGTCACCTGCATAAAAACATACAACCAGACAACCACAAAAGCCAGAAACCAGAAAAACCAAATCTGCAGAAAAACCAAATTTGTAGAATAACGCTCAACGTGGGCCCTCAACGCCACTCAGTATAGTTTTTCAAAAATGGCCTTGGCTGGCCTTCAACACAACCCACACGCATTTTTCACAGTTCCAATCATCAATCAAGCATTTTAATCGATCCAAACAATGATTCTTTCAACAAATCATGCATAAATACCAAACTTCTTCAAAAATATGCTTGAACCAAAACATTCAATCAAAATCATACTTCAAATGACCTAGAATGTAAAATGCATGCACTTACTTGGTTGGAGATGCTCAATGTGTGAAGAATGCCCAATGAAATTGAAGAAACCAAGCCTTGACAATAGTGCTATCAACAAAACCCCAGACTTGGCTAGAAAGGATGATGCAAAATGGGTGGAGAAAGGGTTTTGTGAAGGAGGATGAAGGTGAAAGTGGAGAGAAACCCTTTTGAGAGTGTTTTGGAGTGGCTAGAAAGAGTGAAGAGTGAAAGGGGTGGCTAGGGCGAGACCTATGGTAAACAAAATATCTAATGGGCCAACTTGCGTTGAGCCCAACTTTTTAAAACCTAAAAACCTAATCTACAGAAGTCGCACTCAGCGCCAATGCTGAGTGGTAAACGCGACTTCTTTTCTCCCCTTTTCTTGATTGCCCTTAAGTGTTCAAAAAATATTCACTCACTTCAACTCTCAATTTTTCAACTTTCATGCTTTTTCCACTCACTTCACATACTATCACTCAATCAATGCATTTAATCTCTCACATCACTCAAACATTCAACAAGTAACATCCTATAATGCAACTAGAACATGGATACACTCAAACAAACAAAATAATTCAAACAACTGGGTTGCCTCCCAGATAGCGCTTGTTTAACGTCACGAGCCTGACCCCCTAAATCCTCTAGTATCCTTCAGTAGATGCATATCTTTCTTACCAACACTCATCAGTAGGTGTGTATAAACATGGTATCCTTCAATAGAAACTCAATCACCTAGCATCCATCAGTAGATGCTAAACCCAAATAAAAAAATGTTCTAAAGTTTCAAATTATATCACCAAAATAAACAAATTCAACGAAATTAATGTTCTTAAATCACTGGGGTTCCTCCTAGTAAGCGCTCTTTTAACATCATTAGATTGACCTAATAAAGCTCAAGTTCCTTCTTTAATGTTGGTGTTCTCCTTGCTTTTATCACACCAACTCATCAATTGTTTTCAGTCCACCTTACTGACTCGTCTTGAATATGGAGCTTCAATCTCTATCACTCCATTCTCTTTGAAGTCTGTCACAACCCACAACTTATTCTTGAATCTTACCGGTGTGCAAAGTTTGAATTGTGCATCCATCAAGTCCTCATGAACCATCCTTCCTTTGTCATCTTTTTCTTCTTCCCTAACCTATGACAAGAAACAATTTTTACCTTTGATGACCGACTTGACAACTTTAGGGCTAATCACTGGTGCATCCTTACATGCAGCTTTATGATTACTCTTCTTTTCTTGAATCTACTGCTCAACTTTGAAGACATTAAAGATCACCTTTCTCTCGGTCTTGAAGCACTATCATCCGATCATTCACATTGATGATTTCCTTTTCCATTTTCATAAACGGTCTTCCAAGAATAATTGGGATCTTCTCATCTTCCTCCATCTCCATCACCACAAAGTCCACCAGGAATTTAAGTTTCTCTATACAAACCACAACATCTTCCGCTACACCATATGGTTTCTTTGAAGACCCATCCGCCATGAGCAAAGTCACCTTTGTTGGCTTGACTTCAAGATCACCAATTCTTTCAAGAATAGATAAGGGCATCAAATTATTGCTTGACCTTAAATCAATTAAGGTCTTCCTTATATTCACCTTCCTAATGATGCACGAAATAGTAAAACTTCCTGGATCCTTCACTTTTCGAGGAAGTGGCTTCTCCAAAATAACACTGCGATCTCCCTGTTCATCCATAGTCTCCTTATCTAAATATCTCTTTTCTGTGAGGAATCGCTTCATATGCTTAACATAAGTAGGAATTTGCTGCAGTGCTTCAGTCAAAGGTATTTTAATCTCAAATTGCTTGAAGATCTCTTTAAAATGCTCATATCGTCTCTCTTTATCAAATTTTTCTCTCCCCTTAGGATAAGGGAGAACTTTTTCACTTTTCTCACAATTTTTCTCTCCCCTCTTCTTTTCTTTTTCTCTCGTCTAACCCTCACATATTCTCTCTTCTCTTTCTTCTTTCTTTTCTAACTCAACTTTTTCTTTGCTTTCTTCTCCCCTCTCATCATCCATACTCACAATAACTTTACAATCTTCTTTAGGGTTAACCTCAATTTTAGCCCCAAATTGCTTTTTTGCTTTATCTTCTATCTTCTTGGCTAGTTGGCCATCCTGCATCTCCAAATTTATTATAGCAGCTTCAGTGCTCCTGTGATTGGAGATAGTCACCTGCATAAATTTTTGAAGAGTGTCTTCTAGCTTTGTTGATCTCTCATTTAATGCAAAGACTTGTTGCCATAGTGATGGTTGCTGCTGTGGTCTATTAGCTTGTCCTGCTTGTCCAGCTTGTCAATTTTGACCTTGACCCAAGCTTAGGTGAGGTTTCCATCCTTTGTTGAAGTTCCCTGGAGGTATTGGAATTGATTGCCCATAAAATTGACATCTTCTAGGGCCTCCACTGGAAAAGCACATTGACCATTGATATGGTCACCACCACACAATTCACAAAGTTGTTGAACCTGTGAAACGTTTTTCAGCTCCTTTGGCAACTAAGCAAGTGTCTTTGTCAAATTCTCCAACTGTTGAGTTATGATTTTATTTTGTGCAAGTAAGGCATCTTGCGATTGCAATTGTAGTACTCCCTTCTGTTGAGGTAGAGCTCCTTTTTCACTATGCATCTCATTGTCATTAGTAGCCATGTTGTCTATCAATTCAAAAGCTTCCTCTAGAGTTTTACACTTGATATTATCTCCAACTGAGGTATCTAGCATCAATTTGGTTTGTGAACCAACACCTCCAAGGAAAAGAATGACTATTGTTGCTTCATCAAAGCCATAAGTGGGCGTCTTTCTCAACAACATCTTGTATCTATCCCATGCTTGACCTAGCGTGTCCTCCATACCTTGTCTGAAAGAGGAAATTTCTTGCTTTCCTTTGTTGATCTTGGACTGTGGGAAGTACTTGCTTAGAAACTTTGAAACCACAACTTTCCATTTAGTAAAGCTATCATCTGGGAAAAAATTCAACCACAGCTTAACATTGCCTCCCAATGAGAAAGGAAACAAATAAGCATAGAACATGTAACACATAAAACACATGTGTTATTAATTATGTGTTGTTATCATCAAAAACTCAGATATTACTGAGATTATTTAGCTAAACCAGTGTTTCCCCTATCAACAATCTCAACACCCCCTACAACTCTAATTTCTCTATGTGTTTGTAGCGTTAGGTGTGATTCTAGTGCCGTCCAATGCGAGTATTTGACTCAAAATTATTTTTTTGTCTAATCATGCTTTTTTAAAATCCAACTTGTTTTTCTCCATTATATTGTTTTTTATTCATTTATTTCACGCACTATAATATATATTAAAGATACAACAAGCACAAAATAACTAACACATAAAACAATTCAAAAACATGATAAACTTGTAGATTAAACAAAATAAAAACTATAGAAGAGTTTATTTATTCACAAAACTTAACAAAAATAAAATGTAAAAATAAACTATATAAACTATTAATATAAGTTAGGATGAAAAGTTGAAATTGAGAGAAATTCATTTAATTGGAGTTACACTTTTCATAAGAGAAATTATTATGTGCATCTATGGTCCGTTAAATTAATTAAGTTATTAATATAAAACATTAAATGTTGATATTGAGTGTAATTAATTTCATTTACTCATGCCTCCACTTATCTTATTGTCATATGTAATTAACCATTATAATAATTACCTTCTAAATTTTATCCTTAAATATCAATTCCTTTACTACTTCATAAGGAAAAACTTAGATCAAGATCAATAATATCAAGTACTTAACTGAGTTAAGCTAATTTCTTTAAATATTCAGTTAAATAGGTCATATATAGCAAAATGTAGAAGTTTCAAGAAATCTATATTACATGTTGGAATTTTTATTTTTCAACCAAGAGACCTTTAAACATTAATATTAAACCATTATAAATTAAATTTTGGTATCACTCATTCAAGAAGAAATTTGTTGATGAGTTCTTCTAGTTATATATTGATCATCTTACTCAGTTATATTTAATGTAAAATTTTCAAGTCATTAAAGATTTCTTCCTTAAGTGAGTTCTTTTTACATTTGGTATCTCACTCTCAAACAAAAACATTTTTCTTGTTAATCATGAATATTTTAATGATGATAATTTTTTTTTTTTATCATTGCGTGTTTTCGTGTTTAAGTTGATACTAAGACAATTTTAGTTTTATACCACTTTCGAGTTTTCTAAGAATAGACATTAAAAAAAAATGACATCAACGAGTTGCAAATAGACATATATGAAAAACTATGATATTCCTTTTAACTTAAACTTGTAACGCAATCAATTTTAAAAATTTTCCACTCATATATACTTATATTTTGTCCATTCTACAATGTGAAAATTTCAAATCAATTTACAATTTCAATTTCTATAATTATCTTTTTGCATACTTTTTCAATAAAATAAAAACTCTTAACTGTAGTAATCTTGATATATTTGCAAACAATAGTTTGCGAATTCCAAGACAGTAAACATTTAATTATCTTTGAAAAAAAGTATATTTAAGTATTAAATAAATTATAACATTAAAAAGAAGTCTTTGCATTTTGTAACGTGGGATGCATATACAATATTTTATTTAATAAGTTCTAAAAATAATAAATACGGTTTGACCAAAATCTTAAAATCATCAAACCAAGGGTTAATCTATAGAATATTTTATTTAATAAATCGTCACACATACAGAAAATAATAAACTGAGTTTGACCAAATACCTTTGCTCGTGTGTATAAATTGGGTGTGTTTGAGGTTTTGTATTCATAATGAATAAAAAAGGATAGCAGAATTGATTGATATCCATATCTGCATCTTTCTGCAAAAAGAATGAGTGAAGAACATAGAAACCATGCATGTGTGTTGTGTAGGTATCAACATAAACGTCACGATGGTAGCTGTCAATTTGGTCAGTATTTTCCGAGTAATAGAGGAATGGATTTTGAGAATGCTTGCAGGCTTTTTGGTTTGGCCAATTTGCTTAGATTGATGCGTTGTGCTGAACCATCTCAAAGACAAGTTATGGCTAATTCCATTCTAACTGAGGCTAACATGTATGGCAATGATCCCATTCATGGTGCCCTAGGTCAAGTTCTTACTTTGAACAATCAAATCCAATCTGTTCAAAGAGAATTAGACTTTGTAAACACTATGCTTGCTCGATGCTCACTTCAATCAACTTCACATGTGGTAACACTTCTTCTTTATCTTTTTCATCATAACATCATTTAACTTTAGTTATTCAAAATCCATTTTTGGATTCTCTGCTTGCCTTTTGGGTTTATATATTTATTCTTCCTTCAAAAATCTAATAATTTTAATTTTTTAAAATATATTAAAAACTGTGTTTTGTTTATAAACTAAATCATGTTTCTATTTCGACTTTTTTTATTTATGAAAGTTTTATAAAATATTCTCACTGATAAATAATATGTGAAATGTGTTGATAAATGGAATTTTTCAATAGAATTAAACAATGCATTTTACATGACTTTTATAAAGTATAAAAACAAAATAGATATATAATTTAGTTTATAATTGAAACATGATTTTTCAAGAGTGTGAAAATACAAAACATATTTAATCTTAATTTTTATTAATATATTGAAATTAATATACTTTGAAAACACAATAGATAATTATCACAACAAAAAATCCAAAGAGAACATAAACTTATTAATTCTTATTCAACCTCAACTTTCTTCTCTGCATGATGTTGATGTGAATCTCATGTAGGATGATGTTGTTGCGGGTTCTTCTCACCCAGGACAATCAAGGTATTGTTTTCTTAAGGTTTTTGGTATTCATTTTCTTTGTTTTCCTTTTTTTTATCTTAATGTATAATATATTTATATATATTTTTCAATTATGCAGTACTGTTGCACCTCGTGAGAAAGAGGGTGGGGCTCAAGAGAAAGATGCCGAGTATAAGAGAAAGAATAAGAAAAATCATTGATTTTAGAAAAGTGATACTGAATTATAAGTTATTTAGATACTTTTCTTGAAAGTTTATCTATAATAATGTCAAATTTAATAAATATAATTTTGTCATATTCTGATTACAAAGTAATTAGAGTTTTCTTGATTTGTTGCCATCTTATTATAATAATAATCTTACCATTATTAACTTATCTAAATATCAAATAACCCTACATGACAAATATAAAGTAATTGAAGTTATCATAATCTTTGAAAAATATCATAACAGGTTTGAAAATTAAAATGCAACTCTAGTTTGTTGTATAGATACAAGAATAGAAGAGTTTTGTTTCCCAGCAACTATTGTTATTAGAGGCCAATATGACATTACAGGAAATCTTTACCATTATTAAATGTATATATATGTTGAATTAATTCAATTTCAAACAATATTTACGTTTTATCCATGACTTATTTAAGTTAAATTTGATAACATTTTCTATTGCTTTTTAGGTGACATAAAACACTAAGAGAAAATCCACCACAATTTAATATGTACATAAAAATCAATACTCCTTGAAATATATAAAATATAAATTAATGTGTACATATTAACAAATTATTAAAAAGTGATTGATTTTATATTAATTATCTCTTAAGCTTTAAGAAGTTATATAAACACTTTCGTTTTTCTTTTATCACGTAGTTAAAAAGATGATCTACGAGAGTTTGTGTGATCTCATTCTATTATAAATTTATTGTATGTTACATATAGAATGTTAGAACTATTTTGTGGAGATGATCTTAGGATACAATTTTATAAATAAATTTTTGAATATTTTGGATCTGCAAAGGTCATAAGATACGTCTCAATTCTTGCATAATGCAAAAAGTGCCTTCAACGACGTTGATTTACGATATTTATAGTGTTAACGTAGTGAAACCTAAATACAAGGGTATGTTCATAAATATAAAACAATTAAACTTTTTAGAACTTGTGGTGGAAGTTTAAAAAATCGTAACGGTTTGACCTAGAATTATCGTGGAACAAAAAAATTATGACAGTTTGGTCAATTAACCATAGTGAAATTACTCACGAGGGTTAGCAAGATTTGTCATATCATGCCCTTATGCGTTCTTCTCTCGTCTTCCCACCGTCAAAGCATACTATATCACCACCCTTTCTTCATTGTTTCTTCATCCTTTCTACATTATTTGTTGTTCTGTTAGTGATGGCAACCTCCTTGAGCTAAGTTGGGACAAAGCTTAGGAGGAAGTAATGAAATGATCCCTATGATGGATATGGTTGCAAAAATGAGTGGAAAAAGGGTGATATGATGTGCAAATGATGGTGGTGTGGTGATAGGCTCAAGGATTTTAGTGATAGGATGATGATGCTGTGTAGTTTGAAGGTTCAAGGACATGTTAGGCCAACTCCATGAGATTGGTGAGTAGAAGGACTTCTAGGGTTGTTCTAGTCTTGATCAAGAAAGAATGAGGCTACAAGTTGACAACATAACATTATTTAATTCCAAGATTAAATACAAGGATGAAGACATATCTATTTATAGGCCAAGGATGTCTCCCTCTAACTCTAAAGTATGATCTCTCACCTTTGCTCTCATTGGCAAAAAATGAGGCCTTTTACCATTAACAATAAACCCTTTAATCAAAACAGTTCTCAATATCCCTTAGAATATTAAAGCGGAAGCGTACCTGAATTAGACATTGGGAACAATGAATAAATAACCTGAGTTGGTCTCTGATCTTCCCTCTCTAGAGCACCTTTAGCTCCCTCTAGATTTCTCTTCAGATGAGATAAAGAGAAAGAAACAAGAATGAATCGTTGTGCTCACAGATGGGGACCATGACTCTTTGACGGTTCTTTAGTTTTAATAATTATAATTTGGCCCCTTCAACAAATTAAAATTATTGTTGGTCTCTACACAATATACCTTTCATGACAAATATACCTTTAGCCATATTTATCTTAATTAGATCACTTTATAAAGTTGGCTAATAAAATATAATGACCCTAATAAAATATAATGACCCTAAAAAAATTATTCTTTCTCTTTATGGCCGTCGGCACCTCTCTTTTACAGACGGCCTCAAGGCCTTCGGTATTAAGCCGCCGGTAATTAGCCAATTTCTTGTAGTGTCATTGGCAAAAAATGAGCTCATTAAGAGACCATTTCTCCTTCTGATAGTTATAGGAAATCTTAAATTGTCCAAACTATATAGGAAGAGAGTTTAGAATAAAATGTACAAGTAAGTCCTCTGGCAACTCAAGTTTCAACGCCTTAAGTTTTGAAGCAATGTTTGACATTTCCATAATGTACTCTCTCACATTTCCATTGCCTTGATACCTCATGGAAGCCTAGCTTTGAAGAAGTGCACTTGCTTCTGGCTTTCCTCTTTTCACAAAGCGCTTTTCAATCTCAGCAAGGAAATCTTTAACACTTGTAATTTCTTCAGATATAGTACCTTTGTAGACCTCTGGAATGCCACGCTTAATGACCATCAAATACATGTGATTTGAGCGATCCCACTTCGCATATTCTCTCCTCTCTTCAAAGGTACTTGAGTCCTTAAGAGAAGGAGGTTTCTCAATCCTTAACGCGAAGTCGAGATCCATGCAGCCCAGAATTATCTCTATGTTGTGTTTCCAATCCTTAAAATTTATACAGTTGATGACCATAACTAAATTTAAGTTGGCAGATATTGAAGCAATCGTAACTGTATTTTATACTAGAGAAACAAAGGAATTAAACTCACATCGTAAAATCAATAATTATATAAATATATTCAAATAATGGTTTATCCCATCTCAAGACACCCAATGCCCCATCAATATAGAGTCTTTGGACAATAATATTAATTCCTAGAGGTATCTTGATGTAATGATCAACACTGATAATAAGAACATGTCCAATAACAAACCTATCTTTGGATAGATTTTATTATTGACATGTAAAACCTTATAATTATCACGTTAACATCATAAGTGCATATACAATCCGGCCAAATATTAATCTTCCTTTGGATCGACCAATACTCGCATGGACATGCATAAACACAAACATTTATAATTTTTCTATGAACTACTCCAGATAAAGAATACTCACTTTTGGTGATTTCTTAACTATCAATACTTTATTTAAAAATTATAAACAAGACCAAAATTGAATTTTATTTATTCCTAATTAATTATTAATTTTACTTTTATTTATCCTTAATTAATAATTAATTTCACTATTATTTATTCATAATTAATTATTAATATTACTTTACTTTATAATTTTATTTTTAAGCATGAATAAAAGTCCAAATTAGATCCTTTTAGATCTTAATTCAAGTCCAATGTTTCAATTGGATTTGCCTTGCACGCTAGATTGGGCCTGGCCAGATTGGACCGGGTCACTTCTCGGAAGCCATTGGCGCAAACAGAAGAGCTAGGG
The DNA here is from genome assembly GCA_034642375.1 of Vigna nakashimae. NCBI lineage: Eukaryota > Viridiplantae > Streptophyta > Magnoliopsida > Fabales > Fabaceae > Vigna > Vigna nakashimae. The sequence goes on from CM067763.1 coordinate 13,807,507, forward strand.
TTGAACCTCGCCGACAGCCGTGAACGATGTCAGCCACCGTGACAGCATCACGTAACATCCAAAATCAAACCCCAGATCTGTAAGAGAACCAGATCGGAACAGAAACCACACCGCGGCCAAGTGCGAGCACCATCACGCCAACTAGAAGCAAAAGAAGACCAGATCTGAACCAAAAACCCTAAACCTCTTCTTCTCCCTCTTGTGCAAGTCACCATTGGCGGTAGAAACCACCACCAAACCCACCGTTAGTCACACATTCAACATGCAGGAAACCAGAAAAAACAAAGCGAAGGCCACCACTGATCATGCCTCTACTGTCGCGAGAATGAGGACCACTGTGACGTAGCGCCGCCGTAACGCAACTTTTGCAGATCTGAACATGTGAATAAGGACCAACACGACCCTCCACGGTCTCGTCAACGTTGTTTCGCGAACATGTGCGAGCCGCCATGAAACCCCAAGACGTCGTGACGAAAGCTGCGAAGAACCCGTCGTGAACGCCGCTACCTGAATTAGAGAACCAGACCACACCGCGAAAGGGAGATAAAGCTGTTCCTCTAGCACGACGCAGAAACAAAAAAGAGAAGAAAGCTAGAATGCGAGAAACCCAAGTTCTAAAACTCTCTCTTGAAATCCATGGCTAGAACGAAACACTGGATTGGCCATAACGAAGATGCGTCGTTGGTGGTGAAGCAAGGATGCAGAAGATAGGAAGACGAAAATTGGGGATTTTCCCCAATTTAGGGTTCATTAACATTAAGGTTCCAAATTTAGGATTTTTCCCTTCTTGATTCTGAATGATTAATTAGGGTTTCCAATTGCAAATTTAGGGTTTTTCGAATTAGAAAAACTAGATCAGTAAACAATTATGTTTTTTAATGGGTAATTAATATTAATTGATTTGGTTTCCTGATAAAGGAGAATATCAATAAGAATTTTTCGATGATAATCCAAAACATTCAAAAGTAGCATTCATTATTGCATCAAGAATTTAATGCAGGCCTCCAAATTTTATAATCATAAGTTGGTCTTTGATCTTTCTTCCGTATAACACTTTTAGTTTCCGTATAGCATTTTTAGTTTTCTCCTCTTTTGATAGGGATAAAGAGAAAGAAATAAGAATGAATCATTGTGCTCATATACGGCACCATAACCATTTAAATACGACCGCAACAACGCTATTTGCACACATTTTTTACAACGCCACGTGTCGAATTGTGATAGGTTGAATTTAAATTTTCTTTTTACAAAACCGTCTAAATGGAAGGACGTTACTTTTTTTTAAGTGAGAATCCCAAAATACCCTTGTCCGTTTTGGTTGGAAACGAACGTCTAGTTTTGGTGCGTCTTCTTTTTCTTTCTCTGTAATCGTGTGCTGTGCGTGGTGTTGCCGGTGCCTCCCTCTATTTTTGTAAAGGTTGTCTTTTTGGTTGATGTTATAGTGCGCAATGGAAGGTTCCGGTGACCATTGTCCGACGACGAAGGTAAGTGCTTTGTCGTTCCATTTCGTTCCATGGTTTTTTGGTTTAGATTTAGGTTTCGGGTTCGTTTAGTTTTGTTTTGGTTTTTGGGTTTAGTAGTTGTGCTTATTTTATTTTGGTTGATGTAGTTGACCATTCGTCACTCTTTTTCGACAAAGTATATATGTACTTTGAACAAACGCTTGACAGAGGAGCATCGGTCATTGATTGTGAAAACTCCATTTTCGTGGTTTTTAGATTTGAATGTAAATCTTAAACTAGGTAGAAATATGTTGAGTGAGTTATTGGGTAAGTGGGACGACTCGAGTAGTGGTTTTTTTGTTGGAAATAAACTTGTGAGTATAAATGAAAATGATTTTTACTTAGGGTTGGGATTGAGTACAGATGGTGAAAATATTAACTTCAAGGAGGAAATGAGAAATATTTAATGTGTGAAATACATAGGGAAAGGAACAAAGGATTTGAATTAGATATACAAATTTCTATCCCTTGTTCTCATTTTTGTAGCCTTTACCTATTGGTAGGGATATGTGAGATTTTATTTCCAAAACGTAGCGGAAAAGTGTTTCCCGTAATGTTTAATATTGTTGACAACTTAAGTGGTTTGGGTAGTTATTGTTGGGGTAGTCTAGTTTATCGTTTTTTGTTACGTAGTTTGTGCAAAGCTTCAGATGGCTTGAAGAAAGGCAAAGGTACAACAAACGTTTACGTGGATGGTTGTGTTTACATGCTGCAGGTAATTATTACTTGTTGATGTAATATGTAAATTTTTTGTTTATTGTTTTGTCATTTAGAACAAGTTAAGATGATTTATTTTTGTTAGGTATGGTTTTTTGAGCATTTTGTTCCACTCGAAGGTCCAATTGATAAATTTCCACGAATATTGCATTGGATGAATAGAAGTGTTGGAGACAAATTCGTAAAACGTTGTATGGAGACATGTTTGGTATGTGGTTTGTTATCCCAAGTTTTGTTATGTTTTGATATATTAAGTTAAGTTGTGTAGTCTGAAATATATGGTTAAATTTTGATGATGTTGATGTTGGTGCTTCAACCAAGGATAAGAAGGAATACAGACCAACACCAACAAGGAAGGATGCCCAACCAAGACCAAATAAGATACAAAAAAGAAATCGAAGAGAAACTTTTATGCGTGCCTTAGAGGAACAAGAATTTCTAATTGAAGAACTTAAAAGGAGGGTTGCAGGTTTGGAGGCACAATTGGCTGAAGAGAAGGCAAAACGACAAAATAAAGATCAAGTGGAGAAAGTGTGCCTCGTACAGAACCATCCATGAACACTGGTTTTGTATCCCCTACTGACATTGACACAAATCAACAACCTTTGAAGACGTATGTTAGGGTTGGCTCGCGAAGGCGTTACAAGGGAAGAGCACTTAGGACTCCATACACCGGAACCATAGTGCTTAGAATAAAAAATGAGTGATATTTGTATTCAGTTGATTAATGTAAACAAAGTGTAAGGATTGATATGTGTATTTGATGATTGTAAATAGATTAAGAAAACAAAGTGTATTGTATTGGATACAGTTGAATGAAATAAAAATTGATATTTTGGTTGGGTCACATACTTTTATTTTCAATAGCATATGTTGCTGTTTTAGTGGTCTTACAGGGTAGTAGGTGATGTGAGGTCACCCCAAGTAGTGGGGAAGAACCCATTTTCAGTGGGGAAACAAGTTGGGCAAGGGCTGAGGTTGTCTGTTGAAATAGACCCTGCTGTAATCGTTTACACACCCCTGGTAAACGATTACGCGAGAGAAAATCCTGTTTTGTACAGAAAGTTCAACTGAGGTAGTCAGTCAGGATAACGTGGGTGACCAGTGACAAAACCAGTATGTTTGAGTGACATTTGCACACGTGAGGTGGAGGTGTTTGAGTGTTGGTAGATGGTGGTTCGTGATGTTAGGTGACCCCAAGCAGTGGGGAAGAACCCATTCTGAGTGGGGGGAGCAATGTGTGGAAGAGCTGAGTGATGCTGCTCAAAAGACCTTGCTGTAATCGTTTACACACCCCTGGTAAACGATTACGCGAGAGAAAATCCTGTTTTGTACAGAAAGTTCAACTGAGGTAGTCAGTCAGGATAACGTGGGTGACTAGTGACAAAACCAGTATGTTTGAGTGACATTTGCACATGTGTTTGTGAAGGTGGTGGTGTTTGAGTGTTGGTCTATGGTGGTTGGTGATGTTAGGTGACCCCAAGCAGTGGGGAAGAACCCATTCTAAGTGGGGTGATCAATGTGTGCAAGGGCTGAGTGATGATGCTCAAAAGCCCTGTTGTAATCGTTTACACACCCCTGGTAAACGATTACGCGAGAGAAAATCCTGGTTTGTACAGAAAGTTCAACTGAGGTAGTCAGTCAGGATTATGTGGGTGACCAGTGTCAAAAGTAGTATGTTTGAGTTACATTTGCACATGTGTTTGTGAAGGTGGAGGTGTTTGAGTGTTGGTCTATGGTGGTTGGTGATGTTAGGTGACCCCAAGCATTTTATAACACAATTAACTTGAAAACCTTTTTATAACACAATCAACCACATCATAATACAAGATTAATAGTTGTTAAGGTACACATGATACACAACAATAATACATTGCAGGTTTTCAATATTACAGTTATCCATTACATACTTATAATCGTCTTAATATAATATGACAATTATCCAAAGCCCACTAGTGGTTGTCTGGTTGTTTGGACGTTGATGGTTGGTCAGCTGGAGGTACAAATTTGCGGAGGATGTCATCGACATTGAGTTTCTTCTCTGCCCACATAGGGAGTCGAATGACAGGTTTTGGGGTCTCCTTAACGAGGTCAATTGTTGGAGGACAAACATTAGCTGGAAAAACCTTCACTATAGAGCGATGCGTAATATTGAGGTAGTAGTTTTGCGGACATGTAGCGAAAGGGTGGACCTAAATGTACACACCAAATTAGTGAGAAGAACATTGAAAGACCAACAAGATAATTATGCAATTTAAGTACAAAATGGAAGGGTTACAAGATTGAGTAGCATAACGGAAGCAACTCCGATATTGTTTGCAATTTGAGGATCTTCAAGAACTTTCTTGTGCAAGGAAGCCTTCATCGTGCCAGTTGGGTCCTTCAAACATATAATAAGTTATTAATCTACCATAACATGTACTGTTGTTGAATAAAGGAAAGGCAATAATACCTTAACAGTCAACTGCATATCTCCCAACCCATTTGGCTTGCACTCTTTCAATATGCAAGCAACAAATGGAAGGACCTCTAGTGATTTTGCGTCTTGGAGGGAGTTCACGTTTTTGAATTTGCCATCCGTTACCAGACCTCCAATGACATAAAATATATGAAAACATATTAGAACTGGTGAAAGTAATAATGTTGTTTGAACCGTGTATGACATTGAGTGTACCGTGGTGTTCAATAAACATCTGTGCCCATTTTCAAGCATTGGAGTTGAAATCTCGTTCATAAGTATCCTGAGCAACATCACCAGCAAATTCTTGTGTCGATTTGGGTTCTTCTGTTCCTGTTCTATTCAGGAAAGCTGCTTGGATGTTACATGCAGGACCAGGTATAAGCGATGCCGACGCATCACATTTTTTCAAGAACGATTCAAGGACATCATCATCATAAACAAGGTCTTGCCATGCACCCATGATTAAGCTGAAATTTTCAGTCCAAATTGAAAGACCACGTTAAGAAGGCAAGATGAATGGGATCATTACATAAATAACTAACAATTGAAATAATGGTAAAAGGGTTAGAAATATAGTCACCTGGTTCAAGTGTAGACAATGGGTTTGTCCCCGATATTTAAACGGAAGTACATTACATGAAATGAATATTTTATAATGGAAAAAAATATGTCTTTTATAATTATTTCCATTAGGACTGAGGAGATGTTACTTGAAATGGACGTGGATGAAACTTTTTTCCAACTACAAATTCAAAAATAGTTAACTTGTTCAAATGAAGTAGCATTAAATGTGAAGATATGTCTGATTTGATAGGAAATCTTTAAAAGTGAAAAGCATTGATTGTGGGTTATGAGAGAGAGAAACTTTATGCTGACAAACATTGAATGCATGGTTTGCGTGGGTAACCAAATTAGTGCTTCCACTGCCCAAAATAATAGCTTTGGCGTACCAAAGACGTACATCAACGTCCAACGTTAACATTTGCCTCCATTAACCAACCACTTCCACAAAACTTACTTTCTTCTTCATTAAAGACAAGGGATAGAGGCAGCTTCGGAAGTTTGGTGAGAACCACAAAAGTTCATTTATGGTGGACGTAAATGTTGAAGAGGATGTTGGTTAGGAACATTTGACCTTCATTAAAGGGCACCACCATTCCAACACGGTACGTATTACTTCACTTTTACGAAATGAGTTTATGTACATTTTATTTTTCAGTTCACAGTAGTAAATTTCGTAAGTTTTATGACTGAATACGATGTGGTTCATCTTTAAAGTTGGGTGTAATGTCCAAGCACACAATGAATGTGGATGAAGTGAATGAGTGTAATGACAATGTTGATGACCGTAATGAAAGTTTATTGGATATGGACCCAACAATGCATATGTGTTTTGAATCAATGATTGAAGCTAGAAAATTTTACACAAACTACGCCATTAGATGTGGGTTTGCCGTGCGGACTAGAACTTCTAAAAAAGATAAAGACAACAACGTGTACTACTTGAGAATAATTTGTTCAAGGGAAGGGAAATATGTGTCTTCCGTCAAACCAGTGGTGAAAACACTTCCAAGTCAAACTAACCAATGTCCTGCTGGGATAACCATTGCAAAGAAGGACGACAAGTGGTTTATAAGAACTGTTGTTCTGGACCACAACCATGATCTTTTCCCGAATAACTCCAACCTTTTTGCAGCGAATAGAAAGTTAAGCATGCAAGCAAAACACACCTTGGAGGTAAACCATGATGCTGGAGTTAGGTTAAATAAGAGTTTCCTTAGCATTGTGAACGATGCCGGGGGCTATGAAAACATGGACTTCGTCGAGCGGGACGCGAGAAACTACATTGTCCAACACAGAAGATCTTTATGTAAGGATGGTGATGGTCAGGCACTCCTACGATACTTTTCTTCAATGAAAGATACAAATAACGAGTTCTTCTATGACATTGCACTGGATGAAGGGAATAAAATTTGTAGTGTGTTTTGGGTTGATGCAAGAAGTCGTGCTCCATTTGAAGAATTTGGTGATGTTATTTCTTTTGACACAACTTACTTAACAAATAAGTACGATATGCCATTTGCACCTTTTGTGGGAGTTAACCATCATGGACACTCCATTTTACTTGGTTGTGGATTGTTGTCTTCGGAAGACAATGTCTCATTTGTATGGTTGTTCCAATGTTGGCTTAGATGCATGCGTAATAAGAGTCCTGAAGGCATTATTACTGACCAATGCAGGGCAATGGCCAACGTTATTGAACAAGTGTTTCCTAAAACGAGGCACAGGTGGTGTTTATGGCACATCCTGAAGAAGTTCCTTGAAAAATTCCACGGCTATAGAAATAATGCCGCTATCAAAAGCGAACTACATGCGCTTATATATGATTGTGGTTGTCCAACAGAATTTGAAAAGGGTTGGGAGGAACTACTTACAAAACATGGAATCTAGGAAAATGAATGGCTATGTAATTTGTACGAAGAGAGACATAAATGGGTTCCGTGTTATTTGAAAAATAAATTTTGGACCGGCATGTCTACCACTCAGAGAAGTGAGGGAATAAATTCTTTTTTTGATGGATTTATTAATTCCACAACCACACTTCAACAATTTGTGGTTCAATACGACAATGCTGTTAGAGTAAAGGCCCAAAAGGAAATAGAAGCGGACTTCTCGTCCATGAACACCACTGTTGCATGTGGCTCTCAGTCACCGATTGAGAGACAATTTCAAGTTCAATACACACATGCAAAGTTTGAGGAGGTCCAAACAGAGTTTCGTTCAAGGATGAATTGTTTCATCAAAGACACATTAAAGGACGACTTATGGAACACTTACACTATAAAAGAGGAACGAATGTGGAAGGTAATCCTTTACCAGATAAATTTTACAAAGTTCAATTTGATCCCCTGACACAGACAACCACTTGCTCTTGCCAACTATTTGAGCTTAGAGGCATTATATGTCGTCATTCCCTATTGGTATTTGGTCAAGAAGATGTATATAGTGTCCCTCACAATACATTTGGCGGCGTTGGAGCAAAAATATCCGAAGAAGACACACACTAATAACAACATCGTATAGTAATTCCAGTAATGACCCACGCATGCAAAGATACAAGATGTTGTGCAAACGTTTTTATGAAATTGTTGAAGTTGCATGTGAGTCTGAGGTTGCTACTACTCAATTGGAAAAAGAAATTAATTGTCTTGGTAAAAAATTTGGGTTCAGTTCATCCATGACAAATAACATCATTAGTGATGCAGGCCAACTAAGATACGATACTGGTGCATGCACGTCAATTCCACATACTCCAGTTGGAACATCTGATGTCCTTGTTCACAGTCCTGCAGCTGTTAAGCGAAAAGGACGTCCACACACAAACAGGTTGAAGTCCACCGTTGAGAAAAGAACCCAAAGAAGAAAGTCGGCTTCATGCAGAAAGACTTCAACACCACCCACATTACGTTCAAAATATTGATTAAATACTTTATTTTGTATGAATATAGTTCTAATTAATAATTTTGTTGTTGCAGGGGACAAGGGCATCTAATGTTTCTGAACGTGATGACCATGTTCAATTTCAAGCGGACTCTATCCAACTATCACAAGATACCGAAATGGGTCATTTAGGATTTATGTCGTTGTTGTCAGCTGTACATAACAATTTCGATAACATGAGTTGATAAATACAACTTCTTCAATGTTTATTTGTGAATTTATTATGTTTTTGTAATTCATAATGGTGGTGAATGAAATCCAAGTCTTCAATGTTTGGAAACCATATAAAGACACCAAGATACAGTACTGTAATTGATTACTACGCAGTCGTAATCGATTACATAACCCTGGTCATTACACAAAAGTACCCATTTACATCAGTACATATACAACGTGTGTGAATTGCAATCGTGATTATAACCGCCCAATCACGTCCTTCCTCCAATACTTTTACAAAACCTCAATAGTGTGACTGCAAAACCCTAAACACAATTCAATGGGTGATCGTGAAACCAAGAAACAAAAGCCATCTTCTTCCTTTGGTGGACGTCGACGCCGCCGCAGTCCTACCTCGTCACCATCGTCATCACCTCCAACGCCTAACAATGACCTCTTCTCGTCGAATGAGAAAAAACACAAATATGACTCACATTTCGTCAATCGTGAAATCTTGGAAAGTAAGTATCTGAAGGACGGTTACTTTGAAGGAAAAAACTTTCACTTCTATGAAATATTGGCCGAAGCTGGGCTCACTAAATTTGTGTCTTTAAGAAGACATTACCACCCAGAATTAGTGAATGTTCTACAGCAACATGTTAATATCAGATACTGGGGTTATTCGAAGCGAGGTTAAAGGTGTAAAAATTAGGGTTAGCTCTAATCTTTTTCAACAACTCACTGATCTCCCCCTTGATGGTGTTTGTTATGAAGGAAAACTTGTAGATGAGTGGAAAAAACAATATGATTCTGTTACTGCAAGGCAACTAGTCTGTAGAGATGATGCAGTCATACAATCCAGAATACTAGCGGGTCACATGAAGGTTCAACCAAGGATACTTCATTACGTTCTTACTCGAGTATTAATTCCTCGTGCAACCAATATTGGTCAAGCATCCGAAGAGGATATTATGCTCCTATGGGCATTTTTAAATTCCATTCAAATTAATTGGGGACATCTTATTAGATATAAGATGAAAAGAGCATTAAGGGAGAACGTGAAGTTGCCATATCCACATTTGATAACCATCTTCATGGAACACTTTGAAGTGCCTACTGACACTGATCCCATTTCAGAAGTGAAGTTCAAGCAAAAAATGGGTAGTGAAGTTGTAGCATCATTTGGTTATGTGCAAAATGATGATGGAGAATGGGTTCCCAAAGGCAACGTCGCCCATCCCCCCGTATAGCAAGGTCAACATCAACATGGCTCAGATGATAAACAAGGCAGTTCATCTACAACACTAAATAATGTCATCAACCGCATAGAACAACTTCAGACCTTCGTTGGTACAAGATTTGATGCCTTTGAAAATCGATTTGATGCCTTTGAAAATCAATTTCAAAACATGGACATGGTCATCAGTACAAGGTTTGATGCATTGCAATCGCGCGTTGGGAACATTGAAGAACAACTGCAACACTTTCAAAGTGCTTCTCAAAACAATCCTAACACTTAGAATTGCTTGTTTAGGCTTTATTTTCTGCATTAGAAAAAAACTATGTATCACAGTACCTATTTTCATAATTTGAAGTCTTTAATTTAATGAAGTTCCTTATTGTCAATATTCGTCATTTAATTTCTAATGTTTAATTTATGATAAACTAAATACAACTGTAGTTGTCAGTAAAATAATACCTCCCCATCCAATTACAGGTGCACTTCTGCCTGAAATGGTCACCCAGGTTTCCCTGACTGACTACCTCAGTTAAACTTTCTGTACAAAACAGAATTTTGTCTCGCGTAATAGTTTACCAAGGGTGTGTAAACAATTACAGCAGGGCTTTTGAGCAGCATCACTCAACCCTTGCACACATTGCTCCCCCACTTAGAATGGGTTCTTCCCCACTGCTTGGGGTCACCTAACATCACCAACCACCATCTACCAACACTCAAACACCTCCACCTTTACAAACACATGTGCAAATGTCACTCAAACATATTGCTTTTGTCACTGGTCACCCACGTTATCCTGACTGACTACCTCAGTTGAACTTCCTGTACAAAACAGGATTTTCTCTCGCGTAATCGTTTACCAGGGGTGTGTAAACGATTACAGCAGGGTTTATTTCAGCACACAACCTCATCCCTTGCCCAACTTGTTTCCCCACTGAAAATGATTACAGTAGGGTTCAATACTACCCTATAAGACCACTAAAACAGCAACATCTTCGAAACACAAGTGCAACTCGGATTCAAAATAACAGTTTTTGGCAATGGTCACCAAAGTCACCTTCGTTCACTATTTCAATTCAATTTTGTGTACAAAACACACAGTATTGTCGCATAACTGTTTACTAACCCACTGTAAACAATTATCATTTCCTTTTTTCACCACCCCAACTTAGAACTTGGTGAACTCCCTTGCAATAACCACCCTTAATTTCACTTATGAAACCTTCCCTTACTATTCAAATACTTATTACAAAGGTGCGTGATTTTTTCAATAAAACATATTTATTCATTACAACAAACACAACGTCAAAACAATTAAATTCAAAATCCAACCAATAATCTTATTACAAAAACAATGTCTACATTATCAACTTCTATTATGTACATATATAAACATGTTGTGTTACAAGAACAAATTTTTTCATGTGTAACCAATCCTAAAAAATGTCATATAGCTCTAAGGCTTCCATTCCTCTTATGTTCTCGTTGTCGAGGATCCAGTCACATACATATTTCTTTTTAATCCCAAGCAGCTCCTCCTGAAACCGACAATTTCCCCATTAGAAACCAACACATGTGATAATGTTAACAAACACAATTGCTACTTACGGTTGTATATTGAGGCATGCTTTTTCCGTTGTATTTGTCATCTCCATCCCAAATTTCCATTGCTTTCAACATTATGACTCCACAATCATGTCTAAAATAATATACCCACCACATAAAATTAATTATCAACATATATTCAAGACAACACAATATAATACAATAGTACAATTCAAAAGACTTACAAGTTTGGTTAGGATGAGATATTTGCTTGTTTAACAGTCAAAGGAGCAATACTACCTTCCGGTCTACTCACCAAGAGGCAAAAAGACCGTGCCATATTTTCAGCCTACAAGTTAACAATTACAAAAAAAGCTTAAACAATACAGTGTTATCTGACAATCACAGGGTCATCAACAATGAAATATGTAGAATCTTACAACAGTTGTGTCTATCCTTTTCCGGTCTCTGATCCCCTTACCCAATGAGTCAATCACAAATATCTCTAATGAACTCAATTTCACTGAATAACACCACCAGTGATCATCGTGGACAAATGGCATAAACAACTACAAACATTCAAAACAATATCAATAACACATTTCCGACAAAAACTAGACAAATATTGCACATTAAAGGTTACTCACAAAGTCAGCTGTGCCAAAGTCTCCAAGTCCAAAATGATCGCAACGCAAATAACTGTTATAGTTATGAAGCGTGAATACATGACGATTTTGTGGACGTTTCCTATAATCTGTAAGAATATGGTGCTGTGGACAATTTCAAAATCATCAATCAAAAATCAATCAAAAATACTTTCTTCAATGAAATATATGATACAATATCAAATTTTATTTACCGAGTATAATGGACTAAAATGAATCCTCTTAACAACACCGCACAACATTTTCTCAAAGTACATAAACATGGTACAAGCAAATAACACAACCTACACAATAAAAAAAATTCCACTTTACTAACATAAACTACAACATCAAACACGAAGAAATGTCAGAATACTAACCATGTTATCAACGTATTTCATCGGGGCCAAAGTGTAAAATGAAGTCGTGCTCAAGGTTTGCCCAATTATCTCGCTTACAACCTTAAACATATAAATATTAGTCCATCACATTGAATACAAATGGGCCAACCACAGCTACAATTCACAGCAAATACCTGTATACAGTGATCTCTCTGACGCTTACTGCTCTGTACAATTGGTCTACATCAACAGTGGTCCTTGGATCCCCAGCAAAACTGCGCAATGGGGGGATAACCAATGGGACGGCCTCCGATTGGACTTCATCACCATCATCGTCGATTTAAATACAAACAATTTTATCATGACTTCTTGAAACTATCTCATCTTCACATGCGGTTTTATCCTCCCCTCTTACTTCCGTATATGCACCTAGAGGGTCATCAACTACATTACCATCACCACCAACTTCAGGCTCTTGGTCACCCCCATCTTCAGGTGCTTCATCAACTCCGCCACCAACTTCTTCATCACTACCACATGCATCTTCTTCAGTAAAGATTGGAGTTTGACAAATTTCAATTAACTCCCTAGTAAGAACTCCAATCTTGGCATTCAATGCTCTGAGTTCTTCATTGTTTTTCCTCAATCTCTCCTCGGCACCTACTTCCCATGTGTCGTCATCAGAGCTTTCGTCATCATCTTTCTCAACCTTGGATCCTTCAGCCAAGGATCCTTCACTCATCCCTCCGTCATCCATGTGGAAAGCTGCACAGATTTCCGGGCGATGACGATCTTCCTTTCTTACATACCACTCCAGATTTAACTGCACCATTATCACACAACATATTTTCACAAATAAGACAATCAATTTTTACATCAAAAATCACGAATGTCAAAGCACTTACATCTCCGGTCTTAAATATATGTTCAATTTTTTCGGTGCTTGATTTATATGGGAACCATCGCATTATGCGTGGGAAAAACCTGTGTGAAGCATGACTATGGAAAGAAAGTCTTTCAACCGCCCAAGCCTACAATATCATAATATTATTTCATCAAACCTAATTCACAATGTTCTTCAGTACATCAAAATAATCAACTATAAATCATGTTACCTACAACACTGCCACATTGCCACTAAGAGTGAGTGACTGCGCGATATCTCCTGTCATAATTTTCTTCTTACATTTATTTAAATTTTGTACAATATGATTATGTACACTGGTGCACCAATCGTATAGACACAAACTGTCTAAGTCATCTAACACTGCAAAAGGCATGTTACAAACATGCCTTGATTTCCTAGGAAAATAAAAAACAACCAAACAAACTAATATATATAACCTACATACTACATCAACATCAATGTTATTATCATGCACAATTACATTAAACATGTCCGTCAAATCCTTCAAACTAATACTTTTTGATTTGAACATTTCACCAACCATTCCAACAACTACTTCATCAAACGGAATCTCTAAACCACCTCTTTCTAAACCTAGGCTCATGAACACATCAATAACTGAAAAGGACACCAACTGTTGACTCACTCTAAAACTATTATCATGCCTGGCCCACCTGCAAACCATAACCTTCAATAATTTCAAATTCACCTCCACAGGGCTATTAATATTCAAACACCACATAAATGGAGTCATCCTAATGCGCTCCACATGACACTTTTGTAGTAAACGATTCATTTCAATAATGATCGATGAGTCCATCGAGATAAGAAGCCGCCACTACACAAAAATGATTATAACTTGATTAAAAAGTACAATTCATACGATAATAAATAATCTATAAAAAATTAATTATAATTTTTCTTACACTTTGGTTTTTCCCTTCCATTGAAACTGCCCTAACAACATAACAACCCACACTCGTTATATCATTAAGGTTAATGAAACAGCAAAAAGGAAATGTAAAACAGAATGTGAGGGCTCGGCCAATTTAACTTACCACAACAACGACAATGCTCCACGGCCTGCACACAAAAGTAACCACACACAACAGTAACCACACACAACACTAACCGCACACAACAGTAACCACACACAAAACTGCACCCGCCTACCAAGCACAAAAATTCCCTATACCCAAGATACAAAGCGAGAGAATATGGAAGGGTGAAGGCGGAGGACGGAGCAACAGAGAACAACGAAGGGTTAAGACGGAGGACAGAGCAACAGAGAACAACGAAGGGTTAACTTGGAGGACAGAGCTACAGAGAACAGCGAAGGGTTAACATGGACGAGAGAGCTACAGAGAAGAAGGAATGGTGCGCACGTTACGCCCAAATTAAACCGCCAAACCCATTTCTTAAAATTTAGAAATCTTCTTCCAAAAATACCCCTCGGCCTGATACCCTCTTCCTCATTTTCTTTCACTTTAGTAAGCCAATGCCAAGACGACACCTGGCATTGTCAGATTGTTGTCAAAATTTCGTTGTCAACATAACATTTTCCCTTTAAATAACGTTTGACAGTTAATATTCTTTAGTTTCAATAAGGCTTAATACCCTATTTTGTCCCTAGTTTCGTTCAAAAATGTCAAATTAGTCCATTCTTTAAAAAATGCGTCAATTACGTCCTCACTTAATAAAATTTGTATCAATGAAATCCCTTCCGTTAAATCCGTACAAACGACGTTAATTATTTTCTCTTTCTTTAATTAACGCCGTTTGTACAGATTTAACGGAAGAGATTTCATTGATGCAAATTTTATTAGGTGAGGACGTAATTGACGCATTTTTTAAAGGATGGACTAATTTGACATTTTCGAGCGAGGGACAAAATAGGGTATTAAGCCTTTCAATAATTATAATTTGGCCCCTTCAACAAATTAAAATTAGGTTTAATGTCACCAGAAGTCCCTCTTTTTGTTCAAAATCTTAAATAGATCCCTTTTCTTTTCGACGTATCAATGTGGTCCCTTTTATTGTTAATTTGATTCAATTAGAGGTCTGCCGTTAAATTCAGAAAACGACCGTTTAATAATTGGTAACGTGGCATGCTCACTTAAATGTGTAATGACATGTGGCATTAAAATTGATTTTTGTTTTAAAAAAATTAAGGAGAGAGGTGATATCAGATGGAGTGAAGGGCAAAGGTGGAAAAATTAAAATTTTTAGGGCTTTAATGTGTAGGCAAGCTTAAAACTCACAAAAGCAGCAACTGACTTCCATCTCTTGCAGACAGAAGTATGGCGGAAGAAGGAGGAAGTTGGTAGCCATGAAAGCACCCTCTCTAAGGTCATCCAGAGGAAAGCCATTCAAGTGTAAAAAGTCTTCATTTTCTGGAGACTTTCTTTTCCAACTGTGTTCCTTTGGCCAAAAATTTGGAGTAAACAACTGTAGAAACAACAATAGTGTTAAGACGTTATCAAAAAATCAATCTTTTCACTTTAATAGCTTTTATCAATCATAAACACCAATTGATGTGAATTAAGACTTTCAACTTAAATGGGTAATGACAAAAGTTGTTTATCTGCACCCAAAAAGATCAAAACTTTCCTTATCTTTCTCCAACCCCTGATGTTGCAAGGCTCGTTCTTGAATTTTTATAAGTTGAAACCCGTCCCACACCCGCTCCACTCATAAAAAGAAAAAAACCTCACAAGCTATACTTTATAAACAAACATGAAACCAGAGACTTCAAAATCCAAAGAAATTTTCCTCTTTTCCCTTCCCAACTAACCCTATTAGCAGAAATCCACGTACAAGAAAAGAAAATGGTAGAAAGAGTCACTCTAGACATTAGAAGAAAGGGTGAGTAAGCAGCAAAGAGCAGAAGAATAATAATGATAAAAGAACAAAAAATCAAGGGTTTTCTCCTCCTACCACCGCATATGCAATGGGTAATCGAACATACAACACGATTTTTCCCTTTCACATGAACAGTAATAATAACAACCTTTCCCCCAATATTTTCCCCCAATTAAAGGTGACAGCCCTAAAAATTTTTAATTTTTCCACCATATCCTTGTTGCCGGAATCCAACACAACCACCCGGAGCTCCTCTTCAAGCTCTCGCTACCCGTCGCCATTGACGAGCTCTTCAAGCTCTCCAGCTTCCTTTCCAAGCTTTGTGCCAAACTGCACACAGAAGCCCTAATAATTTTTAATTTTTCCACCTTTGCCCTTCTCTCCGTCTGATATCACCTCTCTCCTTAATTTTTTTTTAAAACAAAACTCAATTTTAATGCCACATGTCATTACACATTTAAGTGAGCATGCCACGTTACCAACTATTAAACGGTCGTTTGCGGAATTTGATGACAGACCTCTGATTGAATCAAATGAACAATAAAAAGGACCACATTGATACGCCAAAAAGAAAAGGGATCTATTTAAAATTTTGGACAAAAAGAGGGACTTCTCGTGACATTAAACCTTAAAATTATTGTTGGTCTCTACATAGTATACGTTTCGTGACAAATATACCCTTAACCATATTTATCTTAATTAGATCACTTTATAAAGTTGGCTAATAAAATATAATGACCCTAACACATTTAATAATTATATATATATATATATATATATATATATATATATATATATATATATATATATATAAGTGACCCAAATTGCTAACACTCCTAAGGTGTCATGTGACTACCTTTTAAAAAGCAAATCTTCTCCAATGGAAGCATGCCACATGGAACATACTTTCCACTTTGTTTAGATACCTAACTTAGGAAAAATCTTATGCTACTTAGGCCTTAATACAACCTTAATCAAACCTACACTACATGACCAAATACAAGGCCTAAATAAACCTACATTACTCTTCAACTTTCATGATGACTTATGAGAAATAGCTTCCTTCACCTTGCATAGATGATTCTAGCTTCTTCTTGAAAATGTTTGGGCCATGATTAGGGGTACTCCATCAATTTGTTGTCGCCCTCTTCGCACTACTAAAACGTCGCTATCTTGTCACACCATTGTTTTATTCGCCTTGCGCCTACTCCCCACGGCTTTATAGTTTCACATAGTATTCACCGTCATAGTTGAACATTCTCCTTCCTCTTTGTTCACTGTTGATGTCTTCATCTTCATTCCAAGTAAGTTTTTTTTATATTGTTTTAAATTTTTTAATTTTATTTATTAGTGATTATTTTTTATAAAATTATATTTTATTAGTATTTGTTATTATAAGTTATATATGGTTTAGATATGTATATGATTTAGAGATATTTGATTAATTTTATTATTTAGAGATATTTGATTTATTGAATGCAAAGTTTCTAGTTAGATTAGTTGAGCACGTTGGTATTGAGTCTAGGGGTGTCTGACCCTAATAAATATTATTTATTGTTTTTTTATCTTGCACAGTTTCATTGAGCAATCTTAAAATATGCATTGATAAAAAACTAATTTTGATAATGTATTTACAAAAACATATATATGGATCAAAGTTGGATCAATTTACCACGTATAAGTGATTATTACGATAAAGGGGTGAAAGAGTTTGTATAGTTTTCTCAATGTAATGTCGGTACTGTAGAAAACAAAGTAAGGATAAGGTGTCCTTGTGTGAACTGTTTAAATGGAAGAAGATTGGATGTTGCTGAAATTAGAATACATCTTTTGCACGTTGGATTTTTTAAGAATTATACAATATGGACATGGCATGGTGAAGATTCCATAGAGGTAAGATTCTTTTAATTATCATGATACTTTTTCTATAGTAGTGCTGACTTGTCTTGTGGGATAGTTATGTGTTATTTGTGGGATTTGTACACTAACACAAAAACATGATTTGTTGAACAAAGGTTGAAAGTATAGTCCATGTTAAGAGCAGACCATGAGTATCCCGAAAAAAAATTAGAATTTTCATTTTGTCATGTTTATCACTTTAATTAAGAAAATTTAGAATTTGACATGCAAAGATATCAAACCCCTTACCAATATCGTCCTCAACCAATTTCATATAATGTAAGATTAAAAGAATAGTGGTGTGACTGTGATCACTTTCAAATAAATCGCCTTCTTGTCATCATGCCATAGCGGTTTGTGGATACTCTCATATACCGCTAGGGGAATTTATCAATCATGTTTATTGTTGGCTAGAACAACTGCTATCTTCGAGTTGCACAGTGGAATAAAAGTTATGGAAAGTGTGTTCGGTCAAATTTAAAAATAGTTCCTTTAATTTTCTTATAAGCTTTTTATCGAAGGCTTAATACCTCTAATGGTCCCTATTTTCGTTAGGTGTGTCCGATTTGGTCCCAGTTTTTTTTTCTGTACAATGTTGTCCTAAAGAATATAATTTTTGTTCAATTTAGTCCTTTTTGCAAACGATGTTTAAATTATTAACAACACACAGTCCAGGTATGCACAAGACTAATGAGATGACATTTAACACATTATCATTGCATTATGCCACATCATCATCCCATTAACTCCGTTTGGTTATATTTAACGGAAGGGACTAATTTGGCTCAAAAATTTAAAAGTAAGAATCCATTTCAAACACTTTTGTAACGAGGGACTAAATTGAGATTTGCTAACCAAACTGGGGACAAAATTGGGTATTAAACCATATATATATATATATATATATATATATATATATATATATATATCAACATGATGAGAATGTATATATCTAAGAAAGAACACATTGAATCCATTTGAAAGGTTTCCTTGACGAGTATGATGCCATGGTGAGAGTAATACGTACACGTGATCATCCTCCACTCATTCTTGTTGGGTTCTTACTGTTACTGAATAAAGGACAAATTCAGAAATTGAAAGTTCGTCATTAGATTGTGTTCTCTTTCTTGTATCACCATACATAGGTTTAGTTTTGAATGTTTTCCATTACTTTTCCTAGTTTAACAAATATTGTAACAAATTATTTACTAGTGCTCAATGTTATTGAATTTGGTTTTGTTGTCAACTATGTTGCGTGACTAATGCGTGGTTGTTAATGTTGTTTCAATTGATTGTTGCTCTAACTTCTAAAAGTAAAGAATGGAATAAATTTTTTAATGTTGTGGAACTTTTAACAGCTCTTTTATAGAAAATGTTCTTTCCTTCGATTGATGAAAAGTTTACTATGAAAATGGTTTGTGGAATGACAAATCACAGAAGTGTTTGAGCATTAAGACAACTTTGTTGTTTGCATGTGTTTTCCTAAGTCACCTTCTGTCAAAACAAAAATTTCACTAGTGCGCAAAAAATAGATTTGACGTTTGTGTTTTTTGGCCTTTAATGTCTAAAAAATACTGACTTCATATCGGAAGACGTTAAATTAACGTCAAATATATGTGAGACATAGAATAATATCCGACGTTAATTCACGTCGAATTGACGTCAGATATTGCTCTATGTTCAACGTCAATTAACGTCGAATTTTGCCGTTGTCCGACATTAATATACTTTTTTATTTTTTTTAATTAATGATCAATTTTTATAACTCTACGAGACTTGAAAAGTAAAAAAAACAATAAATGTAATACAATTTTTGGTATACAACATGAGCTATGAACTATAAAGAAAAACACAAAAGCTATGACAATAGTAGTATAACTTGTGATTATTGGTTTTGATAGCTATGGTTATTGGTTTGGATTGGATTTGTTTTTACCACTCCTTAGAACACCTAGTTCATGAAAAAACATCAAGAGCCGGTACTTTAGGTCTATGTGAAGTATAAAAATTATTTAGAAAGTAATCTACGATAGATCTTAAAACGACCGTAACATTTGTTCTGGTTGACCAGTTGCTATTATTAAATATGGGTTTGGGGTAAAGAAAATTTCAATCACGTGGTTTGGGTGTGGGGGCTTCTCTTGATATTTTGGTGCTTTGAACAAATTTTCAAGTGATTTGGAGTTGTTTTCATTATACTCTCAGTTTTACACTAAAGCTTGGATGTATAACATGTAGTGTAATATGAACAATAAACAAGTTCAACAAATGAAGACTATAAAATACAACAAAAAATTTTATGAAAACGAAAACTGGCTTTCTTGAAGATGAATTCGTCAGAATAAAGTGTTTCCGCTAGTGGAGGAGAAAGCAAAACACACCTATGAAGAAGAATACAAAAACAATCCGTCAAAACAAACGAAAGTCTTACCAAAAGTACTTAATCAACATGCATTTGTATAAAATGAAAGAAAGACTACATTTGTTGGTCACGAAGTTTTGTTCGGGAAAAGTTTGAGCAAAGAAGAGGTCTCACACTAAGATAAAATGAATGAATTTTCAACCTCCCAAGCCCTAATTTTTATTGAATTCACAAATATATAACGTCTGATTCTAGGGAATTTGACGTCTTATAACCTTTTGACATCTTATTCTAGGACATTCGACGTCATACATAAATACATTTTCACCTTCGCGCCAAACATTTTTGCGAAATTTACCCAATAAAACGTCAAACTTTGTAATATCCAACGTCTTATAACCATGTCGAACAAGTTTAAATGCGATGTTGTAATTAAAATTTTATTTACAAAAAAGCCACCAGTCATTTTTAACACTGACTTTCTAGTTTATTGACGTTGAACGCGAAGCCTTATTTTGCACTAGTTTTTGAAGATGAATGAGATTATATTATACATTAATTTAACCATGATATAATTATTTTAATTAATATTTCTCTATTGAATTAAGTATATTTGATAATTAATAATAAGGATAAAAAAAGAACAATGGAAGAAAACGACTTAAAATATATTTAAGTGAATTACTTTATGTTAATTTGAAAATATCTAAGAATAGAAAAAGAATGAAAGGTGATAAGTATTAGTCATATATAACATATAGTTTTTATCTATTTTAATTAAAAAAATTTAAAATATCAACATATTTTATTATTTTTATTTTTTATAAATAGAATTCAGCTTTTATATCTATTAAGAAAACATGTTATGATAATTTAATATTGTAGTATTGAATTAATATATATACACATATTTAATATAAATTACAACATCTAAATATACTATGTAACAATCATATAAAAGTATTAGACAAACATGGTCATAGTGAAAATAGAAATTATGCAAAATCATACTATAAAATATAATACAGTCACTAGTGCAAAAACAACGTATAACGTTACGCGTTCAACGTCCAACCACTGAATAACTAACGTTAAAAATGATCGGTGACATTTTTTTTTTAAATAAATTCAATTATTAGATATCGTTTTATATTGGGTAAATTTTGAGAAAATGTTTGCCGCGAAGGTGAAAATGTATTTATGTATGATGTCAAATTCCCTAGAATTAGACGTCAAAAGAATATAAAACGTTGAATGCCCCAGTGTTAGACGTTAAAAGGTTGGTGAATTCAATAAAAACTTGAGCGGGAGATTGAAAATTCATTCACTTTATCTTAGCATGAGATACCCTCTTCTTTGCTCAAACTTTTCTGAAATGCAAGTTTGACGACCATCACATGTAATCTTTCTTTCATTTGTTACACATGCATGTTAATTAACTACTTTAGGTATGATTTTCGTTTGTTTTGACCGATTATTTTCGTGTTCTTGTCCTTCATAGGCGCATTCTACTTTCTCTCTCACTGGTGACATTACTTTATTTCGACAAACCCACTTTTGAAGGTTATTTTTCATTTTCGTTTTGAAGAACTTATTTATTGAACTTGTTTTCTTTAACTTGTTTGTTGTTTTTGTTTGGTTATACATGTTTGTTGTTATTGTTTGATTGAACTTGTTTGTTGTTTGTTATTGTTTGTTATTATTGTTTGTTGTTGATACTACACTACACGTTTATAGTTCATTCTTTATAAAATATCAAAAACTGAACTTTGTTGTTTTACTGCTTTTCAGGTCTCGTAGAGTTGTAAAAAAGGATCACAATTAATTAAGAAAAAAAAATTCATTAACGTCGAATATTGACAAAATTCGATGTTATTAACATCGAATTATTTTATGTTCGACGTCAATTTAACATCTTTCAATATAACATCGATCTCGAATGCGATGTAAAAGGCTGAAAAATAACGATGTTATACGGTGTTTTTGTATTAGTGAATCCTATTATAATATTTAAGTTTTTCGAAATACATACTAATACTGAAGTCCTATTATAATACATGCTTTTAAATCTTAAAGTTTTCACTTCACAATTTTATAAATTTTGACATAAAATTCTCAAACAATCACAGTTAATTGTTCAAACAAAAATCAATTTAAGTTCACAGCATGAATAAGCTAAAATTAGCTTTTCTAACCTCAGTTGGTATATCCTTAAAGCTTCCCAACCCTTCTTTACAACTTGCATCCACAACAATAAACCTACTCCACACACATAAATGATAAAGTCAATGATTGAATTCCTACATTGGAATCACCCACATGCAAGAAGATCCCTTATGTAAAATTTGATTGCATGAACCTAACATTATCCTAAAAACCAAAAAATGTAAATTTGAATCTAGAAAAAAGAGATAGGACTAAACTTACTCTAATTGTGTTCATGATCGGATAGAATAAAGATTTCTTCGCGATGCGCAAAAACCGTCTTCGAAGAGAATACAAGAGTTGAGTAAAATCTCAATGAAGGAAGACAAGAATACGTTTATTTGAGAGTTTTCTAAAGATAATTGTTTTTGTTCTTAAAAGGGTTTTTACTTTTCTATTTTAAAAAGGGTTTCACATACACACATTTAATACACACGTAATATCTTTTAATTAAATACGGTGTTAAAATTAAATAATTGAAAAGTATAAATGCATAATATAATTTGGAATATATATTTTTTGTTATCTTTATTGTACTAATTAATATTTTTGTACTTTTAGCATTAAATAACTAACTAACTATTGGGTAACCATAGTTATCAATGAGAATTCTAATATTTACAAATGCACGTCCAGAAAAAGTAATGAGAAAATAAATTTATGAGGGAATAAAACTGAGAAGTGATATCACTATACAATACCTAAAAATAAGAGAAAAATTAGACGTTGTACCACTATTTCCAAAATACCACATGTGTTAGAGTTTTAAATTGTACTACAATTATTTTCAATTAACTAATCGAATGATGTCAACTTCAACTTTATCCATTAGAATATTCTTTTCTGTGTATGTTTCCAAATGGGTGAATTTTATATATGTGTGTGTGTGATTTCTTCGTTTTCAATAGTTTAAATATTTTTTATTTTAAAAACTTATACAGAAACAAATATTTATAGAGAACCGAGAGTTGAAAATAAAGCTTCAATTACAGATCTTAAGTTTATATTTCTTTTCAAAAAACTATAGAATTATAAATCCTATGATAGAGAAAGTATACAAGAAAGTATGTGTGTTTGTGTTTTATTTTTCTTTCTAGGTCTTAAAATAAAAAATTTAATTTCAATAATATTAGAGTAATATTACAATTACTAAAATATTTTTAAAATAATAAATAAATATAAATTATTAAGATTTTATCCAATAAAAATAATAATGGAATATTATATATAAAATCACTTTTGAATACTAATGTATGTAATTTTACAATACATTAATACAAAAATAAATCATTTTTTAAAAACTATTAATAAGTTATAAAGATATTAACAAAATTGACATTTTATCGTATATAAAAGTATTCACATTTAAATGCCAATCACTTTTTAATAATTTATATTTTTTCTAAAACATAGTTAATTTTTTTAATTAACTAATATATTATATGATTTTTATTATATGCTCTGTTATTGTTTATATTTAAAAAAACATTTCATATACATTCTTCAATTTTTACGTACTATCACTAGTGCAGTAAGGAAAAATGACATCGATTAATTTTGTTTATAGGCATCGGTTCTGCAACTGAGGCATATACGGACGAGGTAAAAAGAGGTAGACTTTATGCCTCAGTTCTGAACCGGGTTAAAACAAGATAGGATTATGCCTCGATTCTTACATAACCGAGGTAATAACATGTTTTTTTTTTGTATGCATTTGGATTATCTCCTCTTGCCACCACTTCTCCCTCTTCGTTGCACAGTCTAAGCAAAAGGGTTATTGAATTTTCCTTCCCTTTCACATAACCAAATCTCAGAAGATCAATAAGAAGGGTGGTCTAATGTGATTCAATCCGTTTCACAGTCTAGCCTTATCATCCATCAACAATTCTACCAGCACAACAACTACACCAGCCTTAACAAAATCACTCCCAAAATAACACAGAAAAATAATAACACAGCTTTTGTAAGAATCAACTCTTAGAACGATTTGGGTTTTGATGCAATGAGAACGATTTGGGTTTTGATGCAATGAGAAAAATTTGGGTTTAGTTGGAGGAGGTTGTCATCACCAACTCTGAGAACAATTTTGGAAAGAAGGAAGGCTCTTGCAAGGACAAACCAGAACAGAGAGAAGAAAAGATGAAGGTTGAGGCCTCTCCTTCTCGCATAAACACCACCGCTGCAGGACTGCGACTTCACCACCACCTCGCCGCCACCTCTTCATGCCTCGCCAACGCCACCGTTGTAGGAGGCCCTCGCTGCGACCTTGCCACGACCTCGCCGCGACCTCACTGCCACCTTGCCGTGGCCTCACTACGGTCTCGTTGCGGTCTCGCTGTGACCTCGTTGCGGTCTCGCTGTGACCTCGCCGCCACCTCGCTACGACCTCGCCGCGACCTCAATACGAATCACGCCTCAGCCACCGTGAGTGTCTCCATAGAAACCAATCGAGAATCGACGAACCTCTTAGATCGGCAAACCTCTTAGATCGACAAACCTCCCATCATCTCCAAGGCACAATCTTCTCTACTCGCCAAACACCTTAGATCGACGAGCCTTTCATCATCGTCGCCACGGTACTCATCTCCACCATCGCACCTCCCCTCTGCTTTCAACGCCGGCCACCATCGTCATCCTTGTCGAAGCGCAAGCTGCTGCAATGGAGGAAAGAACCTCCTCGGGCCGTGGCTGTCAAGTGGGAAAAGGGATATTACTCTCTTTATGCCAGAGGAAAGAAAACTGCATAAAAGGGTAGATCAGAGTAGGTCAGGTGCGGGTGAAAAAGGGTGATTTGACTGAGGTAATAGGCCTTGGTTCCACCTTTAACCAAGGTAATAGGCCAAAACATAGTTTTACAGAGGTGCAAGTGACTTTTTGGCAGAGTATTAGGCATTGGTTGTATTTTGAACCGAGGTAATATGCGTTATATGCTTTGGTTCTCACTGAACCGAGACATATAAGTTCGTTAAAACTACAAAATCGCCACCGTTTTGTTATAGGCTTCGATTTTCCTTAGACCGAAATCTATTGGACGAGTTAAAAAACATATTTTTTACTAGTATTGAGATAATAAAATGATATTTTATCAATTAAATATTTCATATTTTAAAATAAAAGCAATGATATTTTATATTCACTACAATCAAATAAATTATTGTTTTATTATAATATTGTATTTTATTATAAAAACCAGTTGTAAAGTTGGAATTTTTAGTGAATAGTTCGGTCAACGAAGACTTTCCCTCAAAATAAAAATGTTAAAGTCATTGGTGTTTGGTAGATATTTAATAAAAATTATTGTTTTAGTGAAGTCTGCCATTGAAGTCCCTTGCCTCCGTCCGCCATTGAAGTGTTGGGAGGAAGTTTATTGAAGGGGCAAGTGTTGTCATATTTTGTCGAAAGGAATGGTTTTTCGGCTGTCGCCGTTGTTCCTTGGTTGGTTGGGTTGACTGTTAATCGAAAGGTATTTTGTGTGCCCTTGTTCGCTTTCGTTTTTTGGTGATTTGACCATGGTTTTTTGTTCGCAAAGTCGTGTTTTCCCATTTATTTGTTTTGCCATTTATGTATGTTCTTGTTTCGTTATCCCGTTTTTATTGTGAGTTAGATTGTGTAATCTATGTTCAGAAACTGAGTTCAAGATTCCTGCCTCCATGGTATGGGTACTTGCGTTTTGGAAGGAGTTTGAGTAATAGTAAGTTTATCAGCCTTTGCTAAGTCCCTTTATTAAATTTGCTATTGTAGGTGAATATTTGGCAGACACTATTATTAGAGTTGAAAATGGAATCCTCTAATGTACACATGAATGTTTTGTTTGTTGTTTTGGAGAAGTGAATTGATTGTTATAAATTTGAACTGTTTTATAGTGGCGCCTTCGAGCTTGGATAGATACATCATACATTGCCAACATGAATTCCTAATTGCCAACGAGACATAACATGTGCATTTTACAAACTCCGTTTAAGTGGTGTTTAGAAATTGTAGATCCTTTAGAGGTGAACCTAAAATTGTTGAAAAAGATGGTTCGTCCTTGGGTTCCCCACCATCAATCGTTTAGAGTTAGCCAACATTTGGTGCCTTTCAGTGTGCAAGATGTGTTAATGAGTTTAGGGTTAGGAGTAGGGGGTTTGGATGTTCCTTTTGATGAATCAGTTGTGGGTAAAGTTGGTGAATCCTTTAATTCAAAATCTACGAAATTGAAAGACCTCATAGATATGTTCAATGTGCTTGTAGCTAATGATGATAGTGAGGTAGATGTGGTGTGTCGGTTGTATGTACTAGTTTGTTTTGTGGTGTTTTTTTTTCCTAGGAAGGCAAGATATGTTTTGAACATGCCTTGTTTAGTCTAGATGACTTAGATAGTCTGTCTAGTTATGATTGGAGGAGTGTTGTACATACATATCTTGTACATAGTCTAAATAGATGTAATAAGAAACTACTTTCTGGATCGATTTCTGATTCTTTGAGCATAAGTGGGAATGTTGTTGTTTTGTAGGTATGATTTATTGTGGTTGTTTGTTGTATTAAGTCAATCCATAGTAATAACTGTTTTGATTAGTTTCATTGGTTTAACTATAACTTTGGGCGAATGAACGGCTTGGTTTGCATGGTGATTGTTCTCAGAAGGAATTTCCGCGCGTACGGCGATTTTGTTCGTTAAATTATACAACGAAAAAAATAGATGTTTTGTTTAGGACTAGCGAGGTAAGTAACTTTGTTATGAACTGATGTTGTTATTTTTTATGATTTTTGCTGTTGTTATGTGATTATTGTATATTTTTTGTCATTGTTAAAGGTACATTTTGATAGGTACCTCAGTGACAATGATTGTCTAAATCTCGTCATACGTCGTGCTTTCAATTTAGATGACGGATTGAGGCCTCAAGGTTCGAAGCGTGAAGAAGTACCACTTGAAAATGGATATGATGAAAATTGGCTATCAGCCGCTGAGCAAAAACTCAGAAAAAACAACCTCAAGATAAGAAAACTCAGAGATGAAATTGCGGTTGTTAGAAAGGTACTTGGTGATCGTCGCAAGTTTCGAAAGGTCGAACAATCTCCTTCAGGTCATGAACAACATGAACAACTTGCAGATGAACAACATGAACAACCTGTAGATGAAGAACCTGCAGATAAAGAACCTGCTTGTACAAGTGTTGTAGAAGAAGAACGAGTAGCCCTTGACCATCCACTAGTTTTCACTAACATTGGCGATGGTGTTCATGATGACGAAGGAGATGTCGTTGTACAACCATTTCGTTCAGGTCATGAAGCTGTTGGTGATGTTGAAGGTGAGGGTAATGAAGGAGGTGCACATGCAGATGAAGAAAATGAACAACCTGTAGATGAAGAACCAGCTTCTACAACGGTTGTAGAAGAAGGAGTAGCCGGTGACCATCCAATACTTGTCATTGACGTCGGTGATGGTGTTGATGATGGTGAAGGAGATGTGGATGTAGAACCCTTGAATGTAGTGCCTTTGTGTTCTTTTGTTAGTGATCCAAGAACAATGGTCGATTTGGATATGTTGTACAACGCAGTTACGCGAAGAGACATTCCACGGAGATTAGAACATAATAATTTATTTTAATTTTTTGTTATTGGTACCTGAATTTATAGTGAATGATATTGGTACCTGATTTAATAATGTTGTTTTTTCAGATACGTGTCTGAAATTATGTCTCAACTCCTGACCACAAGTGAATGTAACTCTTTAGGGCCAAGGCAATGTGTAGACAACATGGTAATTATACACTTGACTTTAATTACTGTTGTCATTCAATTTAGAAAGTTCATACATTTGATGTTCAAGTTGTTCATTGTTATGTAGGCTTTAATTTTTGCAACAACAATGTTCATGTACTTTGAGAGAAGGTTGAGTGGAGTCACAAAGAGGATTGTATTTAGTCTTATGTTTGAGGTAAATGCTTTAATTAGATGTTGTTGGTTTTTTGTAGGGTACAATTTAACATTGACATGGTTGTTTATTGATGGTTTCATTTTATATTGAAGTCCCATGTGTTGCACGACTATAGGAAACGACCATCGAATCAACATGTGTGGCAACTTCTTGACTACCAGCCATATTTTCGATATGATCTGGTTCGACTAGAGGCCTTATTGTCTGCTGATTGGTTAAGTAAGATGTACTTTGTAAGCAGATACTTGTTTTTTAATGTGGGTTACTATTTTGACATATTCCCAAAAATGTGTAGGTGTTCATCCTAATTGTAAGTGATGGTCATTGGTGGTGTTATGCACTGAAGGTCTGCACTTTTCAGTTTTATGTCATAGACTCACTGCCCAATGGTATCAAAGGACGTTGTCATATTGATAGAAGCATTGTAAGTTTTACCATCACTAAATTTTGTTTTGGAAAATGACTGGTTAAATCGTAGTTAGTTTAAAGTGACTGTTTTGGTTATTGTAACCATACAGGCTCAAAATATTCAACGGTTTTGGGGTTTGTTGACGGATAAACTTAAAGTTTCAAAGTGTCCTTTGTTAGTTGAGAAAGCCAACATCCCAATCCAACCAAACACGTAATTTTATATTACCAAAGTCTTAAAAAAATTTGTGTTTCCATTAAAAAAAGTAATGTATGTATTTTTAAATTTCAACAGAAACGATTGTGGTGTAATCATGATGAAAGGTATTGAAATTTGGGATGAAGAGGAGAAATATGATGGGAAAAGCATGCCTGATTATACAAATGTATGTTAAAGTATGAATTTGTCAATATTACATTATCGTCCCTTGACATTAGTTTTGAATTCCAATATGTTAATTTCAGGAAGACTTGGCTGCATTTAGGAAAAAATATATATGTGACTAGATCCTGGACGAGTACAACGTCTGAAGATTTGAAACGCTGCAACATTTTGGATTACTATAGCATTAGAAGAACAAGTCCTTGGTTTAGATTCTTCATTTATAGTAAATGAATGTACATTGTAGAGAATTATACTATTAGAAGTCTATTGGTTGGTTTTATGTACATGTGAGCTAGCTCGAGTAATAATCAATATAGCTAAAGTATTCGTAATATTGATTTTTGTTGGGTGTGTTTTTTGTTGGAGTGAGTTTATTGATTACCGAAACTGCATGGCTGCTCCTGTATTTTGATTGAACAACTTCCCATTTAGTAGGTGGGACTAATTTGTTCCATTTGATTGAGAGAGCATGACCTGGGAGGTGGTTTTGTTGGGAATTTGTAGGTGTGGCTGTACTTATAAAGCAATTGAACAGGATTAGGGTGGCCCCAAAACTTTGTTTTGATGATTCCTTCCAGGTGCTTCCTGAGGCAAGGGTGGGAAGGCAGTATTGGGCTGGTGTAATCGATTACAGGCACGTTGTAATCGGTTACCAGTGACATGTACCAAAAGTGCATGGTTGCTCCACTGTTATGCCTGAGTTGCTCCCCACTTATAGGTTGCTACTAAGTACTTGCATTTGATTGAGAGAACATGTCCTGGGAGGTGGTTTTGTTGGGAATTTGTAAGTGTGGCTGTACTTATAAAGCAGTTGAACAGGATTAGGGTGGTCCCAAAACTTTGTTTTGATGATTGCTTCCATGTGCTTCCTGAGGCAGGGGTGGGAAGGCAGTATTGGGCTGGTGTAATCGATTACAGGCACGCTATAATCGGTTACCAGTGACATGTACCGAAAGTGCATGGCTTCTCCACTGTTATGACTGAGTTGCTCCCCACTTATGGGCTGCTACTGAGTACTTGCATTTGATTGAGAGAGCATGACCTGGGAGGTGGTTTTGTTGGGAATTTAAAGGTGTGGTTGAACTTATAAAGCAATTGAACAAGATTAGGGTGTCCTTAAAACTTTGTTTTAATGATTGCTTCCAGGTGCTTCCTGAGGCAGGGGTGGGAAGGTAGTATTGGGCTGGTGTAATCGATTACAGGCACGCTGTAATCGGTTACGAGTGACATGTACCGAAAGTGCATGGTTGCTCTACTGTTATGACTGAGTTGCTCCACTGTTATGACTGAGTTGATCCCCACTTATATAAACACGAATAAAAGATTTAGGATGAATTTTTATTAATTATTTCAAATGATTAAAAATTATTAATTCATTATCATTTAATGTTGTTCTGACTTTGAAGACTCATAATGAAGTAGTGTGTTGTATACCTTTTCCCACTTTCTCATGCAGTTTGAAATTTTTTATCTTAATTAATCAGAGTTGCATTTAATGTGGGGAAATGGGAAGTGACAGCAACACTCCACGTCTTGCCACCTTCTACCTACTTTATGACAATGCATTAGATGCTCATTCCTTAAACACTATAATTCGTACCTTGTGCATTACTTGTGCTCTATCTACTTTGCATTAAATGATCGTACCTTAAAGAAATGAATCCCTACCATGTGCATTACTGGTTCTTTTTCTTCCTCATTTGGACGTCCACTTTCATTTGTTTTTCTTTGAACTTTCTTAAACAACACAGTAAAGGCATTCTTACCAGGTTGGTCAGAAGCACAACAAGATCATTAAAGGAGAAGTAAATTTCTTCCAACAACTACGACTGTAAGTATACATGGTTATAATGTGCTTTAAAGATTTCTTCAATCCTCCTTTTGAGTAGGGGTAATCGTTGTTATAGGTCGTGTTTCTCACATAACTATTTACATAACATGTCTTAGTTAAATAAAACAACATGAGACAATTCATTAACATTGTTAGTGATGTCTGAAGTGTAATAAGTTTGTTGATTTATTGAAAAAAAATTGATTTATTATTATAAATTTTATTTATTAACCAATGTGTCCAGGGAATAAATTATTTTAATGGCCACTTATCCCAACAACGTCAATGATTGACGAATTAAATACCGATGATGACAATTGTAATGAGGTGGTTCCTATTTTAAACATGTGTTTTGACACAATGGAAGAAGCAAATAAATTTTATTCGGTGTACGGGAGAAGATGTGGTTTTGGCGTCCGAACAAGAACTTCAAAAAAGGATGACAACAACGAATTGTACTACTTGAGATTGGTTTGTTCTAGGGAAGGTAAATATGTTTCCACCATTCGTCCAGAGGTGAAAACTTTGCCTAGTCAGACTAATCAATGTCCTGCTGGAATAACCATTGCACGAAAAGAGGGAAAATGGTTTGTAAGGACTGTGGTTGTAGAGCACAATCATGAGCTGTGTCCACAAACCACCAATCTAATTCGTTCTAATAGACAATTGAACATGCATGCGAAACACACTTTGGGGTGAATGATGATGCTAGTGTACGTATTAATAAGAGTTTCCTTAGCATAGTTAGTGAAGCTGGTGGATATGAAAACGTGGAATTTATGGAGCGGGATGCTAGGAACTTCATTGGTCAACGTAGAAGGTCATTGTGTAAGGAGGGTGATGGACATGCATTGCTACATCACTTTGTCAGGAGCGGCTGCAGCGGATGGGTTAGCGCGGAATAACAAACCAAGAGGGTTTTTAATACAAAAGTGTGCCTTTTAATTTCTACTCAATTAAACTTACTTAGCAATTAATAAAGACAAATAAAGCAAGAGTAAGGTTGAGAGAAATTTGCACAGATGATTTTATCCTGGTTCGGATCTTACCAATCCTACGTCCAGTCGCTTATCTCAAAACAAGATAAACAGTTTCACTAACACAAAACAATTACAAATTACAATCACAAAGATACAATTTGTAAGAGTTTAGAAACCACCTCTCTTGATACCACAAGAGATGAAACTACACCTCCTTTGAGTCTTCACAAAGGATGAACACCTCCTTCGAATACTTCACGAAGGATGAACCAACTTACACCTCCTTCGAATCTTCACAAAGGATGACCACCTCCTTCGAATGCTTCACGAAGGATGAACTTCCTCTTCCGAACACCTCCTTAGACACACCAAGGATGAATCAGCTATTCCTCTATCACCGTAGCAGTATTTCACCAACTCTACAGACAGAGTTTCCTTAGCTGAGCAAGAGCACACAATTCTCAAGAGTTTCTGAGTATTTGAGCATAAGGGAAGAGTTTCTCAAGTTGGTTTTTCTGGATATTTTTAAGAGGAAATGAGAGTCTATTTATAGACTCATCCAAAGGCTCTTCCATTCACTAAAAGACAAACTTAACGGCTAGTTTGTCCAACGGCCATAAACGGCTAGTTTGTCCAACGGCCATAAACGGCTAGTTTGTCCAACGGCCATAAACGGCTAGTTTGTCCAACGGTCATAAACGGCTAGTTTCTTCAACGACTAGTTTCTCCAACGTCCGTGTTAAGTGCGATACTCTTACCGTTAACCGTCACTATTCACGTGAATAGTGTTACTATTCATATGAATAGTACTATAGTGTTTTGTTGCAATGATTTACTATAGTAATTTTACAAAACACTTTTCTTTTTCTAATCTAAGTCTTATACATATTTCTAAGAGTATTACAAAAGCTTTCCATCACAATATAAGTCTTCATAACATCTTGAATCTTGATTTCTCTTGACTTGATTTGGACATCATCAAAACTTCATCTTGATCATTTTGCTAACAATCTCCCCCTTTTTGATGATGATCAAAAACTCCTTGATTTAAAGCTTTTGGTAATAATCTGTATTTAAAACACAACTTATGGAAGAAAGAGTGCATTAGTGAATAAGCACAAATAGTACAAATAGGCAAATAAGCTTTAAACATTTTCTCCCCCTTTTTGATCATAATTAAAAAGTTGTGTTGATGTTCTCCCCCTAAGATAATACTCCCCCTTAATAAAAGCATGTATGCATATGAGCTAAAAATATTTCAAATTTAAAGATTCATTCAAACATGCACAATAGGATATTTAAAGCAAATATTTTTAGTAGAAAGATCTTATAAAACATTGTTTAGATCTTTATCTTGAGGATTGTCATCATTATTTGCTTCATTTGTTGTCTTCTACAAATCTTCGTCATTGCCTGCATGTAATTCAACTGACTCAAGAGGTTTTGCCTCAAGGTCTACAATTTCATCAAAGACAACATGCTTACATAAAAATTTTTCCGATTGAAAACTATATATGCTTTGTATATTAGAAGATATAAAAATAGTTTTACCGGTCTTGAAAAAATTTTCTTAAAATTTGTTTTAAAGAAATTCTTAAATTTTTAAACAATAGGTACCCAACTACTTGTATGGGTCCTTTGGGTTAGATTTAGAAAAAAGAAATTATTTTATAACCCAAACATATCTACCACTTGGAACACCATAATGCTTAATTTTACATTTATTAGATGTATGACCCTTTTTCATACAATAAAAGCATGATACAACATTTGTGTTCCTATAAGTTGTTCCTTTTTCTACCCAAGTTCTACGGGTTCTATGATTGTGTTTATTTTTAATTCTAGGAACATACTTATTTTTAACAACCTTATTTTCATTATTTTTACTACATTCTCCTGAGGTTGTTTCATCTAGTAGTTTCTTATAATTAACACAAGATGCACATTCATTACTACTAGTAAATTTACCCTTTTCAAAAATTAAAACTTTATTTTTCAAATCTTTATTTTCTTCAAAAGTATTTTCAAAATTTAATTTTAAATTCTTATTTTCTTCAAGAATATTTTCAAAATTTAATTTTAATTTTTTGAAATCCTTTTTCAACTTCTGATGGGCTTTATCTAATTTTTCAGATTCTACTATTAAAGCAGCATAAATTTCATGCAATTCATTTTCACTAATTTGACTAGAATTATCAGAATCACTAGATGTACTTACTTGGCTTCCAGCGTCGTCGTTCACCACTAAACAGATGTTTGCTTCTTCATCTGAGTAGCTTGAATCTGAAATGGTCTCATTGTCGTCTTCCCATGCAATGTATGCCTTCTTTTTCTTGAAGAATTTCTTTTCTTTCTTTTCTTCACCCTTCTTTTGATTTGGGCAATCTGCTTTTAAATGTCCCTTTTCTCCGCAACCGTAGCATCGGTAATTTGAGGAAGATACTGGATTATCTTTCTTTTCGTATCTAAATTTTCCTTTACCTTTAAACTTCATGAACTTGTTGAGCCTTTTTATCATGAGTCTTAATTCTTCTTCTTCGTCTGAGTCTTCATCTTCCGATTTACCTTTGCTTCTTTCAACCTCCGACTTTAACACCAAACTCTTCTTGTTGTTTTTGGCTTTTGCTTCTTCTTCATCAAGTCTTCCGAGGTCAAGTTCATGCTCTCTCAACTTTCCAAATAATGCAGCCATGGTCATTGTGTTGAGATTTTGTGACTCAGAAATTGCAGTCACTTTTGGTTGCCAAGACCTGTCTAAAGATTTCAAAATTTTTATATTAAGCTCATTTGTATCGAAAGACTTACCTAGTCCAATAAGATGATTTACGATGTTGGTGAAGCGTTTCTGAACATCTACTATTGTTTCCCCTTGCTTCATCCTGAACATCTCGTATTCCTGGATTAAGGTATTCTTTCTAGCTCTCTTAACATCATCTGTACCTTCATGGGTTACTCTTAGTACTTCCCACATTTCTTGTGCAGTTTTACAAACAGAAATCCTGTAAAACTCATCAACAGTTAAAGCAGATGAAATAATATTACGAGCTTTTACATCATTACCAACTTTTTTCTTATCTTGAGCAGTCCATAGGTCACGGGGCTTTGGTTCCTGCATATTGTTAGTTGGAACAAAAGGACCAAATGCAACAGCATCCCAAATATCTATATCAATAGATTCCATAAATATTTGCATTCTTACCTTCCAGAATGCGTAATTTTCACCTGTGAATAGTGGTGGTCTATTGATAGAAGCACCCTCTGCGAATGTTTGAAATGATCCCGCCATTTGAATGACTATCAAAGCAAGCTCTGATACCAATTGTCAGGAGCGGCTGCAGCGGATGGGTTAGCGCGGAATAACAAACCAAGAGGGTTTTTAATACAAAAGTGTGCCTTTTAATTTCTACTTAATTAAACTTACTTAGCAATTAATAAAGACAAATAAAGCAAGAGTAAGGTTGAGAGAAATTTGCACAGATGATTTTATCCTGGTTCGGATCTTACCAATCCTACGTCCAGTCGCTTATCTCAAAACAAGATAAACAGTTTCACTAACACAAAACAATTACAAATTACAATCACAAAGATACAATTTGTAAGAGTTTAGAAACCACCTCTCTTGATACCACAAGAGATGAAACTACACCTCCTTTGAGTCTTCACAAAGGATGAACACCTCCTTCGAATACTTCACGAAGGATGAACCAACTTACACCTCCTTCGAATCTTCACAAAGGATGACCACCTCCTTCGAATGCTTCACGAAGGATGAACTTCCTCTTCCGAACACCTCCTTAGACACACCAAGGATGAATCAGCTATTCCTCTATCACCGTAGCAGTATTTCACCAACTCTACAGACAGAGTTTCCTTAGCTGAGCAAGAGCACACAATTCTCAAGAGTTTCTGAGTATTTGAGCATAAGGGAAGAGTTTCTCAAGTTGGTTTTTCTGGATATTTTTAAGAGGAAATGAGAGTCTATTTATAGACTCATCCAAAGGCTCTTCCATTCACTAAAAGACAAACTTAACGGCTAGTTTGTCCAACGGCCATAAACGGCTAGTTTGTCCAACGGCCATAAACGGCTAGTTTGTCCAACGGCCATAAACGGCTAGTTTGTCCAACGGTCATAAACGGCTAGTTTCTTCAACGACTAGTTTCTCCAACGTCTGTGTTAAGTGCGATACTCTTACCGTTAACCGTCACTATTCACGTGAATAGTGTTACTATTCATATGAATAGTACTATAGTGTTTTGTTGCAATGATTTACTATAGTAATTTTACAAAACACTTTTCTTTTTCTAATCTAAGTCTTATACATATTTCTAAGAGTATTACAAAAGCTTTCCATCACAATATAAGTCTTCATAACATCTTGAATCTTGATTTCTCTTGACTTGATTTGGACATCATCAAAACTTCATCTTGATCATTTTGCTAACACACTTTTCAAAAATGAGAGACCTCAATAATGATTTCTTCTACGACATATAAATGGATTAATATAATAGAATTACCAGTGTATTTTGGGCAGATCCTCGTACCCGAGCTGCATGTGAGGAATTTGGTGATGTTGTCTCTTTTGACACCACCTACTTGACAAACAAGTAGGACATGCCATTTGCTCCATTTGTAGGAGTTAACCATCATGGACAATCCATTCTACTTGGTTGTGGATTGCTCTCATATGAGGACACTTCGTCATTTGTATGGTTATTCAAATGTTGGCTAAGATGCATGTGAAACAAGGCGCCTTACAGTATTGTAACTGATCAATGTAAGGTGATGGCAAATGCAATTGAATATGTCTTCCCTAAAACAAAGCAGAGGTGGTGTTTGTGGCACATCATGAAAAAGATACCTACAAAATTTCAAGGGTATAAGAATTATGTTGGGATCAAGTGTGATATAAAAGTGCTTGTCTATGACTCTGGTAATGCAACAGACTTTGACATTGGCTGGAAACAACTACTTACCACACATGGGTTAGAAAATAATGAATGGCTATGTAATCTGTATGAAGATAGACAAAAATGGGTCCCTTGTTACTCTAAGAATCATTTTTGGGTTGGTATGTCCACAACTCAAAAAAGTGAAGGAATGAATGCTTTCTTTGATGGATTTATCAATTCCAGTACCACACTTCAACAATTTGTGGTTCAGTACGATAATGCTCTTAAATTCAAGGCCCAAAAAGAAATAGAAGCTGACTTCTCGTCTCTTAATACCAATGTTGCATGTGGGTCTCAATCACCAATTGAGAGACAATTTCAATTTGAGTACACACATGCAAAATTTGAGGAAGTACAAATTGAGTGTCAGTCCAGGATGAATTGTTTCATCAAGAACACAGTCAAGGACTATATTTTGAACAACTACACAATAAAAGAAGAGTACATGTGGGATGGAAAATGTGAGGCAAAATATTACAATGTTGAATTTGATCATCTTTCAAACGATACAAGGTGCTCTTGCCTACTGTTTGAGTTTAGAGGCATCATATGTCGCCACTCCCTATTGGTTCTCGGTCAAGAAGATGTACATAATGTCCCCTCAAAATATGTTCTTTGTCGTTGGAGCAAAAATGTTCGAAGAAAGCACACACTTATTAGAGCATCTTATAGTCATTTGCAGCAAGAACCCAAGATGCAAAGATACCAATCTTTGTGTAAGCAGTTCTATGACATAGCTGAGGCTGCATGTGAATCTGAATGTGCTTCTAATGCGTTGGAAAAAGAATTGGAATGTGTAGGTAAAAAATTCGGTTTAACTTCATCACTGAAAAATAACATCATAAGTGAGGGAGGAGAACTAAGGTATCAGAATCCTGTGACCGATATTCCATCGTACAATACATGTGGAAGCAATGATGTACTTGTTCGTAGTCCAGTCGCAATTAAGCGAAAAGGCAGACCGAGAACTAACAGATTGAAGTCAGCCATTGAAACTAGAACTAAAAAATGGAAATCGGCTCGAAGGAAAAATTCTACAACAACAACAGTTCAACCAGCGGTGAGTACTTCAAATGTTGTAATACAAATATTATTCATTACTTTTGTTAGATGTTGGTAATATGTGTTCCTTTGTGCAATCAGGAAACCACAACAACTATTGTTGCACAACTGGAAGAGGGCGTGGAATATTCAACCCAAACCCATGAAGTTTCCCAACTTTGTCAAGTTGCTCAAATTGGATTTATGTCATTTTTATCTGTTGTTCATAACAATTTAGATAATACACAAGGTTGATATATATGGCTTTGGGATGATATGGTTCTACATTATCTGTTATTGGAATGATGTCCATAACCTCCACAGGTAAATCCTTCAAAATAAAAGACAGCACATGCAATGCAGTGGTAATCGATTACATATGTCCTGTAATCGATTACATAATTGTGTCTGACAGTTTTTTTGCACAACACGGTTCATATCATTTTTTTTTCTATTACAGAGCACAATGCAATGATAGTTATTGTTGCCACCCACTACCACACTACAATTAAATACAACTGTAACCTACTTCACTCCTTTGATAACCCACTACCACAAACCATTTAACCTCCTACCCCCTTTGGAAACCGTAATATCCCAAATGGCAGATCGCGCTCACAAGAAAGTCAGGGCTTCGTCTTCGACAACGGGGCCTCCAAATCGCCCACCGCCATCCCCACCACTCTCTCCACCAGTTACGAGTAATGAACTGTTCTCCAACGACGACCAATATGAAAGGTTCTCTACACATTTCTTTGAGCATCCAATCCTCGAAGGGAAGTATCTTGATGATGAATTTTTTCATGATGGTACATTCGAATTCTTCGACATCTTGACAAAAGCTGGGCTAAATGATTTTGTCGCTTATAAATGATTTCGATTCGGGAGTTATTCGAACCGAAGTCAAAAAGGTGAAAATCACAATCAAACCTTCACTTTTTCATAAACTAACTTCCATCCCTGATGTTGGTGCTCGTTTTGAAGGAAATCTTGTTGACGAGTGGAAAGATGAATACAATTCTGTTAGTGCTAGGTAATTGATCTGTAAACCAGGTTCAAACATACAAGGTAGAATACTGGCCGGGACTATGAATTTTCAAACTAGAATACTACATTATGTCCTTTGTCGTATCTTAGTTCCTCGATCAACGAATGTTGCACAGGCAACAGAAGAGAACATTATGTTGCTGTGGGCACTGATCAATTCTGTTCAGATTAATTTGGGGCATCTCATTCGAAACAGGATGAAAAGGGCTACCAGGGACAACGCCCAACTACCATATCCCCATCTGATTACCACATTCATGGAACACTTTGGTGTGCCTACAAAAACTGATCCTTTTACCCAAGTTAAGAACAAACAGAGGATTGGTTTGGAAGTTCTATCATCATTTGGTTATCAGAAAAATCATGAAGGAATTTGGGTTCCCAAAGTTGACGTTGGGAATATAGAACAACAAGTAGGGATTGAAGATGTGGAAGTTGGTAATGAAGGACATGAAGTCCGAGAACCCTCTCAAAATCCACAACAAACCTCTTCTGAAACATTGAGTGAAGTCATCAAACAAATACAAGAACTCCGCACTTTCGTGGGCCATAGATTTGACACAATTGAAAATCGTGTTGGAGTCCTTCAAGAAGAAGTCATTAACTTCCGCAATCAATTTGAGAGACAACCACCTACTTAGATTACATTTCTTTCTATAATGTTATGTCCCTTTTAATTTGAAAACTTGTTGTTTGATGTAATGTTCTTAAGTCATTCTATTAATGTACGTGCTTTTTAATATTTTTATAAAGTACTCCAACAAGTTCTTACGTTATTGAATACGTTATGATGGAGCGAAATTCCAGAGGAATCCAGTGGCCTGAAGCTCCCAGATCAGAGGTGTGGTAGGTGTGTTGGTGTGCAGCGGACTTGATGGAGTAAATGTTGATGGAGGTGTTTGAATGAAGCAAGGTAGAATGAGTGAAGCCTCTCAGCTCAGAAAGCCTTCATATAATGGAAGGAAGCTTGAGAGAAAATGAAGAAATTGCAAGCAATTTTGACTCAAGAGCAGAATGCAAGACTGGAATATATTTCTCAGCATTTGGGCATAGCTCTAAAGTGCCATACAAGGAAGAAACCATCCTATTTATAAGTGAAGATGGGTCTCTTTTCTGAAATGAACTCCCGCCTAATTTCAAATGGGAAGCCTAACAGCAACACTAAAATCTTCCAGCAAATCCCATGCCTTGCTCCAGGTCAGCTCCTCACGTGTTTGAAGCATCTCCTCATCCAACGTTGGGCTATTTTGGGGTTTTGGCTGGGTGCATATGACTTTGGCAGCAAGCTTCTCCAACCATTCTTCCTTTCACGTGCCAAATGCCATGTTGGCAGCTGCTCCCTCCAATTTATTTAATCCTACAAAACAAAGTAAACATGCTTAATTAAGAGAAGAAGGTTTAAGATAGTTCACCTTCCATAGAAGCAAAATATTAAGTGATCCTTCTTCCTCTTGAACTCTCTTAGCCATGGCTCTAGTAAGAGGTCCAATGTATGTCTTAGATGGCCTTCCATCACGTTATTTATTTATTCAATATCAAGTATTCCAAGTTGAACTTCTTATTATAAAGATCCTTCCGGCAAACATGAAAACTTTGGTATAGAATGAGATTTTGGTAATAGTAATTGATCACACGTACCCTGAAATCGATTACAGTATATCCTCAGAACTGTCCCAGGTTTCCCTGTCATGAACTCTGAACCTGGGAACACCTTGGTTTCCTCTTCTAAACGCATACACCTCGGACTGTTTGAAACATGTTGTTCACAACACCTTGTACAATGACCAACAACAAACAATGCATGCAACAAATTTACCTGCAACCCATCCACATAAACAGTGGTTGCACGTTTTCCTCTATTCCACGGTGTACAAGCTTTGCACAGACTGCCAAGTAGATAATGGTACACTATATGACACCAACAAAAAGTTCCCAAATCACTTATTTTATCAACAATTTCAAATAAAATTGGGAATATTGTTCTGCTACGATTAGGAAACAATACCTCAGTAATTGCTACCAAAATGTACAACCTTCAAACATCTATTGAAGGCAACTTTTTGTATTCCTCAAAATAAATTCATATACCAAATCCAATTCATATTTTCCATCACCAAAGTACTTCCGACAATGACTTTCACTAAGTTTGTTTTCATTCAATTTAATCTGGTCACCAACCAAACCCAACCCTAGGCTTAAGCTAACATCTATTTCCTTGAATTCAACAAATTTATCTCCAAAGCTAAAACCACCTCTGTCATCATCCCATCTAATCAATAAATCGCTCAAAATATTCCTTCCAATCTTAATATTATCATGTAATTCTAAAAACCATCGAAAGTGAGTCTTCGAGATTATGGACTTCTGCTACTCACTCAAAATGTCATTCAAAGAAGCAATACGTTTCGTTTTCAATGAGTGACTAACAAACAACTGCAAAAAAAAAAAATGTATTTTGGTACAAATAACTAACGTAAGTCACAACCCAAAAGCAAGACACACCAAAAAAATTACCAACAGATGCAACACCAAAATCCCCACCCCAAAATACCGATACGGAGACATGAAAAAATTCATACCTTGTTCGAACAACCATTGTTACCGGACGAACCCATTGCACAAAAAAGGTAACAACTTCCACCAAATCCACACCGAATGAGACAAGCCTAATCTCTAACTCAAACAAAGAAAGTCAATGTCCACATACACACCGAAGGAGACAGGCGTAATCTACAATTGAAAGAAACAAACCCAATGTCCACAGAGATTCAAAGGAAAACAATGGTGATAGGGAAGCACGACAGAGAGATGTTGAAGACAAACGAAACCCTCAAAATGGAGGAGGAACAACACTACTATGAAGAGAGAAGTTGAAATGAAATTCAAATCTCTAAAATAGAGAGAGAAGAGGGTGATAAGGAGAAAAGATAGAGTTCGAAAACAAAGAGGACAGTTTCAAAATCCTAACTTCAACCCATTCCAAATCAGATTTTAAATTACAAAAAACATTTAAAATCGACCAATTAAAACTTTTGTCAAATTTTTGTCAAATTGGCATTGTTAAAATATCATGATCCATATATATATATATATAATATAAAAAGTAGCGATAACGTTCAACAGCAGGTAATATCAAAACAGAAAAGTCTTCAATCATGATTTATATAAGAATGATAAAACATAAATGTATTCTTACTTAAAATTAAAATATAAAGATGTTGACCAACAAGGAATCCTTAATTGCGAAATTGTTGAATCTTAGTGTATTCCAATAATTTATATATAAGTCTTACAGCCGGCCACCTAAACCTATTATTAAAGACACTGTTTCCGATGATGATGAATTTCTTAAGGTAAGAAAAGTTATTTTAACATAATAACCACGATTGTGACAATAATCGAGGGTTAAGGCGATCTGTTGTGTGTGAAAAAGTGTTTGAGACAACCTTAAAAAGCAAAGGGTGTTGAAAAAGCTTTGTTGATCTGTTGTGAGTGG
The DNA here is from genome assembly GCA_034642375.1 of Vigna nakashimae. Lineage (NCBI taxonomy): Eukaryota > Viridiplantae > Streptophyta > Magnoliopsida > Fabales > Fabaceae > Vigna > Vigna nakashimae. The sequence continues at coordinate 13,849,904 of CM067763.1, forward strand.
AAATGGCAGAGGAGTTGATTCTGTTGGATGACTGGCTTAGTATGTACGGCATGAGAGCAAGGATAGCACTTGCAGAGAAGGAGATAAAGTATGAATACAGAGAAGAGGATCTGGGAAACAAGACCCAACTGCTTCTGCAAATGAACCCAATTCACAAGAAGATTCCAGTTCTCATCCACAGTGGTAAACCCATCTGTGAGTCCATCATTATTGTTGAGTATATTGATGAGCTTTGGAAGAACAAAGGCTCTTTCTTACCCTCAGATCCTTACGAGAGAGCTCAGGCCAGGTTCTGGGCTGATTTTGTCAACAAAAAGGTAAGCTTTTTAGCATTTCATAAAGTACCTTTTAGTGATGTTGTCCGTAATGTGTTAAAAAATATGCAGATAGGTGATGTTGGGGGGAGGATATGGGCAGGAAAGAGAGAAGGGATTGAAGAGGCAAAGAAAGAGTTTGTGGAGGCCTTAAAGGAACTGGAAAAGGAGCTTGGAGAGAAGGCTTACTTTGGGGGAGACACATTTGGATTTGTTGACATTGCTCTCATCTCTTTCTCCACCCGGTTTTACACTTTTGAGGCATTGGGGAATTTCAAAGTGAAGACAGAGTCTCCTAAGATCATTGCTTGGGCTGAGAGATGCAATCAGAGGGAAAGTGTTTCAAAATCTCTTGCTCCTGAGAAGGACGTCTATGACTTTGTTCTAAGCTACAGACAGAGCCATCACTTGGACTAAGACCAGCGATGAAAGGATCTTTGTTATTGCTTTCCACTTTCTGGTATCTATATATTCAATGTCAACTTTACTTATGCTTAATTTCTTGCAAAAATAAGGGTGCGTTGAAGATGATTTCAAGAACATGGATTTTTCATCAATGTATTATAATAATAAATATTATTTATTATATATGATTTTTCATCTTCAATATAAAGGAATCGCTTCCTTTCCAATCCAGGATGTATTATCATTTTATCACAATCAACTTTATCTTCAATAACACTTCCTTTCAACGCATAATCAATTTCATCTATTTGTTTCACAGCATATCAAAGATGAAAAAAAAAAAAATCCGTTTTTCAAATAAAACATCTATGCAAATTTCTCTCACCTATGCGAAATAATGAAGAACATTCTCTCCGTCAAATCTCTATGTACATACAAATCATTTGATAAAACCATAAATGTCACTCGTTAATCCTTCTTCATCAACAAAAGTATTCTTAGAAACAAACACAACTAAGTCTTTAGCAATTTTTATCTAATGTTTACATATTTTCCCATTAATACACAACGCTTGACTATATGTACATAAAATCCAAAGAAGATCAATCAAACTGAAAAAAATACAATGACTAAAAGAAACTTTTCTTATTTTAATATTAAATAAAAACTTAGAGCTAATTTAATATAATATATATATATATATATATATATATATATATATATATTTTAATTTTTACATCCAAATCACGTTGAAGTTGTAAGGAAAATAGCAGAGGGTTGAACAATGTTTTAAATTTTTTTTTTCACAAATTAACGTCGAATTGTTTACAAAGACAATGTGCAAAAACTTTAAGATGGATACACACTAGGTTTTAATGATATGAGTAAATGGAAGACGTTTAAATAGAGAAACAGTACACTATATTTTTATACTTGTTCATTCATCTTGAGCTATCTTCCTTAAGAACTCTTAAGGGATTCATTAATCTTTTCCATGATTACACGAGTTTTGCCTCTCTAAGATCTCACCGTGTATTCTCACCATTACAACGAATTTTAGTATTACTCTTAGTTTCTTAGTTAACCTGACTAGACCGAGTTTAGCCCTCCAAGATCTAACCCGACAATTGTATAGACTATCAACTCAACCTGAGCTGAACAACCAAGTGTTTGAGTTCTCTCTAGAACTTACAACAAATTCATAAATGAATTTTCTACAAGGTACAAATGAATGACTCTCAAAGAGAGGATATGTGTTCAAATACAATACAATTTGTAACACTTGAAAGTGTTTATCTCTTTACAAAGACTTCTCTCTCAAGTTGACTTCTGAAGAGTTGGTAGCTTTTCGATGTGAAGTTTAACTTTAGTCTACTTCAAAGAAACATTCTAAGAATGTTCTTTTTCTCTCATAACGTCTTTTTCTAGGGTGCCGTGATTTTTATCATATCTTTCTCTTTATTGATATCAAGAGAAAGAGTATACAAGTATCAAAGTACGTTGATAAACGTTAAGTAGTGTAGTGTGTTAAAGACATTTTATCATTTGTCATTTCACTAATAAATGCATCGTTTAGTAAGCCAAATATGTATTCTTCAGATGTTATAAATATAAGATGCTTTCTCAAGACTAAAGCGTTTGGTGGTCACTTATGAGATGATACTTTCCATAGAATGTTTTGCTTGATGTAACACTATATGAAAATATTTCTTTTAGTCTTAGTGTCATATAAGAGATAGATTTCTATTTCCATAAGAAACTAACTTATTTTCCTCGTAAAGTCTATTAAGAGATTTCAGTGAGAGATACTTGTTCTTAGACGCTGTTTATAATTTTCTAATCCATTCAACCAGTTTGGTCTATAAGCATTACTTCAGCTCTTGGTTCGAGACATTATAAGATGTTTCTTTACTAGATACTACTTGTTACAAATGACTTTTCCTACACATATTTTGTTTGATATTGTTAATTAAAGTTCAAAACTTGAACTGCTTAAACAATCTTTTCTCTAGACAATTTTTGTCTGAACACACGTAATCATGTTATTTAGAATACCAAACTTTTCAAAATGTGAAGTTTAATTCAATTTTGAAAAATATACAATAATAGATTTTTGATAGATTTCATCGTAGATTTTATTATTAGTAATAATGGATGAAAAATGTAGTTTAAAAACCATTAAGTTAACAATAGCTAACCTAACCTTCCTCTCAATTTAATTTTATCTTCTCAATTATTATATAAATAAAGAAAGAACTGTAATTTTATCAGTGCTTTTCTTTCATTTTTAGTATCTATATTATTTGATCAATCACATTAAACATTAAATTTATTCCACTCTTATAAATTTATAATTTTGTTCAATCACATTAAACATGGATAAAATTAAATTGAACACGCCTATTTAATATGATCAAGGTAAATTATCTAGACACACCTATATTTAATGTAACTAACTTTTTAGCATTTTATTTTCACCATAATTATTATAATTTGAACTTGAATAAAATATGGCTAAACTATTTTAAATTTAATTTGATATAATACGTTATTTAATTACATTAATTTGGATAAGATCATGTTTTTATATTTTAAATGTATTTCATTATAAGATTTTAGCTTTTCTTTAGGTTCTATGATAAATTTTAGATAGAATATATCACATTTTTACTATATTATTATTTATTATTATTATTATTATTAACGGATACAAATATCTTTAGAAATACTAATAAGTTTACAATCAGCAACACCTTCAATTTAATTTAATCTTCTTATTTGTTATGTATTTATTATATAAATTAACAAAATTGTCATGCTAACAAAATTATTAGAACCTATCTATTCAGTACAAAAAATTATTTTATTTTCATTATTGATAGTTCTGTGCAATCACATTTATTGATAAGATTGCATTTTTCTATTACTAAAATTTCCTTTTTCTATATTTTAAATTTAAGATTATAAATGATGTGATCAAGATACATTACTTAGAGCTAAATTAATATGTAACTAATTAATATCATTTTATTTTTACTATAACTATTAAACTAACTTAAAGGTATATTATTTAATTACGTTAATTTGTATATGATTATAGTTTTCAAGATTGTATTTTTTCATTTATTACAATTCGTTAGATTTTATTATATATATTACCTTCCATAATAATTTATTTTATTGTGAAAAAAAAAAACGCTTCAAACTCTCGAAACAAAAGTTAACTATGTAATGTAAGTTGTAAACTTGTGCATTTATTATATTGCAAAATAAATATTTTACCAAGCTTTGCTTCTGTTTAGCAGCGCTAACGTTGCATTCCCAAGTCTGAGGATTTCGATGCGCTGCATCTCAACAACCCGTATAAGGTTCGGGATCTTCTCGTGTGCTATAGACCTTGAGAAAAAAAAAATCAGAACAATATTTCTTTCTCTAACATAGTTGAGCTCTCCCTCTTCCTTGCATAAATTTCATTTTTCTGTGAGCTTCCTCTATAGTTTCTCTTTCTTCTCTTATCCTACGTTTCACTTTTCTCTTTTTAGATATCTATGCTAGTTTTGAAATCCTCATAACTTTATAAAAAGTTCCTGTTGTATCTTGAAGAGCTTACGCAATACACTGTGAATAAGTCTTTAAGGACAATGATCTACACAGCTCGAAAAATTTTCTTGGTGATTTTGTCAGCTTTTTTATAACAATCTTAAGTACTTATGCTTGACATCAATAACTCAATCTTGGAGTATTAAAATATTGTTTCCGAAATTCAAACGGTCTTTGTGAAACCTTTCTTGGATGTACAAAATTGAAGTCTTATCTGGTACGAATTTTTAGCGTGGGTAAAATCGTGTGTCAACCCTCTTAGACATGTATGGAGTCACCTTTGCTCTTTCATCTTCAAAACCTTACTCTAGCCTCCCTCCAAATTCAAAAAAAATTGAAGATTAGGTTCATACAAACAAGGTATGCCGACATACTTTACTTAGTGCATTCTCTAATAATTTGTTTGATGTGTACTTTTCCTATAAGGAGGTGAAAGACATTTGGGATTCTTTGATTCTCAAATACACTATTGAAGATTGAAGATGTCGTCAGACAAAGGTTCATTATTGGGAATTATTATCGCTAGGAAATGGTTGAAGACAAGGATGTAAAGTCGTAAATCAATGAGTACCACAAATTGCTAAGAGATATGAAAGCGGAGAACATTCTTCTACCAGATAAATTTGTTTCAGAGATTTTTATCGAGAAATTGTCGCCTTCCTTAATTGATTACAAGCAATAACATAAACATAGACACAAGAAAATGTGACTTTCTAAGCTCATCACTCATATAACTATTGAAGATACCAACAGGAAAGAGTGTGTTGCTGTAAGGGCCAAATCTTTGTCTACAAAAGCAAACATGATAAAGACAAACCTACTCCAAAAAGATAAGAACACGAACCTGATCACAATAGGAAAAATAATTTTTGAAAATCTCGTTCGAACGCATCTAACCGCACCTTTAAAAAGAAAGGAAATTGCTTCGTATGTGGGAAGTCGGGCCATCATGTACCACAATGTAGGCGTAGATCAAGAAACGACAATCCTCCCAAGACAAATATAGCCCAAGGAGATTACATTATTGCTTTAGTCATTTCTCAAGTAAATTTGATGACCAATGTAAGCAAGTGGGTGGTAAACTCTAGTGTTACCAAGCATATCTGTGCAAACAGAAGTGTCGTTACCTCTTATACTAGTGTAGGAGATGGAGAAGAACACGTCTACCTCGGTGATTCCATAATCACTCCTGTTTTTGGAAAAGGGAAAGTTCTTCTCAAGCTCACATCTAGAAAGACTCTGGCCTTGAGTGATGTGTTACATGTGTCATCAATCAGAGTCAATTTAATCTTTGTAGCACTACTGGGAAAAGTGGAGGTTAAAGTGTCATTCGAGTCTGACAAGATTGTAATGACAAAAAATAATGTTTTTTTTTGGAAACAGATATTGTGATCAAGGTTTCTTTGTACTTAACATTTATGAGAATATTAATGAATCATCTTCTTCTGCTTATATTGTTGACTCATATGATATATGACATGCTAGATTAAGATAAGTGAATTCTTCCGATGTTATAAAATTACAATGACTAGGATTAATCAATATGCATGATAAGTAAATGTGATATATGTGTAAAATCTAAAATAACCAAGAAAACATGTTATTTTGTAGATCATCAAACTAAATTGTAAGAGCTAATTCATAATTATCTAGCTGATTTAAAACAAACCGTATCTAGAGGAAGTAAAAATTATTTTGTAACCTTTATAGATAATTATTCTAAATACACTAAAGTGTATTTAATTAAACATAAAGATGAAGCCTTTGATGTGTTTCTAACCTACAAAGAAAAAGTGGAAAATTAATTATATAAGAAACTTAAGAGGATTAGATTAAATAAAGGTGGTGCATTGATAACGGTTGAAAAACCGTTATTTTTATACTTAATTTTGACATTAAAAACAACCTTTATGACTTAGAAACTAGCTTGGAATCATGATTTTGCTTAAGTTTTGGAAATAAGAGAGTTTGATGGGTTTTATGCTTGGTTTTCCTTGTTTTGGCAGGTTTTAAGATGAATTGGATGAAAGAAGTGAAGTAGGAAGGAGTTGGACTCAGAAAAGGAAGGAAAAATGCACAAAAGAAGAGCCGCAGTCACCGCTCAACGCAACATTTACCGTTGAGCATCATTTTGAAGTACCACAACCACTGCTGAGGGCCAAAACTGCAGTTGAGCGTCAATTTGAAGAGCTGCACTTACCGCTGAGCACCAAAATGCTGTTGAGTACCATTTAATTGGGCTTGGGCTTGGACTTATTTTCTGTAATTTTTAATAAACTATATAAGGTTTTAGTCCACCTAGGGTTGGCATCTTTGGATAGAAAGAGGCAAAATCACACTCTCTTCACCCCTTGGATGCGAATTTTTGGATGCTAAAGCTCTGATCTTCAACTTTTAGGGTTCTACCTTTCATTCTTTCATTGTTTTCATCTAATTTCACCATGTCTATGGTGAACTAAACTTTCATTGTTGTTGGGGAACCAATGTAATCCTTTGAAACTCTCATGTATTGAATAGATTCTTGATTTTATATGCTTTACTTCATTAATTGTTAGGGTTTTTCCTCTTATCTCTATGCATGCTTTGTTTAACTCATTCAATTGCATGATCATTGATGTTATTTATATGGACACATATAGGTTAATCTAGAACTGGGGAAATTCTCCTGAAAGCAATATTACCTATACAGATAGGAATAGGAGGATCGATTGCCTTTAAGTTTCTATGCGAATGTAATGCATGAATAATTACTAGGGAGACAAGACATTGTAAACTAGTGATTAGGATTAGGCTTTCTTCACCGAGACATTGGGTTTAAGGTAAATTAGAAAGTGGAATTAACATTAATGAAGAAAGATGAATTCCTAAATTCATGGAGTGGATAGGATAAGTCGGAAACCCCAACAACATAATCATTCATATTCTACATCAATCGCTTTTGCATCTTTCAATCCAATTGATCAAAACTTGCATTCATGTTTATTTTCCACAATTCAAACACAATGATTTTGTTTACAAGTCTAATTTAATCAAGAAATCACATAACTGTCTAGGCCGTGAGTCCTTTCGGAAATGATACTTGGTCTTACAATTTTATTATTACTTGATATTATTCGGTACATTTGCCGAGTGTTAACAAGTTTTTGGCGCCGTTGCCGGGGATCAAAAATTTGTTTATCAAGTTTTTGGCGGTGTTGCGGGAACTTGTGGTTTAAGTATTCTATTTGTGTGATTATTGATTATCTTTGACTTGATTTTTATCCTTTTATTTTATCTTTTTATCTTTATATTTTATCTTTTTAGCTTGATCTTTTTATCTTTTTAGTTTGTGTATGCAGGATACAATTCGAACTAGGAGCAAGAAAACATCAAAACGTCTTCTTGAAGGATTGGATGAGAGTAAAAGAAGAGGAGAATTCGTACATTTAGAGAATTATTCCATTCTCCGGAAACACTTTTACAACCCTCACCACAAAGGTCTAACTAAAGCCCTGAAGAGATGACCGGAGAGAACAATGGTAGACGTACTCTAGCGGATTACACCACAATTTTTGGTCCTCATCACTTTAACAGTATAACAAGGCCGAGGGTCAATGCTGCAAACATGGAGGTGAAACCGACGTTGATACAATTGGTGAAGAGCAACCAATTTAATGGGCTATCACATGTAAGTCCATATGAACATCTAACCACATTCAACGAGATTTGCAACACTGTGAAGATCAATGGTGTGCCGGATGACGCTATAAAGCTTAGTTTGTTTCCTTTCTCATTGGGAGGCAATGCCAAGCTATGGTTGAATTCTTTTCCAGAGGATAACTTAACTGAATGGGAAGTCATGGTTTCAAAGTTTGTAAACAAGTACTTCTCACAGTCTAAAATCAAGAAAAGTAAACAAGAAATTTCTTCTTTTAGACAAGGCATGGAGGAGACGCTAGGTCAAGCATGAGATAGATACAAGAGCTTGTTGAGAAAAACGCTCACGCATGGCTTTGACCAAGCAACATTAGTCCTTCTTTTCCTTGGAGGTCTTGGATCACAAACCAAATTGATGCTAGATGCCTCAGCTGGAGGTAATATTAAATGCAAGACTTATGAGGAAGCCACTGAATTGATTGAGAATATGGCTACGAATGACAACGAGATGCATAGTAAAAGAGGAGTTGCAACTCAATAGAAGGGAGTCCTACAATTGCAATCTCATAATGCCATGCTTGCACAAAATAAAGTTACAACTCAACAGTTGAAGAATTTGACAAAGACACTCGCTCAGTTGCCAAAGGAGCTGAAGAATGTTTCAAAGGTGCAACAACAACTCTGTGAATTGTGTGGTGGTGACCATATCAATGGTCAATGTGCTTTTCCAGTGAAGGCCTTAGAAGACGTCAATTTTATGGCCAATCAATTTCAATACCACCAAGGTAACTTCAACCAAGGGTGGAAACCTCACCCAAGCATGGGTCAAGGTGATGACAAATTTATGAACACCGAAATACGGCTCCATAAACTTGTTTTACAATCAGCAAGTGTGATCGAATCGTTTCAAGTAATAAACTCGGTAAGACCAAGTATCGTTCTCCCAAAGGACTCACGGCCTAGTTTAGTTATGTGATTTGTTGATTATTTAAGACTTAAGAACAAAATAATTGGAGTTTAATATGCAAAAGACAGAAAATAAACATGTATGCATGAATTTGATCAATGGCTAAAACAAAATACAAACACTTCAATGGAATATATGGATGAGTATGTTGTTGGGGGTTATCAATTTCATCTTATCCACTCTCATATACTTTAGGAATTCAACATTCTTTTCATCATTGTTAATGCCACTCTCTAAATCACCTTGCAAGAAGGCCTATCCCTAATTACGAGTTCATACAATTCCTAGCATTCCTAGTAATTAGTTCTTTGAGTGCAGGAGCTTAACAGCAACCAATATACTATTGGGAGAAATTCCCCGGATCTAGATTTCCCCGTACGTTCCCGTATCGACAAAATCAATAATCGTGCATTGAATGAGTTAAACAAAGCAAGCATTAAACAAAGAGGAAAAACCCTAACTAATGATGAAAGAAAGCATAGGACTTAAAATAAGATGTAAAAACAAATTCCATATATGAGAGTTTCACAAGACTACATTGATTCCCCAACAACAATACAAGGTTTAGTTCACCATATTCATGGTGACACTAGATGAATAATAATGGAAGAATGAAAGATAAAACCCTAGAAAGGTGAAGAGGTAGCCTAAACATCCAAGATCCTACTTCAAAGGGGTGGAAGAGAGAGTGTTTGCTTCGTTTCTGCCAAAGATACAAACCCTAGGACGTCCTAAAGCTTATATACTAATCTAAAAATACAGAAAATTTAGGCCCAAGCCCATAAGAATGTCGCTTAGCGGTAAAGTGCCGCTCAGCGGTAAGTGCGTGAGTTGGTTTCTTCCCTTCAGCGGCCATTTTGCCCTTCAGCGGATCCACCGTGATCTCTTGAGTGCCGCTCAGCGGTAAACTGCCGCTCAGCGGTGGTTGCGGCTTCTTCTTTTGCACTTTTTGATGTCTTTTCTGATTCCATCTCTCTCCTTCTTCACCAAATTCACCTTAAAACTTGCACAAAAACACTTAAATCAAGCATAAACCTATCCAGCTCTCTTATTTCTGAAAATATGACAAAAAAACATGATTTCAAACTAGTTTCTAAGTGTTAAAGGTTGCTTTTAGTATGAATTTTAAGCATGAAAATAACAGTTTTTCAACTGTTATCACAAGGTCAGAATGGACAAGCTGGACAAGTAGGACAATTCAATAGACCATAGCAGCAACCATTACTACGGCAACAAGTATCTGCACTCAATGAGAAATCAACAAAGTTAGAAGACACTCTTCAACAATTTATGTAGGTGACTATCTCCAACCACAAGAGCACTGCAACTGCCATTAAAAGCTTGGAGATGCAAGTTGGTCAATTAGCTAAGAAGTTGGAGGATATGCCTGATAAGAGTTTTTGGGCTAATACTGAGGTTAACCCTAGGGAAGAGTGTAAAGTTATTGTAAGTACAGATGATGAGAGGTTGGACGAGGAAAAAGAGAGTGTTGAGTTAGATAAAAGAGAAGAAAAAAATAAGAGAGAATATGTGAGGTTGAGAGAAAAAAGAAAGAAAAGAAGAGGGGAAAGAAAAATATTGAGAAAAATGAAAAAGTTCTTCCTTATCCTAAGGGGAGTGAGAAAATAGAAAAAGAGAGACAATATGGGCATTTTAAAGATATCTTCAAGCAATTGGAGATTATTATACCTTTGAATGAAACAATTCAACAAATTCCAGTTTATGCAAAGCACATGAAGAAAGTCTCCACAAAGAAGAGATATATAGATGAGGAGACTAAGGATGAAAAGGGAGATTGCAGTGTTATTGAGAAGAAACCACTTCCTCCAAAAGTGAAAGATCCAGGAAGTTTTACTATTCCTTGCGTCATAGGGAAGGAGAATATAAGGAAAGCCTTAATTGACTTGGGGTTGATGAGAGGGTCACACCTCTCACAAAAGTTGTTTGCATAATTAATGCAGTATAAGCTAGGAAGTGACTCCTAGGTCGTCTCTCAAAGACCAAATGTGGTTCAGTCTTAGATCAAACACATAGTGGGGGGGTTGAAAGTGTTTTTGTGCTTTGGAAATGAACTAAATTAAAACGGGAAATTAAACACAATTGAACATAATTGAAAACATTAAAGTGAATATTAAAATTTAAATAAAGAAAAAAAAAGAAAAATAAGTCACTAAAAAAAAACTTATGAGCATTTAATTAAACATTAGAATGAAAACATAAGTTGGTGAATAAAAAAAAAAAACTATCAGACGTGATAAATCATAAGTGCAATAATTTTGCTTTATCCATGAAGGCACCATGCAACATGAAAGAAGACTTTAATTCCATCATGTGAATTAATTAAAGTGCAATAATCCAACGCTAATGAAAAAAATAAATCTACAACCGTGATGTACTTCTCCATGCTCCAAAAAAAAATAATTTAATGTCCGCGCTTTCTCTTCTTGAAGCCAAAAATGAATCCCAATTTTCTTAGGTGGCGGTTGCTCTAAGCAAGACGCGTGCACTCTCCATTGCTATCCACCTTGCAGCTGCTATCTTCATGATCCACGACCTAAAAACCAAAAAAACCAAGAGTGTGGCGGCTGGACCATCCATGATTAAAAGCAACATAAAATCACTGTTGGAATCAAATCACCGCATGGAATCAAAATTAAAGCATTTTCTACATTGTCTAAAGAAAGAAACAATTATTTTTCTGCTGGAATAAAAACTAAGAGCTACTAGGACCGAGAAAAAACCGAGAGCTGCAGGAATAAAAATAAACGTGCACAGCAAAATGCTCATTCATTGATAGACTGAAAACATCAATAAAAACAAAATGTTTGAGCCAAAAAATGAAAAGGGAAATGTGTGATCAGCAACATAAAAATAAACTAAAGCTTTTTATTCCACCATAACAGCGTTGCTACTCTTCTATTGAAATGAAACGTTAAGGGAGAGACCGAGTGAGGTTGGCGGCTGACGTTTCCCAGTGTGCACTGGACAAAAATCCCTCCAGGCCGTGGCACCCCCTACGTTTCAGCTACTCCTACTCTCCTTTCTCTCGGTGGTTCCCTCCTTCACATCCAGCACCGTGTCTATCCTAAGAAATAAAAATGAAAGCTTTCATGCTCCCAGCTGGCTATCCCCATCATCATCTGTAACCCTCCTTTTCTCTCCATTAAAGCGCGCAAACTCCTTTTGTAAAAGCAAACACAATAATGCTAAAAATCCATTCTCCTGCAGCTTGACCGTAGCTTTTAAAATAAAGAAAATGAGTTCCTTTTCCCCAATGAATTCACGTGCACACACTCCAGTTCTATGAAAAATCTTTTTTTCTCTTAAGCAAATGAAAGTTGTACATCTTCTAGTGAAATCAACATTTTCAAAATAATATCACCATGTGCACAAGAAAAATACAATGACAGTGAGTTATCAAAGAAAGTGTGCTTCTCAATTTCATCCTATATCCCGTAACAGCAAGCTACCCGTTTCTACACATTAAAAGATGCTTAAAGAAAAAAAACTCCCATGAAGGTGGCGGCTGGTCCTCCTCCATTTTATCTACACGCACCTCCCAACAAAAGTTGTGCATAAAAGAATGCAGTATAGTGCTAGGACATAACTCCTAGGTCGTCTCTCAAGGACCAAATGTGGTTCAAGTCTTAGGACAAATACGCAGTGGGGGGGGTTTGTGATTTTTGTGATTGAAAATGAACTAAATCAAAAATGAGAATTAAACACAACCGAATATAAATAAAAGCATTAAAAAGAAACTACAACAGATAACTTTCCAAACACAATTCAAGCTGTAAAAATGCAACGGTTACACTAAAACATTAAATGCACAATATTGTCATCTAACCTACACATTCACCACCAAAAAGAAGAAAACGCTTGCAGAGTTAATTTAAATAATTTAGCAAGCTGCTGTAAAATAAAATTTATGTTGCACCGTTTTTCCATCCAAGGCCGTGGCCCATCCCGCATCAACTTCTTCATTCAAAGCTAAATAAAAATAGCCACTTGCAGCATATCCCAAAACCAAAATAACTTCTATCTTCTATCATTGAAATCCAAGACAAACTCCTTTTTGTAAAAGCAAATACAATAATGATGAAAATTCATTCCCCTGCAACAGCTTCAGCGTTTCTTTTAAAAGAAAATAAATGCATTTTTTTACTCAAAATGAAATCACCGCTTCTTCACTCAGCTTGCAGCCAAACATTAAGTAAACATTCAATGCAACAGTAAACTTCTGTGATGATGAGCTTTGAAAGACGGAAATGAAAAATCAGCAAAGATAAAAAATGCTTCTAAGTGTGTGGCGGCTACCATGTCCAGCACATCCCATTTCTACAAGAAAGAAAACTAAATCTACTGAACATCACCGTTCATTAATGCACCGTTTGCATCCAAAAGAAAGAAAAATGAAATGTGCTTTTTTTATATTCTGGGTGTAATCCTATGTCTAAAAGCAACGTTCAAAAGAAAAAAAAAACAAGAAGCCCTTGAGGTTGGCGGCTGGAGCTTTCAGGTGTGCACACCAAACCAAGACACCACTCTCCCCCCTCCTGGAACTCCACGGCTCTCTAAGGTGGCTCTTTCCAAGATAACCAAATCATTCTCGCTTCCCCTAGGTGGCGGCTGACTCCACCCAGTAAAAGTCCCCCGTCCTTTTTTTTTAATGAAAATATCTGATGTAGGTCTTTTCCCTCTGCCCTCAGCTCTAGGGTCGTGTGTTTTTTTTTAATTTGCTGGCTGCACCTCCTACTTCACTGCTGCCAGCCTTCCTGTGAGGCCCCTGGACCGTGTCAAGCTGCTGGATCGTGTTCGTGGAGTGTGTTGGGCGAAGGTCGTGAGTCCATTGATGTGCTACTTCCAAGTGTGGGCCGTGTTGGACAGCGCATCCCCTTTTCACGTGAAGGTGTTGCCAAATTACTTTTTCTCCTTAGGTGGAAGTGGCAACCACAGACACGTAACCCATAATGCTAGATGCTCCCTTTCACGTGTGGCCTATTCCAGTAATGCATCACTTCCTCTCTCCAAAATAAAACCTCCTCTTCCTAAGCAAATGAGTGCACGGTGCTACCTCCTTATTAATTGTCTCCCATTGCTTTTCTTCCACGTGCACACCCTTGAGTTATTCGACTAAGATAACAACTTCATAGCTTTATCTCCCAGGTCGTAACTGCGCTTCCTATTCCAGCCCCCCTCCGTGAGCGCACACACCAACGCTGCCTCCTCTTCTTTCTAGACCAGCTGTTGCACCGTGGAACACCAAAGCAACAAAATTGAATATGTGCTTCCTTGGTTGAAGTGTTCCAGCACTTTCAGCTGCAAAATGAAAGCTTCCTTTCTTTCTTCCAGCAGATCACGTTCCAGCCAAGCGAACGTGTAGTGGCTCCCGCAAATTTCTGTGCACACCCCTGCCTTGCTTCCGTGATCTCTCTGCCACCACATGCTTCCAGCCACACGCATTTCTCTGCTGGACCGTGGACTTGGGCGTGTGCTTCCTTGCTTCAGCTGGACTCCAAAGTTGTTGTATGGTGTGCTGGACGTGCGCTGTCGATGTGTGCTGACGTAGCACTTCATCTTTGGACGCTCGTTCTGGATGTGTGCGGACGTGCTGGACGTGCGCTGGAGTGCTGCTCTGCTGGACGTGCGCTGAAGTGTTGGACGCTCGTGCTCCGCGAGAAGCCAAATCAGGACGTGCGTTGTCTTCAACTCTATTGGACGTTCGTTCTGGAAGTGTGCGGACGTTCTGGACGTGCGCTGAAGTGTTGGACGCTCGTGCTATCCGCGAAGCCAAATCAGGACGTGTGTGCGATCTGCTGGACGCTCGTTCTGGAAGTGTGCGGACGTTCTGGACGTGCGCTGAAGTGTTGGACGCTCGTGCTATCCGCGAAGCCAAATCAGGACGTGCGTGCCATCTGCTGGACGCTCGTTCTGGATGTGTGCGGACGTGCTGAACGTGCGTAACTTTCTTCCAAGTTGTTGGGCCGACGTGCTTCTGTTGGGTTCAGGCCGTGAGCCTCTTTTTCTTCCAGCACCACTTCCTAGCTTCTCCAATCAAGCCAATCTCCATGTGCACTCCCATAATTTAAATCCACACCTCCTCACTCATTTTAGTTTAAAGTATATTGATGTGGCATTTTCTTTTGACCTCCAAATGTTCCAAATTGTATTTCCAACATTTTCCCTGCAATTAATAATGCAAATAATTTGCACAAATAATCCAAATTAATTAAAATTAGAATTTTTGGTCAAATTAAGCACAATTAGTAAAAATGGGAAAATACTAGACAATTAAGCACAATTCCCCGATTAAATCCAGTACAATAAACTAAGTGAAATCAATAAAATATTGATTCATCAAAATAGACCACACTTAGTCTTTTGCACTCCTGGGCAAAATCAAGACGCAGATCAGGGAATAGTTCAAAGGACTTTTAGGGAGGTGACACAAACTCAGCATACAGAAAACAAAGACTCAAGAAGGACAGAAACAAAATTACACAGTTCTCCAGGAATCTGGACCAAGAAAAGAAGTAGACAATATCCAACACAGAATCAATCAGAGAAAGCAGATACTCATGAAATCATCCAAGCAATTCAAGACATGGCAAAAATGATCAATCAGCTCAAGAGGTGAATCAAAAGTAACAAAACCTCACAGAT
Source organism: Vigna nakashimae (assembly GCA_034642375.1). Classification (NCBI taxonomy): domain Eukaryota; kingdom Viridiplantae; phylum Streptophyta; class Magnoliopsida; order Fabales; family Fabaceae; genus Vigna; species Vigna nakashimae. The sequence goes on from CM067763.1 coordinate 13,865,489, forward strand.
GCACTATCAGTGTTTCTCTCAAGTGTATAAGGTAAAGAATTTCAACTCAATGCACTCAAGAAAGCAAACAACAACAGACTTGGCAAGACTCTAATATCAACACTCAAACACATACGCATGTTCAAATCAAAAGGTCTTTTCATGGTTGTAATGGGGCCAAGGACAAGGGAGGATATATCTGGATAAGAAGCTACAAACTATAAGGAACAGAGGAGCAATGGGGAACAAGTGTAAACACATTCAACACACCCACAACCTCTAATTCCATCCTCTTCTTGACTCCATTATTATTATTTTTTTTTTCATTTTCCACTGTTTTTCTGCTCTTTTTTTTTCATCTTGTCTCTTTTTTTTTTACTCTATTCAGCACACAATTTCAAGAGACAAGATACACCACATAATTACCAAAACAAAACAAGAAGAGGAACCAACTAGCCAATTCATCAGAACCCCCAGGAAGACCACACTTGTTCCCAAAACACTTCCAAAGCTCCAAAATTCCCTAAGGTTAAGTACTCATGGTTTTTCACTTAGGGCTAGTGTATGAGCTTCAAAACAAAGAAATGAGGAAAGTATAGGCTCAAAAAGGGTTTTCAAAGAATTAGAGCAAGGTAAGCTTATTTGGCTAGAGAGGCTCAAAAACAAAACTGCCTTTATCACTTCCAAACATGCATATCAATCAAGAATTATCAACAAGAGTCAAGCCAAGGCATATGTGCAAGCAATCAAGAGACATATCACACACAAGAAAGAACATAAAGTGGCTCAAATTCTCACACAGGATAATTGTCACAATCAATTCAACCTCTCAAACATCATAATCATCTTCCCAAGCAGAGAAAAGCAAGGATTTCAAACAAATAAGTATCAATCAAGTGAAGGAAATGATAAGTCTACAACCCAAACAACGTCCAGAAATGAAGAGAAACATGTAAAACTGTGCACAAAACAAAAGAAAAACTACCTAGAAAAGAAAAAATTTAACCAAGAAAACAAAAACTAACGAAGAAAAATAAAAATCTCCCCCAATAGACCACACTTAAACTACATAGTGTCCTCAATGTGTCATAAGCATAAGATCAGAAATCAAAACGGTCAACAGATCATGGACAAGTGCAATAAAAGTAGGGAAAGGGGGAGAAGAGAGAAAGAAAACTCCCCTGATCATGGTGGCAGTTGCCAATTTTGGACTTGCAGGGAGATGTCTTCCATCACAGTATCCAGCCAGGAAGTTTTGAGGAAAAATTGCTTCATCCTCCATATTTGATCAAGCAGGGAAATGTCTTCCACAACTGGATCTAAGAAGAAGTGATTGTTGATGAGCGGGTTCAGCTGGTGCCTATTGATGTTGAAACTAGTGTGTATGTAAGCACCTTTTCCTTCCACTGTGGGTGCATGTTGGTCAAATTCATGTGTACCTCCTGCAACATGGTTAGTGCAATGTGGCTCCAAAGAAATGACATGCAGAGGTATAACACCCAATCCCAATTTATCAGACTGAACCTCACATCCTCAGAACATGAATCAATTTCAAAATCACAAGCAATATCAACTACAGACTCAGATTCATGTTCAGTGCATGGAGAATAAACATTTGGATGTGATAACAAAAATTGGTTCTCATCATGCATAGAGGGAAAATTAAAATCAGACTCAACAACAATATAATCATCATCATACCTCTCAACAACATAATCATCAATATAATCAAATTGAGGTATGCTCACCTCCTCTTCCTTGAAGATTGCTAAAGTGTGGGAAGATGAAGGTGGTATACCTGGTTCAGGATTACTGCTTATTTCTGCCTGCTCCTCAAAATATTCATCACTCTCATCAGGTGCAAGGGTAGGGACATAGGATGATGGGAAAGTAGATGGCACAGTAGTAAGCTCATGACTCTTCTCCCCATCTTCTATGTTGATGCCACTATCATCATCATCTGGAATCTGAATAGTCTGAAATGGTAACTCTGAATCTTGAGACTGTTCCTCAGTGAGTTGAGTGGCCATCTGCCCTATCTGATCAGTCATACTCTGAATGGCAGCTCCTATTTCTTGCTGGAACTGCATGTTCTCTTGCTGAAACTGAAGGTTCTGCATGGTCATCTGCTCCAACAACTCCTACAATGTAGGCTCAGAAGTAGAAGGCCGAGGAGCTATTTGGGCAGGAGCATCATATTGCTGACTTTGGTATTGCTGGACTGGTGGAGGCATACAAGTACTCTGGAATGGTGGTTCTTGATAATGATGCTGTGGAGCATTATACCATCCCAAGGTAGCGTCATTCCATCCAAGACCGTTGCTGTAAGCATATTGCACAAGGGAAAATTTGCTCAGAAACTGATGCTCAAGATATCCCTAATCGGTAACGGATCTCAAAGGAAGAGAGTCTTTCCAATCCTTAGCTGCTCCTTGTAATGAATGCGGAAATGTGCTCAAGAAAATGTAATCAAGAGGGACATCTGGAGGCTTCATTGAAGAGCACATGATGTGGAGCTCCTCCAAATGTCTGTGTGGGCATTCTCCTTCAAAACCATGAAACTTAGGCAGCAAATGTATCAGTCCAGGGGTGAGATCGCAATGAAGATCATCCTCCTTAAGTGAAACCGGCTCACAAAGAGCACTCTCAGAAATTAGAGGATGAGTCATATTGTTCTCAACATAGACATCAGCAGAATATGAATTACAATCAGAGTAACATGCAGAAGGAGAATCATAATCAGAGGCACTAGCAAAACAAGCAGTATTCACGAAATCAAAATAGGTAGACATGGAAAAAGAAGAATACTAAAAATCACGAAACAAATAAAACACAACACATTTATACATGCAACACGCACACACAAAACAGAACATCACATCACATCACATCACATCACATCACAACACAATACAAAACACAACACACACAAACACAACAAAAACCTAAGACCAAACCATTGGTCCCCGGCAGCGGCGCCATTTTGATGAAAGGGTCGCACCTCCCAACAAAAGTTGTGCATAAAAGAATGCAGTATAGTGCTAGGACATGACTCCTAGGTCGTCTCTCAAGGACCAAATGTGGTTCGAGTCTTAGGACAAACACGCAGTGGGGGGGGTTTGTGATTTTTGTGATTCAAAATGAACTAAATCAAAAATGAGAATTAAACACAACCGAATATAAATAAAAGCATTAAAATGAAACTACAACAGATAAATTTCCGAACACAATTCAAGCTGTAAAAATGCAACGGTTACACTAAAACATTAAATGCACAATATTGTCATCTAACCTACACTTTCACCACCAAAAAGAAGAAAACGCTTGCAGAGTTAATTTAAATAATTTAGCAAGCTGCTGTAAAATAAAATTTATGTTGCACCGTTTTTCCATCCAAGGCCGTGGCCCATCCCGCATCAACTTCTTCATTCAAAGCTAAATAAAAATAGCCACTTGCAGCATATCCCAAAACCAAAATAACTTCTATCTTCTATCATTGAAATCCATGGCAAACTCCTTTTTGTAAAAGCAAATACAATAATGATGAAAATCCATTCCCCTGCAACAGCTTCAGCGTTTCTTTTAAAAGAAAATAAATGCATTTTTTTTTACTCAAAATGAAATCACCGCTTCTTCACTCAGCTTGCAGCCAAAATTAAGTAAACGTTCAATGCAACAGTAAACTTCTGTGATGATGAGCTTTGAAAGACGGAAATGAAAAATCAGCAAAGATAAAAAATGCTTCTAAGTGTGTGGCGGCTACCATGTCCAGCACATCCCATTTCTACAAGAAAGAAAACTAAATCTACTGAACATCACCGTTCATTAATGCACCGTTTGCATCCAAAAGAAAGAAAAATGAAATGTGCTTTTTTTTATATTCTGGGTGTAATCCTATGTCTAAAAGCAACGTTCAAAAGAAAAAAAAAAACAAGAAGCCCTTGAGGTTGGCGGCTGGAGCTTTCAGGTGTGCACACCAAACCAAGACACCACTCTCCCCCCTCCTGGAACTCCACGGCTCTCTAAGGTGGCTCTTTCCAAGATAACCAAATCATTCTCTCTCCCCCTAGGTGGCGGCTGACTCCACCCAGTAAAAGTCCCCCGTCCTTTTTTTTTAATGAAAATCTCTGATGTAGGTCTTTTCCCTCTGCCCTCAGCTCCAGGGTCGTGTGTTTTTTTTAATTTGCTGGCTTCACCTCCTACTTCACTGCTGCCAGCCTTCCTGTGAGGCCCCTGGACCGTGTCAAGCTGCTGGATTGTGTTCGTGGAGTGTGTTGGGCCAAGGTCGTGAGTCCATTGATGTGCTACTTCCAAGTGTGGGCCGTGCTGGACAGCACATCACCTTTTCACGTGAAGGTGTTGCCAAATTACTTTTTCTCCTTAGGTGCAAGTGGCAACCAAAGACACGTAACCCACAATGCTAGATGCTCCCTTTCACGTGTGGCCTATTCTAGTAATGCATCACTTCCTCTCTCCAAAATAAAACCTCCTCTTCCTAAGCAAATGAGTGCACGGTGCTACCTCCTTATTAATTGTCTCCCATTGCTTTTCTTCCACGTGCACACCCTTGAGTTATTGGACTAAGATAACAACTTCAGAGCTTTATCTCCCAGGTCGTAACTGCGCTTCCTATTCCAGCCCCCCTCCGTGAGCGCACACACCAACGCTGCCTCCTCTTCTTTCTAGACCAGCTGTTGCACCGTGGAACACCAAAGCAACAAAATTGAATATGTGCTTCCTTGGTTGAAGTGTTCCAGCACTTCCAGCTGCAAAATGAAAGCTTCCTTTCTTTCTTCCAGCAGATCACGTTCCAGCCAAGCGAACGTGTAGTGGCTCCCGCAAATTTCTGTGCACACCCCTGCCTTGCTTCCGTGATCTCTCTGCCACCACATGCTTCCAGCCACACGCATTTCTCTGTTGGACCGTGGACTTGGGCGTGTGCTTCCTTGCTTCAGCTGGACTCCAAAGTTGCTGTATGGTGTGCTGGACGTGCGCTGTCGATGTGTGCGGACGTAGCACTTCATCTTTGGACGCTCGTTCTGGATGTGTGCGGACGTGGTGGACGTGCGCTGGAGTGCTGCTCTGCTGGACGTGCGCTGAAGTGTTGGACGCTCGTGCTCCGCGAGAAGCCAAATCAGGACGTGCGTTGTCTTCCACTCTGCTGGACGTTCGTTCTGGAAGTGTGCGGACGTTCTGGACGTGCCCTGAAGTGTTGGACGCTCGTGCTATCCGCGAAGCCAAATCAGGACGTGCGTGCCATCTGCTGGACGCTCGTTCTGGAAGTGTGCGGACGTTCTGGACGTGCGCTGAAGTCTTGGACGCTCTTGTTATCCGCGAAGCCAAATCAGGACGTGCATGCCATCTGCTGGACGCTCGTTCTGGATGTGTGCGGACGTGCTGAACGTGCGTAACTTTCTTCCAAGCTGTTGGGCCGACGTGCTTCTGTTGGGTTCAGGCCGTGAGCCTCTTTTTCTTCCAGCACCACTTCCTAGCTTCTCCAATCAAGCCAATCTCCATGTGCACTCCCATAATTTAAATCCACACCTCCTCACTCATTTTAGTTTAAAGTATATTGATGTGGCATTTTCTTTTGACCTCCAAATGTTCCAAATTGTATTTCCAACATTTTCCCTGCAATTAATAATGCAAATAATTTGCTCAAATAATCCAAATTAATTAAAATTAGAATTTTTGGTCAAATTAAGCACAATTAGTAAAAATGGGAAAATACTGGACAATTAAGCACAATTCCCCGATTAAATCCAGTATAATAAACTAAGTGAAATCAATAAAATATTGATTCATCAGGGGTCAGGCATTAATTTGATGCCTTTATCTCTTTTCAAAAGGATTGGTGATCTTGAACTCAAGCCAACAAAGGTGACTTTGCTCATGGCGGATGGATCTTCAAAGAAACCCTATGGTGTGGCAGAAGATGTGGTGGTTTGCATAGACAAACTGATTTTTCTGGTAGACTTTGTGGTGATGGAGATGAAGGAGGATGAGAAGATTCCAATTATTCTTGGAAGACCATTTATGGAAATGGCAAAAGTAATCATCAATGTGGATGATGGGATGGTAGTGCATCAAGACTGAGAAGAAAAGGTGATCTTTAATGTCTTCAAAGTGGAGCAGCAAATTCAAGTGAAGGAGGCTAGTCATAAAGCTGCATGTAAGGATGCACAAGTGACTAGCTCTAAAGCTGCAAAGTCGTTCATCAAAGGTAAAAAAATTTTCTTTTCACAAGTTAGGGAAGAAGAAAAAGATAACAAAGGAAGGAAGGTTCATGATGACTTGATGGAGTCACAATTCAAACTTGGCACACCTGTAAGATTCAATAACAAGTTGTGGGTTGGGAAAGATTATAAAGAGAATGGAGTGATAGAGATTGAAGCTCCATATTCAAGGCGACTCAAGAAGGTTGACCGGACAAAATTAATGAGTTGGTGTGATGAAAGCAAGAAGGATACCAACACTAAAGATGGAATTTGAGCTTTATTGGGTCAAACTAATGACGTTAAAAGAGCTCTTACTAGGAGGCACCCCAATGATTGAAGAACATTAATTTCTTTGATTTTTTTATTTTGGTGATGTAATTTAAAAAATTTGGAACATTGATTTATGTTGTTTTGAGACTTCATGGTATAACATTTACTAATGGATGTTAGGTGATTGAGTATCTACTGAAGGATACTACGCTATCAGACACTTACTGATGGGTGTTGATGAAAAGGATTTACATCTATTGAAGGATGTTAGGTGGAAGTGCATCTACTGAAGGGTGTTGGAGGATTTTGGGTCACACTCGTGACGTTAAACAAGCACTACCTAGGAGGCAACCTAGTTGATTGAATTTATCTTTGTTTGATTGAGTTGGTTTTGTTCTAATTGCATTGTAGGGTTGAATGTTTGAGTGTTGTGAGAGACTAAATGCATTGGGTAAGTGAGAGGCATTGGTGAAGGACTCCTAGGGCAAGCTAAGAAGAAGAAAAGGAACGAGTGTCGTGATTGCCGCTCAACGGTAATTACCGTTGAGCGCAAACGCTGCAGTTTTGCTGACTGGTCTTGTTTTAATTGGGCTCAGCGAGATTTGGCCCATTAGGTCATTTTTATACCCTAGGATGCGTCTTGGCCGCCACTTTTAGATCTCCCTCTTCCCACACACTCTCAAGCACTCTCCAAAGAGTTCTCTCCATTTTCCCCTTCTTCCCCCTTCATAAAACCTCTCTTTCAACCACTTTTGCTCCAAGTTTCCATCTAAGTTTGGGGTTGTGTGAGAGCATTGCTGTTAGGGACTGATTTTTGCATATTCCTAGAGCATTCTACACATATTCAACATCTCCACCCAAGTATGTACAGACATTTTACATTCTAGGGTTTTTGAAAGCATGAATTGTTATGAACAGGGCTGTCTAATTATGATTCTTGAGGGATTTTGATTTTTATGCATGATTAGATGAATTAATCACTGTTTGGAGCGAATAAATTGTTTGGTTTGGGTCTGGAACTAGGAAGAATGCATGTGGGTGGAGATTAGAAGCATTTTGGGACATTTTGGCAAATATGCAGAAACGTCGCTCCACGAAAAATTTCCCTAAGCGCGATTCTGCAGAATGGTGTTTTGGGTTTGTTTTGCTTGCTGGTTCTCTGCACAGGTTGCGCTGAGGGGTTCTGTTTTCCCTCAATGGTGATAGGAAGGATTTTAGGGAGTTGTTTGTGGTTTACTAATGCTTAATGATGTGTCTTGTGGTTTTGTGAACTGTGTTTGATGTAAGGATGACCTCCTCATCGGGCAAGAGATTCAAGACCTTAGGATCCAAGAGGAAGGGGAAGGAACCAGATCACCCCTATTCCACTAAGTTCTTTCTTGCAAACAAGAGCGTCATTTCAATATTGTCCAGGATTGAAGGTTATTGATGGAAAGAAAGGTTGGGTTGATACCTGATTTTGCTCCACAGTTTGGAGAGCAATTGGAGAACATGAATTGAGGGAGGCTAGCCACTTATTCTGCACCAACTAACATAGCAGTGGTGAAAGAGTTCTACACCAATGCAAGGTGGTTGGGTGATCATCGCACTGAGGATTATATGAGCTATGTTAGAGGATACACCATTCGGTATGACCCTGATTCTATTAACAAGTTTCTAAATTTTGAATAGGCTGGTGAGCAGTGTCAGTTTGCTCTAAACATGGCAGAAGGAGCACACTTTGATGATGTGGAGAACGTGCTATGTGTGCCTGGAGGGCACTTTCAGAGAAACTGGAATGGTGTAGTTGTGAATATCAGGAGAGCTGATATGACTTCTTTAGAAAAGTATTGGATGGCGTTTTCTCATGCCAACATCCAACCTTGTTCGCATGTATCAGATATTATTGTCAGCAGGGCTCTTCTTCTATATTGTGTGCTAAGAGGAATGAAAATTAACATTGGCCAGGTCATAACCAATGAGATACAGGTGTGTGCCAATACTATGAATAACAAGGCACCTTTGGGGCATCCTTCTCCGATTACACACTTCTGTGAGCTAGTTCGAGTGAATACTTCTACATCGCTATTTGAGAGGCCTAGGAAGGCGATTGGTGAAGCCTACTATAGATAGTATTGTGGCAGAGATGAGGCAGCTCAGTCAGTACCACCACGCTAGCCTCCTAGAAGGAGAAGATCACCACAAGCACAGGCATCTAAACAGCCTCATGAGGCATAATCATTTCAGATGAGAGATATGTATATGTCCCTTCACAAAGGGCAGGTCGCCACAACTGAGATGATCATTGGGATGTATGATACACCTCCTGGACATAGGTGGACTATGGATGAATTCAACAACGTGGTGGCATGGCCAGAGGAGTAAGCACGTGCTAGTGGAGCTGGAGCAGCTGAAGCTCTAGTTATGAATGATGATGATGATGAGTAAGATGATGATTTTGAAGATGCTAAAGAAGGAGAAGAGGAAGATTCTGATGATAGCATGGGCTGATAATGAGCTGAGATAGCATTTATTGATTGATGCTATCAGCACTAGAGCAAGGCTTTTCTTATCTTTTGTTTTGTACTATGGAACTTATTTGCTTTTTGTTCTTAGAATGGGTTGTAATGTACTCAGTGTGAAACTTTATCTGCTATGATGGTTTGCTTGTGATTTATGCATGATGAGTATGGCTTGATGATTCTTGGATATTGATTGATTTTGAGATTGTACACTATATGCTGATATACAGGTGGTGGTTCACAAGCTATGTGAACAGATGCATGATGTTGTGATTGTGATTTTGATGCTAAGCAGGATGTGTATTTGGAATATGTGGAATGTTGAATGAACATATATGTGAGGTTTTGAGCTCCAGAGTTTTTGTGAATGAGTGCTATTATTTTGAAAGCATGAAGGACTTTGCCCAGGTTTCTATGATTGAATCACTTGCTTGTATGTGTCATATGATCAAGGTCATTTGTTGTTAACCCTTTTTAGCCAAACGCATGATTTTAGCCCACTAAAAGAGAGCACAATGTGTTCTACCTTTTGAACCTTTGGCCTTGAACATGATGTGAAAACCCTTTTTGGAAATTTTTACATTGAGTTGAGTTGAGAATGTTATTTGTGGTATTGATAAAGTTTCAAAGTTTGGGGTTGTTGGGATTAAGTAAGAATGATTGTGTTTAAATGAGCTAAGCACATGAAAAGCAAAAGGAAAAGGAAAGAAAAGAAAAGCTCAATGCAAGAGAAAGTTGGGAATAAGTAAGAATGATTGTGTTTAAATGATGACTCTCTTAACCCAGGGATTTTGTGATCCAAAAAAACCAATTTTCTTCTTAGCCCAGCCACATTATAAGCCATAGAAAAGTCCTTGTGATGATGCTTGCTTGTGAGTGTGTTGATTGTGGTTAAATGAAAGGAAAAGTTGATTCATGTGACATGGTGACAGTAGAGTGAATGAAAGACCTCTATATACACTTATGTGATTGAGTGAAACACTATCTAGTGACGAATAATTCCCATGAGCACATGATTACATCTATGCTTAGTTAATTGATTATTCATGAGAATATCATTTGTTGGATATGTGAACACCACAATGAGTTTAATTGAAGTATGTGTGCCTCTTGAATGAATTCTTTTTTATGAGCTGATTTGAGTAATTACTTGTCTTGAAAGAAAGAGTTTTTGAATGTGGTGAACCATTGTATTGATTGGTGGAAGACTGAGTTACATCTTGTTTGCTTGAACAAGAAAAATTCGAAGTTTGGGGTTGTGATAATAGTTGAAAAATTGTTATTTTTATACTTAATTTTGACATTAAAAACAACCTTTATGACTTAGAAACTAGCTTGGAATCATGATTTTGCTTAAGTTTTGGAAATAAGACAGTTGGATGGGTTTTATGTTTGGTTTCCCTTGTTTTGGCAGGTTTTAAGATGAATTGGATGAAAGAAGTGAAGTAGCAAGGATTTGGACTTAGAAAAGGAAGGAAAAGTGCACAAAAGAAGAGCCGCAGTTAACGCTCAGTGCAACTTTTACTACAGTTGAGCGTCAATTTGAAGAGTCGCACTTACCGCTGAGCGCCAAAATTTTGTTGAGCGCCATTTAATTGGGCTTGGGCTTATTTTCTGTAATTTTTAATAAACTATAAAAGGTTTTAGTCTACCTAGGGTTGGCATCTTTGGAAAGAAAACGGCGAAATCACACTCTCTTCACCCCTTGGATGCAGATTTTGGATGCTAAAGCTTTGATCTTCAACTTTTAGGGTTCTATCTTTCATTATTTCATTGTTTTCATCTAGTTTCATCATATCTATGGTAAACTAAACTTTCATTGTTGTTGGGGAACCAATATAATCCTTTGAAACTCTCCTGTATTGAATTGATTCTTGATTTTATATGTCTTCCTTCGTTAATTGTTAGGGTTTTTCCTCTTTACTCTATGCATGCTTTGTTTAACTCATTTAATTGAATGATCATTGATGTTATTTATATGGACACATATAGGTAAATCTAGAACTGGGAAATTCTCCCGAAAGCAATATTACCTAGACATAGGAAGAGGAGGATTAATTGCCTTTAAGTTTTTGTGCGAATGTAATGCATGAATAATTGCTAGGGAGACAAGACATTGTAAACTAGTGATTAGGATTAGGCTTTCTTCACCGAGACATCGGGTTTAAGGTAAATTAGACAGTGACATTAACATTAATGAAGAAAGATGAATTCATGAATAAATGAGAGTGGTTAGGATAAGTCGGAAAACCCAACAACATAATCATTCATATTCTACATCAATCGCTTTTGCATCTTTCAATTCAATTGATCAAAACTTGCATTCATGTTTATTTTCTTCAATTCAAACACAATGATTTTGTTTACAAGTCTAATTTAATCAAGAAATCACATAACTATCTAGGCCGCGAGTCCTTTGGGAAACGATACTTGGTCTTACTATTTTATTATTACTTGATACGATTTGGTACACTTGTCGAGTGTTAAAAAGTTTTTGGCCTGTTGTCGGGGATTAAAATTTTTTTATCATGCATATGTATTGTTTAATGAATTTTATGTTAAAGAAGGTAACATCCATGAAGTAACCCTACCATATTCACCTGAGTCTAATGGAGTAGTTGAGGGAAAGAATAAAACTCTTAAGGAGATGATGAATGTGATGCTTATTAGTTTTGGTGCACTTGATAACCTTTGGTGAGAAGCCTTGATTATTGTGTGTTTTTTACAAAATAGAATATCTCAAAAGAAAACTGGTAAAACTCTCTATGAGTTATGCAAACCTAATCTTAAATATCTAAGTGTGTGGGGGTGCCTAGCTAAGGTGATGTTACCTAATCCTAAGAAAAGGAAAATAAGCTCTAAAATATTTGATTGCATGTTCTTAGGCTATGCTAAACATAGTGCTGCATATATAGGTTTCTAGTTCTTAAGAGTGATATTCTTTAAAGTAATTCTATAATGGAGACAAAAAATGTTGAGGTGTTTGAACATATTTTTCCCTTAAAGGTTATAGAGACTTCTCAACCTATAGATAATAATAATAGTGATGCATTGTGTGAGGATTTAAGAAGAAGTAAAAGACAAAGGAAGGAAATTTCATTTGGTAATGATTTCTATACCTATCTGGTTGATAATGATCCAAGTAGCTTTGTAGAAGCTATTAGTGCTTTTGATGCAAAACAGTGGGATAAATCCATTAAGATTGAAATTGAATCAAATCTAAAAAATAATACTTGTAAATAGATCTTTAAGAAAAAGTATGATCGTAATGGATGTATAGAGAAGTATAAGGCAAAATTAGTAGCAAAAGAGTTTACTCAAAAATCCAACATAGATTACTTTGACACTTTTTTCCCTTGTGACTAGGATTTTCTCTATTCGAGTATTATTAGCTGATAACGGTTGATTTCACCGTTATTTGGGATTAAATTTTGATCATAAATGTACCATTTTTTACTTAGAAACTTGCTTGTTCTCTTGCTTTTAACTTATTTTGGTGAATAAGAGAGTTGAAGTTACACTTGAAGATTTTATCACTAAATTCCCTTGATTTTGTAGGAAACTAGGATGAATTGGAAGAGGAGTTGAAGTGTCAAGAAGTTGGAACTCAGAAAGGACAGAAAGAGCAACAAAAGAGAAGGCTGTAGAAGGTCGCATGACACTTGGTCGCCCTTTTCTAAGGCCCTAGGCATAGATTTTCTCCCAATTATGCTTTGGCACCCTTTTCTGGACCTTCAGCACTGGACTTCACTGTTTCACGCCTGAGCGCCATTTCTCTTGCAAGCTCACTTGGGCGTCCTAAGTAGGGGTGCTGAGCGGTGTCAATGCTGGCCCATGATCCAATTCAGCTGTATATAAGGACTTGGATGTCCTAGAGGGAGTATCTTTTGACAGAAGTAACACAAATTCAGACTTTTCCAACTCTCTAGAGGC